>CM037854.1:156369687-156399687 GCA_021234595.1 Delia radicum
TGCACTTTAAAATTTACTTACATTAATACTTCTTATATGCAGTCATACATGGGACTAATAATTGATGATTTCATTACCATTAATTGATAACAATTGTAATGAAATATATTTCGTTAGCATTTTTTTAAATTAATGATAATTAATAAATGGCAATGACTTTAAATTGCATTACCATTAGTAATGCATCAATTAAATTAAACAAATTACGATTGACAGATAAGATTTTCGGAAAATTTAATAATGGTTAATATCGATAAGAAAAGCAGGGTTATGTAGGAGTATTAAATAACCCTCTTAATACAAATATGCCAGCTCCGGGAAAGCTACTGAGAGATTAATTTTTATGAAACAGGCTTGTGTTAATTATTGGTTTATCCCAAATACATGTATGAAAACACAAATTAATCACTTCTATAATGGAATGGAACATTGATCCAAAATGGAACGATATGAAATGAAACGGCGAACAAGTGTAATCGCATTTGGATTATCAGAATGGTAATGAAATCTTGTTCGCATTAGGATTAGTAAACGAATACTAATGAAATTTCAATGCTAATTAAAAAATCCCAAGTATGTATGCAGTACATACAAATACTAAGAAGCATATGCATTTACACTCAGGGAACTTCTGCTGTAAATATTTTGTAGTTGTTTGAGTTGTAATACAGTATCTTTATTTTTAAGTAAAAAACCAGTCGTTTGTAGATGAAATTTCTGTTTTACTACAATTGTAGTTAATTTAAAAAAAAAAAACAAACCACATCAAATTACTGTATTATGATTTTAAGTTCATTTTAGTTTTTTTGTTATTAAAAAAAATAAAAAAATAAATATATGTTTATTTTTTACTAACATACGTTCATTTTTACTACAATTGTGGTAAACTTTTTTAAAAGTAAAAAACAAATGACAATATTAGTTGATTTACTGAAATGTAAATCGCTTTTTCTTCAAGTGAAATTTTATTTTTTTTTAACTACATATGCAGTGTTCTTTACCTACATAGTATTCTAAGTGTATGTGTGGTCTGTTTATACTCATATTAGTATTGGCTGTGTGGATTCATTTTAAAGTAACTTTCAAGTAGCAACATTTGTGTAACTGCAGACTTATTACATAATATGCCATTAATAAAAGTGTTTAAAGTTCACTTAAGTGTTAAACTGAATGACTGCTGATGAAACTGTAGTTTTATCGATAGAACAATCTCTTGGTTTTATTCATTCACTCTCTTACACACATACACGTTTGCCATGTTTTCTGTGGAATTGTTAAATCTGAGTCAGTATATATATTGTAGCAACAATATATATTGTAGCAACAATAGACACAGCAACATACAAGTACAAAGTAAAAGCAATATCCCACAAGGTAAACAGCATCAAACAAAAGTTGCAGCAAAAAAAGTCATAAACATTTAGTAAGCCGAAGACAAAAGAAAACTTCAATTGTATGGGTAATAAGTAAATTTCCACACTAATTGTAAAGGTGACCATATGACAAAAGGAACTTTACAATGCTGACTCCATAATTAGGTAATTCAACTGCTAGTACTCAACAACAAAAGTGAAAATAAAATTTCCGATTGTAGTAAGAATAGTGTAATTTCCGAGTTAACCAACAAACATATCAATTACACTGAGAGAATGTTTTACATGAATCAATGAATTTTTGCATAAGAACTACACTCAAAAAAGAAGTCAGAAAAGTCAGCAAAAAATGTTCCTGAATTAGCAAAATTTTAGTTAGGAGAGTGCTTGCAAAAAAATTGTGTGATAAAACATATTTTTGTGATTCTTTTAAAAATAATTTACAATACGTTAAAAATATAAAAATGTTCATACTCCCACATTGACGACATGAATTAATGTAATATCTAAAAAAAAATAGAAATAATTATATATAAAATAACCATCACTACTTACGTCAATGGTTGTCTAAATGATGCTATATTTTAAAGAAAAGCAAATGCCGCAGGTAATTGTAGAAACGAAAATAACAAAAAACAAAATATGACATATACAACCCTTTTTTGCAATAGGAAAAAGAAAACATACCTGCCGCATATTTGTTTGCAATTTGACCATACTAGATTATTAATCTCTATAAACATTTAGTTTAGAAATACACGTTCAATGTATTTTATTTAATTAATAGACAATTACTTTCACAAGCCGGTGACAACGCAAAATATAAGTTGTTTTAATCCATAATTTTGTTTTATGTGTGAAAAACAGATGCAAAAATCTTCTATGGTTAATTTTATTATATGTCTTACAAGAGTTATACTTTTTAGTATCATTTTCCTACTCTCTACTACATATTTACATGCCGCATCTACTTCATTCTGCGTATATCTTTCAATCATGTGCTGATAAGCACATTAATAGTGAGTAATGTGCTTATCAGCACATGTTTTTTTTTAGCAAAATAAATTAGTAAAACATTAGTATAATATTAGTATAACATTAGTTCAAAACAATTAAGTGCTGAATATGTGTTACTAAAATTTTAGATGAAAACATAATTTAAGCACAAAATTTGCTGAAAAATAGTATACCTGATTTACAAGATGTACTAAATTTTCTACTAACTTATTTTTTTGAGTGTATAAAGTATCACTGGAATTCGTCCTTTGAAACTTTCATTAAGTTAATACAGTTTTTTATACAATTTTTACTTTTGTTTATTAAAAGTTTCATACGATTAATAAAAAAGTATCATTCAAAATAGTTTCATAACCACATAACATAGAGTAGTTTTTTAACGACTCTTGCGCGTCTTCGAACAAGTGTTGTTTGAACGATATTTTATATGCACGACCCATATTTCGAAAATCACCAAATGACCCAATTGAAGATTTTGAGCTCCTAACAGTGACTTTTGGAGTAAATTGTGCCCCTTCCTGGCCAGCAGAACTCTGCTTCAAATTGCAGAAGATTTTAAATCCACACACCCCTTAGCATCACATATTTTAGAACAAAATATGTACGTGGATGACGTGTTGCCGTTGGGCACACTTTAAACGATGTCATTGAATACAGAAAAGAACTATAGTTCTTTTCTGTATATAAATATATAAATAAATATAAATAAATATATAAATATAAGTAAATATATTTACTGTTTTAAATCAGCCTTTTTTGACTTGAGTAAATGTACATCAAATGACCCTATAGTTATCCAGGATCTGCCAAACGAGAATCAAATACCTCTTGATTGGTTAAAATTATTCGAAAATGCTGAAACAAAGACCCTTGGGATAAAATTAACAAAAGTGGAATTAAAACAAATAATAACACTATAAGGGAAGTCATATACTCAATTTCCAAGTTTTTGACCCTTGCGGATGGCTCGCCTTAGTAACACTGTAAGTATATAGAAATGACTCACCAAAACCCCGGGCCAAGTAAACTTAATTTTGGGTCATAGAATCCAGTTGTGTCAAATTAAAAGATACTTTATTTTAAGATTGCATTGACTCAAGCGATTTTTTGGGTGTATTATAAGTAAAAAACGTCAAAATCCATTTTGAAATTACTGGTATCTTTGTCAGCTTTGAATTTCGACATATCAACAATAAAAAAGTTATTTCAAAAGAGATTTCGATGCTCTTTACTTAAAATACACTCAAAAATTCGATTGAGTCAAAACAAACTTAAAATTGAAATATCATTTTATTTTGACCTAAACTATTAAAACGGAGTATACTAATGGATTCTCTGGCCCAAAATTAAGTTCACCTGTTCCTAGGCTTGGGTGTGTCATTTCAAAACTTTAAATTTTACTTACAGTGTAATTTTTGATGGCAAGTTAGTGATGCAGCAAATTTGGTTAGATAAAATCGACTAGGATGGTATCTTAAAAACTATCACCTGTATAAAATGGAAAAAATTCATACAAAATTATTCTTCGATTAATGCCCTAAAGATACCACTTTGGATTACCTATAGGTCGTTTTGTGATGTCTAGATCTATGGATTTTGCGAACCTTCTGCTACCTTGAACAACAATATCAAGCATGTCTTATCACAAAAGGTTACGTATGTATTCTGGTACAGGAAAAGCTGTTCATTAAGAAGCTGGAAGTGATTTTTCGACACAAGCATTTTCAGCTGCCTTTCGAGGTTTATTGGAAGACGTGGATGTCCTCCACTTATTTCTTCTGACAATGGCAAAAATTTTATCGGAACTGCAGAACTGCAGAATCATCAAAATCTAACCATAGTCATCAAAATCTAAGTTGGAAGTTTATCCTTCCGGCGCACCTCACATGGGAGGACTTTGTGTGACGTTCAACACCCATCTGAAAAAAATTTACTTTTAAAAAGCTATCTACAATTTTGACCCGAATATAATCATTCATTAACTCTAGACCTTTATGTCCTGCAAGCTCATTGGTGCTTCATTAATTACCCCAGCTGAACCACACATATGCAAACGAAAATCTCGCTCTGGCTAACCGCAAGGAAACGACTTAAAATTATATATTATCCATTTTGTCAACGATGTAAATCAGAATATTTGACTGAAAGAAGATATAAGTGGAAACATCAAAGGGAAATGTTAATGTCAATGACTTAATCGCCATAAAAGACAATAAAATGCCACCCACCGAATGGAAAATGGGCCGCATTATAAAAATGTACTCGGAAACTGACCAAAACAATAGAGTTGTTAACATTCGAACTGTCATTGGATTTTGTACTGAACCCATTACAAAAATCGAAATATTACCTACTAATTAAAATTATCATCTTTATTTTCCATCCATTTACATTTATTTACTATATTTCCAGTGGAAAATCCAAGACCCGCCAGCGGTAGTTAGTTGAAAGGGCTTTGAATCGATAACGGTATTTTAGCGGTATTGCCTGACATCCCTGTTACAAACACGACTTCGCCTCATAAAAATAATGAGTTTGGACGCCAAATAATAAGTTGTGCAAAGCTATGAATTTCCATTATATATCCACTTATTTGGTCAAAATGATCAATTTAAAAATTTTTTAACATTTTAACGAAAAATATTTTAATTATTTTTTTTGTTTGCCATGAATAAAGTTTTTTTGTGTGTTAGCCGATGTCTAATCATGCTAATCCCATTCGCGTTTATCGTTTATCTTCAACGGAAAAAAATTATGGTGGTGTTAAGTTAAAAAAAAAATATAAATTTAAAAATGACCGATTTTGAGATATTTAATTGTGCTTAGGATTACCTATTTGCAGAAAGTCATATTAAAACTTTTAAGTTCGCAAAATTAAACGTATATGAGGATGAGATGATAAAAATTTTGTTTGCTCCATAAATTGAAATTGCTTAAAATTGTTTGATGCCAATTCGATTTTCGTAGTAAAGTCTTTTACTTAATACACGTTTTGGCGGAACTGATGTATCCCTTTAGTTCCCACAAAGCGAAATGTGTTTGGAAAAAAAGTCAGTCGTGAAGATTAACGCTAGATACCTAACTACGAGTTTATTCCGAAGTCATGTTTTTTATAAAAGCAATGCATGCAAAATATATACAGTGCTTAACCTTAATGGATGCATGTTTGTTAAAAATTTGGTGAATAGTGCTGGAAGACATCAGAAATTGAGCTTATTGAAGATACACTATATTATCAGAAACTTTATATTGTCTACCTTATTAATTGTTTCAGAGAGTAATAGTTATTCTCATATACTCGTAATTGCCGAAAAGTGTAATTTTTAAAATTCTTAGATTTTATCGCCGATTTTTTGCCTTTTTCTGATTTTTATTAGTAATAAATAATTAATTGTTTATAAACCCGGCTAGAAATAAAATTTGTTTAATCAGATATAATTAGATGCTGAAATTGGTTCCGTATAATTGGAGCAAATAAAATAATATAAAATTTATATAAAATATATAATTTTATTTGATTGTATCGGAGTTTTGGTTTCGTCTAGTTATATCTCATTAATCCAAGCTTATAGAAATTGTCGGAATTTGATATAGTCAAATACATTTATATGCTGGTCCATATTGTTGCACCATCAACTCAACTCCACACCCATAACACGGTCTGTACCACATTCTGTACAGTCATCTAAAAAGTTGTGATCACAGCTAAAATGATTCACACAATAAAAATTCTTATTGAATTCATCACAATTGATATTTCAGCCTAACTAATTTATTTTTTACACCATTTATACTAATCTGCATCTGTTTTACAATGTGTAATAACTAATTTATTTTTGTAGTTTTCCGCCAAAGTATTGATGATAAATTTACAAGGTTGATATTAATATATAAACCGATTTGATGTCAAACTGTGCTCTTTACAAAAATGCATTATGTTTATTGCAAAAAAAAGTTATACACGAAAAAGCTTAGGTACCCAAAAAGTATGCTCGCACATGTCTAGTACCTAGTTGGGTAATATGGAACACTATTCCACATTACCCCCACTCAAATCTATATTGTTTTCTTGAATGATTGAAATGTAGAATAAAACAGAATTTGTTTCAGTTACGAATTTGGCCTTTTTTTGGATTTTCATGAACAAAAAATAATTGAACACTTTTAGTAAACTAGTACAACGTTTCTTCACAAAGTGATTGAATAATTTATTAAAATTAACTTAAAGCTTTATACTTTATACTGCTAACTTTTATTATATAAAATTATATTTCTCATAAAATTTATGAAAACTTGCATAAGTTTAATGAAAAGTTTCAATTGTCAAAATCAAATGCAACTTCGTTGGTTCTATGTTATTTTGACTATATAAAATAATATAGAACCAACTATGTTATTTTTACTATTCGATATGAACTTGGTTTACTTTCAAAAATAATTGTGACACGACTTTTTTAAAAACTATATTTTAAAATAAAAAGAAATTTCAAGACTACTACTTCGATTTCAGATTTAATAATTATGGCTTAAATACATTAGCAATAACATTTATCAATATATCTAACAAAAATTTAAAAATCGAAACATTTTATTATAAAGTTGTTTCTTCAGATTGGTTGATTTTCAAAAAATGTAAAAAAACCGCGCGAAATCCACATTCTTGTAAAACTTAAACTAATCATACATGAGACTTATTAATTGAATGGTCTAATTAATTGATGATTTCATTACAATTTCATTGATATCAATTGCAATAAAATTATTTTCATTAGCATATTTTTAATTAATGGTAATGAATTTCAGTGATTTGATTTCATTGATTAAAGATAATGAATTTAAATTACATTACCAATAATCACCCCTATAGTAGAATGGAACATTTTTCCAAAATGGAACGATATGGAATGAAAGTTGGATCGAGTGGAATTGGATCACTTAACACATTTGTGTTGTATGAAGTCGTGATTTCTGTTAAGGTTTGAAAAAAATTGTGTACGTTTTTCAACGTTTTACATAGCATTAGCTAACTAATGCTAATGAAAAAATTCCAAATGTATTTGAAATCAGAATTAGGATTTTTTATGAATACGGGCGTAAATATCTAAGATTCAAAAAATATTTGAATTTTCGCTCCTGCATTTATAGAACTTTCAAAATGACCGTTTAAATAGTTTATTAGGCATTTGTGAGTAGTTTTGGTGTAATGTACATTAGGGATACAACTTTTTTACAATTTTTGAAAATATTAAAATGGCCCTATCCATACCATGTAGTGCATAAAAAAACAATAAGAACTGCATCTTTATTTAAATTTATTTTCATCGGGATAAACATTAATTGCATTTATATTAATTAAATGTGCTAAAGTCCCAAAATTTTCGATATCGTTAAAAAATGTTCCGCGTCAAATGCAATTAAGTTTGGGATCAGTAAGTTCTAAAAAAAATAAAAACTCTTAATGTTAAGTTAATTTTACTTAACAAAGATAGTTTTTAGATTGTGATTTTGATTATAATCATATAATTACATTAAGAAATGTAAATAGTTAAATAATTATAAAAATAAAAAATTTTGAAAAAATAAAAAATTTTGAAAAATAAAAAAAAATCTTAAAGGACTTTCAGAAATCGGCTTCGACGCGGAACGTTTTTGTTCCGAAATGACCTGTGGAAACATTTTTCGGTTTCAGCACAGCATCGGCTACAGCGTGGTGATAGGGCCTTATTTTGGTTGTACCCTAAAGTACATGTGTAAAAGTCTCATGTAATCACTCTTTCCTAATCCATCGCACCATGGCTTACGAGCTTAAAATTATAAATATTAAACATACAATGAATGGCAACGAATAAAAGTTGATATTAATACAAAAAGATGCTTTAGCTTAGTTTTCATGGAGTCAAATTTCTATTCTTTTTTTTGCATTTCATATTATTGGTAAAACATTGACCGGAAAAATTTCACTACACTAAAAACAAAATTTGCAACATAAAAAAAGAAAACAATGAAATTTCCAATAACATTCATGTATATGAAGCTACGTAGATATTTACACCATATGACGCAGTGTATTTTTGTGTCTACTGCATTACTTGCAGATGTAATGTTTCAGTATTTATGTATAAACTACTCGTATTGTTGTTGTTATAATATTTTTCTGACATTTATATTCACTGGACACAGTGGGATAAATCATAACATTTTTCGGAAATAAATCGGCCATTTCGTACTTACTAGTCCGATTGCACTAAAATTAAAATCGACTACAATTGTCGTTCATTTCAAAAAGCAAACCACATCAAATTACCGTATTATGATTTTACATTTAGTTCAGTAGTAGTTTTTTTATTTATTTTTTTATTTTTTACTGTGGTTAATTTTTAATACAATTGTGATTAATTTTTTTAACTGTAAAAAACAATGTTAGTTGAATTTACTGAAATGTAAGTCGTCCTTTCTTCAAAATTCAAATTTGTAGTGTTCTTTACTTACATAGTATTTTAAGTGTAGACATAATATAATGATTTGTTGGACTTAATTACACTTTTAAATCAACAATGTGAAATTTATGTTGGAATTTTTGGTTATCTGTAAGCAATAAAACAATTTCCAAAATAAGAGAATTTTTTACATGTTTTCCTGTCATGTTTACATTTAAAGCGGGGATTTGAAGAGACTTACCCAATACATTACGTATATGTTGGCGTATCTCCAACCGCTGCCACTACCTAATTAGAGGAGTGCACAATTTTAAAGAGAGCTTTCAGAATAATGTGCACATTTTATATGTTCAGAAGGAAAATATTTATCTGGAGGTCAACGACTGTAAGTGCTCTTTGCGAAAAAATCACAAAAGTTTGATTTTAAAGTATTGTTTGAGTGTAACAAGTTATTGCCTTCATTTCTTTTTTAATGAATCAATAATTTATTTAGTTAAATTACCAATGGTTTAGAAAAAAAAATTGGCCTCGATTTCGTCCCGCTATTCTTAAAAATCTGAGCCTGAGTCAAACAAAATTTTTAATTTCACATTTTCAAATGGAAATATCTCGGGAACTATTAGAAATAACCCACATACGTTTATTAGACTCAACCAGTAGAATACAAATTTCCTAATTTTTTGAAAATCGAATTAGAAAAAAAAAAAAAAAAAATGGCGAGAACTCAAAATTGTACTTTAAACACTAACTACTTCTAACTTGTCCCGTAGCATATTCATTTGTGTCGGTAAGGCGATAGGTTGCCTTGGTCAAGTTATTCGCCACGTCACACAGTGCTCCACTGGTAGCAATTGTCACCCCCTATGACAAGACTACGTTAAAAGTACAGGACACTTTCATATAATAGAACCGAAACTACGACAGTTTCATACACACAAAGTTCTAGTCACGTGACTATACCATTGACTGGTCCATTTCCCGCAGGGATATACCTGATACCTACCAGTTAATGTTTTGTCACCATAACTATAGTCACCTGATTCGTCATTTTACCCAAATTCACACTTTTTGCTGCACCACAATTTTGGGTTTTTTCCAGTTTCGTGACGTGCCCCAAAATCATAAATCACAGAATCACCACCTTGGATTAATTAACCCTTCATTTCCTGTAAGGTATTAACACAAAATACAATAAAATAAAATATGGTACCACAAATAAAAAAAATACTCCAAAGTTTTCTACCATATGATTTTATGATTTGATTTTACTATTCGTTGGGAAATGTGGCGAATTTTCGCTTATTTCCTGAAAAACTCAATCTATCGTTTTGGACATTTATAATTTAAATTTTTCTGATCAGTTTTATTGTAAAAATAAAAATTTTTGGTAATTTTTTCAATATTCCGACACTTTATGAATAATTTAGCCCACACACAGAAAAAATGTAGCTATTTGCCAACTGAAATTCGGTTACTTCGACTCAAATTCTTTTATTACGAATATCAGTCAGTTGGTAAAACTGAACATTAGCTTTCACAACAAAATTCGGTTAATTCAACTGAATTTTGGTTGCAAAACTCAAAATCTTACGTTAATATCGTTGTAATAACTAAATTTATAAGTTATCATTTATACATTATATCATTAATATACATCTTTGAATTTGGTTGGCTCTTTATTTCTCTGTGTGCATTAATTATAAAAATTTATCATTTTTGGTGTTTTTAGAACGGCATTGAAAATAGAAGACATTTTGGTAAATTTTCACATTATCGTATATGACCCCATACCATTATTAATTTGATATACAGAAAAGCGACGAGTTTCTGCTAGAGTTTCTGTTTATACTCGTAAGTAAATATTTTGTACACAACACTTCGAGAACAATATTAATAGCAACTTTAGGAACAAGTTTAATTTCCAATTATGCGTTGGGTTTATTGTCTATTTAAATGAAACTTTAAAAATTATGACTAATGGACATAAACAATCGCACTTCCAGACACTTTTACCAACTCCATGGATTTGGATACCTATTCCTATAATCTATATGATCTTAACTTTAATAGACAAATACCTTTTTGCTTGGCTGAAAACTCTTATTAAAATTTGTTGCCTAAAACTGAATTTAAAACTTTAAATTTTGACATGAAAAAGTTCCCTCACAACCAACAAATTTACTTCGCAGTAAACTACTTCCGTACCCAAAATACAATTTATAACACAATTTTTTTCATAGATTTACCTTCTTCTATTCGAAAATGTTTAAAAACACATTCCTGAAAGGGTCAAATAATAAATTTGAAAACAAAAAACTCTAGAGATTATTTGTTAGGACAATAAATTGAATAATTTTCATTTTCATTGCACAATTAAAGGTCGAAAAAAAACATAATTTTTATTTTAATAAAAATTATATCAAACAGACAAAGTACCGTTTAGTTTACTCCCCCTGTGTTGTTTATAAACTAAACAAAATATAAAAAGGAGAGAAAAACATAAAACGTGTATTGAATATCCACCAGAGGTGGACCTTACACATAACAAACAAGTTTTCAATTTATTTTTTGATCAATGGTTATAATCTATAACTTCTCATGTAGTGAGTAAGCTAGTTTATATGCAGTTATATCAGTTTTTTGTTTTTATATACATCGAGATTATTTTTATGTTATTTTCAATTTATAACGAGCTTTCAACCTCCGTATATTTACAAACATAAAGCAAACCAAACATATTAGCTAGGTTGATACTAGTATTTCGATCTGCTAAAGATCTCATCAGAACCCGAAGTTTTAGAAAAGCTAGAGCCTCCATAATAGGCAGATCTTTAACAAAAAACCTATTAATCATCAATTTTGAATGTTTGATTTTGGCATGGGATTGTTACCGCTTTCAAAACGTGTTCTGATGATGGGTACCTAGAAAATTCCCGAAATAGATCTATCAACACATTCGTGAAAGGGTCAAATAATAAATTTGAAAACAAAAAATTCTATAGATTATTTGTTAGGACAATATCTCAATAAAGAAATATAGAGTATGGCCTCGAACTTGAATAATTTTCATTTTCGTTGCACAATTAAAGGTCGAAAACAAACATAATTTTTATTTTTAATAAAAATTATATCAAACTTAATGAAATTTTTTAAAATTTTCAGAGTTTTCAAAATTTTAAAAGGGCATACACAGAATTAATAAATTTTGTTAAAATATTTGGAGTTTTAAAAATTTAAAAAATAAACAAAATAACAAACACAATGAAACTTAAAAATACAATTTGGAGTTCATATGTTATAAAAAATATGTATGCGCATGTAAAAAATATTAGAGCTGATCAGATCTGGCTAGATATGATTGCAACTAATTAAAAATGATTGAATATAATAAGATCTGGTTCAAGATCTGATCATATGTAGTGTATCACAAATGCCATATCTTAGCCATTTGTGATACACTTTATGCCCAGATCTTATCAGATATTGTACCAAATTTGTTCATATCTGAAGGGATCTGGGAAATTAGATAATTTTCGTGGCAATATATGAACAGATCTGGACATGTTGGTTAATGTCTGGTGCCAGATTTGGTCATATCTAGTCCCCATCTCCAGATCTGGTATCAGATGAAAGCCTTTTAACGCACCAAACTAAAAATGATACTAATGCTTAGATGTTAAATTATAAGATTTGGAATATAAACAAAAATTATAAAAAAAAAGTTTTAATGAAATAAACATTAAATTTTCTATTTGTGGGCTTTATGGTGTAATTATTAGGGCGTTGGACTGTTACACAGATGGTCCCGGGTTCGATTCCCGGTGACGACAACATCAATTTAGAAAAATAATATGTATGAGTTTTCTATCACTTATATGTTTCGCTACTCCCACCTTCGGTGTTCCAATAGCACTTAACCCCACCGAAGTAAAATAATGAATCAGGGCTATGAAAACATAAAAGCTTCAATAAATTCGCCAACTCTACATCAGGTGGCGACCAACAACTGTTCTAAGACTTATCATCTCGCGCAATTACAGTGTTGCCATGTTTGAAGCCGTTCATCTTCCACCACCTTTCATCTCTCCACTATCCCCTTTCCAAAGAAAGCAACACATTAATTAATAGGAAGAATTTCCTGAGTGTTGCTTCTCTTAAAAAAAAAAAAATTTAATTTGTATTATGTTTGTTATTTTTCTATTTTGGATTTATGAAAACTTGATCTTGAAAAATGTTCACTAAATGTTTGTATGTACTATAAATTGCACTTGTAATGTATGTAAAATATGACATTTTCTGCAAAATAAAAATATATTAAAATAAAAGCATATATTACTAAAAAAGTTTATTAAAAAATAATAGTCAACTAATTTTTTGCACATTAACCCATTCCTGCCTATTGGGTATTTAAATACCCAAAAAGGAGCCATCTTAAAAAAATTATAGCTAAAGCCAGGTAAGAGTTGCATCAAATTGATTTTTACAGGTAGGTGGAAATAGGATTAAAATACATTAGGAAAATGTTGGTAAAAATTGGGGGTTGGTAATTATCTGTTCAATTGTCTGCAAAATTTACATATTCTGAAAATTGAAAGAAAGAATTGAAATTGCCTCTGAAAAATTAGAAAAACCACACATCGGAAAACTTTATTGTTGGCTAATAGTATTAGGTATTCTTTAAAGTGCAAAAAATTTGTAGCTGGGTAGGACCACTCACTTGGGCAACAGGTTTGATTTCATGACATGACCATTAAAATACGTATTTTACAGTTTTATGAAGTACCCTTGCTTGAAATATCGATTATTTTCAAGTAAAAATGAAGAGTTTTACATGAAAGAGCATAACAAAATAATTTAATTAAAAAACCACAGAGGAATTAATTTATATCAGTGGTTAATTATTAAGTCCCAAGTATGGGAAATCGAAAAGAAAATTATATCAAATAACTTCCAAGACCTTAAGTAAAGAATGTGTGAAATTTCATCGATATTGGACAATGGAATCGGGGGTCAGGCATTAATGGGTTAATCACGATTTATAAACATTTTAACAAATGACTACTCAAAATTTTGGACAAACTAGGCCAGGCACGTAGCTAGGAATTTGGTTCGGGGGGGGCTTTTCGATTTTTTATTTTATTTATTTATAGCTTTTTTTTTTTTTTTTTTTTTTTTTTTGCTACATTTTTACATACACGTAATGGGAAATCATGTATTAATAATAGAAATCGCTTTCTCAGGTCATTTTGAAAAAAAAACCTCCCGCAGAAAGTGCATTTTCTTAAAATGCATTTTTTACTTATTGTGTTCATTATTTTTGCGAATTTTGATGTCTATATCGCGAAACAACGCTTTAATCTGTTTGATCACAATCCGCGAAACACGTCAAATTTGAAAACGTGTGTGTACTTTAAGTTGGATATGCATCGTTATTGTCTAATTACGTTTAATTTTTAGCTAAATATTAATTTTTAGTTTAATTAAATAAAAAAAGGATTATGCGGAAAACTTTTTGAAAACCGCGAAAAATTGCGTAACTTTATATTTTTATGTGCTAATATACGTCTAGGGTAGCTAAAACTTGATAAATGTAAAAAAAGTAAAAAAGTTTCAACTTCTAATAAACCGATTAAAATTAATATCATGCTTTATATAATCATACGAAATTAAATATGAGTCTTAATACAGTTTTATCCGAGAAATGGGCATAATAATTAAATAACATCCAAATAATGACGCGATACAATTAAGTACGATTTTATATAGCGGTATGAATTTATTTCTAAACTGATACTGATATATATAAAATAAGCTATAGTTGTATCCGGTTTTTGATTTTAAAACGTCATGAAAATCTGCAATATCTGTTAATCCTTTTAGACTTTAGCCACTTGCAAAAGGTTTACAATTTTATAATTTGTAACAAATTCCATAGCATTTGGAAATTTTATTATATTCAAAATAATATGTATAATGAAAATAAAGATTTTGTGGAATTCATTAACTTCACCATTGAATAAAAAACACGGAAAAAACGTTGAAACTAAATTTATAATTTTACATTGAAAAAAATCTTAGACTAAATTAAAAAATAATGTTACAAATGAAACAAATTCTTTTTAGGGTTAAGAACCAGAAAGAAATCAATTCAAAAAACAAAAATTGGGATAAATTTTTATGCAATTAATTGTACTATTGTATTGATATTGATATTGACATATATACATCCAAAATATAATTGACAAATTTTCTATAATTGACAAATTTTCTTTGCATGGGGTAATATACAATTTTATCTAAAATAAAATTGTGTTTTTTTAAATATGATATAATATCAACATATATATCATTTTGCAATGTCTAGCTAGGTGTATAAATATAACGTAGTTATTAATTGGATTAGTTTTAGCATATTCTAAATGCAATATAGAATTATACTCAACTATATATGACACCATATTAATTTTTTTCTACGAAATTAATTTTAAATATAAATTTATATAATTATGTCCGGACTTATTTAAAAACAGTGTTAAAATGCTTGAGAAAAAAACACATTTTGAAAACCATTTTGACACTATGTCGTGGACCCCGGCTGCCACTTATTTGAATTATTTTAACAAATTATTTACTATTTTTTCCCCTTTTTTATATATCCGACTTTTTTTTAAGATTGGAGGCTATACTTCATGTCTTGTATTAAAAAAATCGTAAATTGTACAAGCAAGCGTGATTGTAGTCTGAAAGAAAGAATAATAAAGAAAAAATATAAAATTGGAAAATTTAAAAGTATACCTGACATCGCCTAGGTCTTATTTAAACTAAATTATGTATTTCGAATTCACTTTGATTTATATTTTGGACAATTTCAAACGCTTTTCAAATTATCTTTAAGCAATTTTTTAAATAAAAACCCTTTAAAATGTCAAAAAAAAAAAACCACATCGTTATAACACAAATACTGGTTTAGCTGCTTGATTTTAAAATGTCGCATTTCAAGGAGCGCCGACCGAAATTTGTTTACATTTAGTTTACAAAAAAATTGAGTCACATTGAACCACGTTAACACATTATGCATATCGATCAAAGTTTGAGGCTTAAATTGTTTCGAAAAATTAAAAAAAATATGGTCTCTGTGTGAGGAACACAGAGTAGTATATATCGTAAAAAAAATACGGAAAACTATGTTACCAAATGCGTGCGTAGCAAACCAAATTTAAATAAAAAGATTTCACTGTAAGTAAAGTAACGACTTTACGGCACAAATAAACTTAATTTTGAGTCTTAGTGGTATCTACATTTTAAAAGATTATGTCAAAATACACAGAAAAAATCATTGTCAAAAAAATTTCAATTAAACTTTTCTTCGATTTCAAACTTACTTTCAATGAACTGTTTAATTTAATATGAATTTGGTATAAAAAATGTTCAGTTTTTATATCGTATAATAACAACATTGAAACAAATGCAAAAACTTTAAAAAATCGCCAAAATTAAAAAAATCGTTTAAAGTAGAAAATTCGCGTTTCTTTAATTTTGGTGATTTTTTTTAAATTTTTATCGAATTTTGGAGTTTATTCTGGGAGTTTTTTAAATGTCTGCAATTTTAAGGATTGCTTTTTAAATTTTGGCAATTTTTTTTTTTCAAATTTTGAGATTTTTCAAATGGTCTCGATTTTTCAAATGGTCTCGATTTTTTTAAATTTTGGGCGATTTTTTTTACAATTTTGGTGATTTTTTTTAAATTTTGTAATTTTTCCAAGTAGTAAACAATATTTAATTAAATTTTTAATAGGTGTGAATAAAACTATATGTAATTGAAAATAATATTAATTAGATACAATTATTTTAGTTGTTACTACAATTGCATCAACACGACCGAATTCAGTAAAACTTTTGCTGAATCAACAAATATCTTAATTAAAGCTCAATTTTAGTTTTTTCTGTGTAGACATATTTAATTTTTAGTTTGCATTGCCTCAAACAATTTTTTGATTATATTTTAAGTCTAAGACTTCGAAATCTCTTATGAAATGATTTTATTTATTGCTTTTTGTCGAAAATCAACTCAAACAGTGAAAAATCGAACATTTGCAGGCGATGTTTTCTAACGAAATTTTAAGATTCGAATCATATAAAACTATTTCCTATTTGATCCAAGTCAAAAATAATTATTTTCATATTAAATTTATCAATAACATTGTTACTTTCTAACGAATTGTATTAAGTTTTTAAATTTGTCAAATCATTTCGGGGGGGGGGCTCTAGCCCCCAAGCCCCCCCCCCCCCCTAGCTACGTGCCTGAACTAGGCAGTCATAGCCGAATTCCAAAAAAAATTAAGCATTTAAAAATAAGGATTTGTCTCAACATGTTTTTATTATCCATTTACGTATTTGTCTCAAGCTTTTCAATAAGCATACTAAATTTAAATAGCCATTCTTTTTTATCGTTTCACTAGAAAATTTTAAAAATTATTGAACTTTTCCAAATCGAAAATATCAGATCTGTCCAGATTTGTTCATTTTTAGACCCAAATAGAGCTGATCATATATGCTATGACGTCTGTTTAGATCTGTAGTATAGTTATAACTGGGTGTACATTTTTATTTTGGTGATTAATAAATCTGTTCACATATGAATAGATCTAATACCAGATATCTGGCAATATACGCAGATCTGCTCATATCTGAGCAGTAAAATTATCCAATTTGCCAGATCCCTTTAGATGTGAACATATCTGATACTAGATCTGAACAGATTATTTAATCAACTAAACTATTAATTGAAATAAAATAAAAAAAAATTTTGTTGTTTTGCGATATTTCTCTTAGTTTAAACCAGATAGGGTAAAACGAACAACATTTTTGCACTACAGGATTAATAATACGCCGTTATAATACGGAAAACATCTCGAATATTCCATTTTGTACTAAGCGGCCACAGGGTGATTTATTTATTTTTTACTTTTAATATAAGTTAAGATACTCCGATGAGACAAAGTTCGTTCCCACTTTAATACAATGTCATTGCCTGTAACTAATGTTTCTATTCCACTTATTCTTCGTTCCATTCCATATCGTTCGCCATGTCTAGACGTTAAATTTCACACATAATCCCTGCCATTAAAGCTCGTGCCCAACATTAAGCATTCCAATTCCACTCATTGTCTTACTCCATATCGCTTCGAATTGAAAAAATTTTACATTTCATCCATACATTTACATCTTTTAAAAATATTATTATTATTTTTTGGAAAAGCTGCTTTTTTAATCAATAGTAATTAGTTTTTTTTATCATTAATAATGATTTTTCAAAAAGAAAATATATCAACTAATGGTAATGAAATTTCAATGGTAATGAAAAATTCCCATGTATGTTTTGTTTAACCATGAATACAATGTTGTTTTAACGTATAAATACATCCATACAAATGTCATACGCACGCACACAAACACCCACATTTATCCAAACACATTTAAGCAGTTGCACAAAACAACAACAGCAGTTTTTATCATGTATTTCTTTTTAAGGGAATGTTGCCTAAAATGACCCTGCAGCTGTTATTCGGGCTAAATAATAAAAACTAACGTGGGGAGTCTGCCGATGGGTTTTCTCCGATTTTAATGAATTTTGGATATTCGATAAATAAAAAAAAAGGAACACTTTTTTTTAGGGGCCAAATCTCATGTTACGGAGTTAAAAACTAGGGTCAAAAATTACTAAATTTTTCGCTTTTCCGCTTATTTTGAACTATTTGAAAGAAATTTTAGACAAATGGGGTTCCAAATGAACATGTCCGATAACTTTCAAGTAATTTTGTTAAGTTTTAAGTGATATTAAAACTAGCTTTTTGTTAAAGACTTATAGTCGGATTAAGCTAAAAAAAAATATGCATATTAATGCCAATCAAATTTAATCGTGAGGGTGTCAGAACCTTTTAAGAAATTCGCAATTGCTGGGATTATATGCGATTTTTCCGAAGAACCTTTTAGCATATAGTTTAATTATTTTCAATAAATGGCAATCGTTGGAAAATAAATTACGATTTGAGGCCTTTCAATTGCGAGTACTAATTATTACGGCAAATATGTACTCTAAGAATACGATTGTTGGTAAAGACTACTGAAAATGTAGTTAAAAACAAATGAAATTTTATTTGAAAAAAAAGACTAACATTTTCATTTGCTTTTTACTGTTCAAAAATTAACTACAATTGTAGTAAAATTTGACTACATATGTACTAAAAAATAGAAAAACAACTGCATTAAATGACTGTAAAATCATAATTCAGTAATTTACAGTGGTTTGTTTATTTAAATGAACTGCAGTCAAATGAACAGTAGTCAAAAATTATATTTCTTATATAAATGACTGTATTTTACTTAAAAATAAAGATTTTAAGTAAGTAAATGTATTACAACTCAAGTAAATGTATTACAACTCAAGTAAATGTATTACAACTCAAACAACTACAAATATTTACAGCAGAAGTTCGGTGAGTGTACCAGCTATATTTTTTTATATGAAGCTTGACTTGAAAAAGGGGAAAAATTTACCAGAAAGCTTTTCAAAAATTCCCAGCTTATCTATGAGTGTGCCAAAATTGGATAACAGAAAGTTTGTTCGAAGTTTTTCGACTTATTTTTGAGTATGCACAAAAATAGAAAATATGCACTAAAAATTTTTCGATTTTTTAAAATTTAATTAATAACTCGATAAATGTCTGATGGCAATTTGATGCTTCTTATTTAAAACTAAGTACTGTGTTAAGAATTTAAATTCTTCCTCTTAGCTGAACGCAAAATAAATGAATGCAAAATATACAAAAACATGCAAATAAAATTCGAAACTATTTTCGTTAAATCGAATATGTTTTACTGATTAGAAACATGTATTTGCATGAAAGCGCTGGTGGAAGTTAAAAAAAAATTAAAATACCCCCCTCCCCTCAAAATTGAAAGCTGGTACCGCACCGGATTCAAGTTGAATAATTTTGAAAACAGTGATAGCGGAAATTAAACTCAATGACAGTTGACAGTTTTTACATTTTCATGCAACAACACGAAAAAACAAAGCAAATATACCACAATAGAGAACATTCACTTACATTTGTTCATTGATTGTTTATCGTATGTGTGTATGTGACCTTTTATTCGTTCATTTGTTTGTTTTGCTTTTTATTCGTATTGGTTTGTTTCTTCAATAATATTTGCTACTTGTGATATTTTGTTCACTCATACACGCACACATAAACCACAAATATGCATATGTTTGTGAGAGCATTTTTGTAATGAACTGATTGTGAGGTATATTTTTTATTATTTAAACTTTTATGTGATTTTGTTTCAACATATGTATACAGTAGACTCTTTTTAAATGCTAATGTTTCCAATTATTTGATGTAGGCGGTTAACCGGTTAAGACATTATTAGGGTCGGTTAATCAACAAAATAGGCTATTAATCGTTTAATGCGATCAATAAAAACCACAAATATCTAAAAAATTATATTGTGACGAAAGAAATTTGTAACTATGTATTTAGATTTGGTTGCTGAACCCATATAAACACTCTAGAAAAAAGGCTTTCAAAAATTTAATAAACATTTGAATATAGTGGGCACATGCTTTCCTTAAATTTCTTTCATTGGATACTCCATTGATTGATCCAATATACTGTTACAATTTTCACCCACTAAACATGAGATTTTGCCGATAAAATTAAAGGTTCGATAATTTGTTTCTTCTATATCACAAAACCAATTTTGCGAAATCTGAATTCTCACTTTGAATAGTTCTTGAATATTAGTCGAGTTTGGGGGTCACCATAACCCCCTTAATTGAGATAGTTTTTATGCCTGAATATTAAGATTATTTGACATTATACCCAAAATTGTAGTCATAATTCTCTCCCAAAAGTTTTATAAATGAATAGTGTGCACAATATTAGGTATTTCTTATACTAACAAAAAAATAAATCACCCGGTTACAAATCAACATATATGCATCCATTTATGGACATGTTGTTCTACCGACAACAATTGTCCATAACATGTAGCATTTTGACCAGCAAGCGCAGTAAATAGTAAAATACGAATAATTGCATATACAAATCTTTTGGATTTTTTGACTATTCATTTATGAGTATTCTACTGTATATGTTGAATATGGTCACATAAAATCCAAAAGGCCATAACTACACTTTTTTAGTTGCTTACATTAGATACATACAATACATAATAAATGCTTATAAACATTTGGCTTACAAATACACATGTAATCTTTTTTAAATTTAAATATTTCTCTTAATGCACAATTTTGTTTTATGTATAAAAAAAAACAGATAAAAAAAACTCTTCCATGGTTGATTTTTGTATATGGCTTACAAGAGTTGTATTTTTTAGTATCATTTAGTATCCACACTATTAAAGTGCTTATCAGCATAGTTTTTTTAACAAAATATATTAGTAAAACATTAGTAAAATATAAGTAAAACATCTGTTCAAAACAGTTAAGTGCTGAATAAGTATAATTAAAATTTTAGCTGAAAACATAATTTTAGCAAAAAATTTGCTGAAAAATATTATACCTGATTTAAAAAAGACGTTTTACTTACTTTTTTTACTAACTTAATTTTTAGAGTGTACTTAAAGCTTAGTATCCAAATTTTAGAATCGAGCTTAACCCAATAACGCGCAAAAGAAATCTGCTTAAGATAAGTCAGTGAAAATTTATTTAAATAATGGCCAAAGACGTCAAATACGATAAAGTGAAATCAAAATTGAGAAAATTTTAAAGAAGTTTTTGTAAATTGCTAAGTAGCAAAAAGGGAAAACAGCTCCCCTTATCGAGGCATTTCGAAATTCGGTATTGTAAAACTTGTTTCATGAGGTTTTATTAGTACCTGAACAATAAGAAATATAAATAATACATATCATATCACCAGGGCAACCAGAAATATGTGCTATCATGATTTTTCTGTGCGTTGTATTGACATATGGATAAGACATTATCCATTTCAGAACAATTGTCGAATTATAGTATCGATTTGTTAGAACATGTATTTCTCTTAATATCATATTTTGGCATGAGCATATTTTTGATAACATGAGCATATTTTTGATAAAAAGTAGTAGTTTTGAGTATATTTTATATTTACTTTTCAGAACAAAAACCTATTTTTAGACCATTTTCTCGTTCTTTTTTTTTTCATCTTCCGTTATAAATTTTAATTTTTTTTAATATTTTCTGTGTTTTTCACACCAATTACACTGTACAACACAAAAAAAAAATTACAAGGTCCGACCGACAAATTTTGATAGAAGAGGCAAAAAAAAAAGACACGTGTATCGGCGTTTTGAAAGTTTACCTCTGGGTTTCATTTTAGGGGGAGGTAAAGTTTCCCCTAAATGCACATTTTGTATTGTCAATCGGCATAGAAAATCGAGTACAGCTTACGTTTAAAGTATATAGTGTGTTAAGCAAACTTATGTAAAATATTACGGAGAACATTTTTGTGGAATATGTTAACCCTCTAACTCCTCAAGGCAAGGGTCTTTTTTGTTCTTCTTTTAAAAAACAGCAAAAAACACCATTAAAACGGGGATTTAAGGGGTTAAAATGTTCCGCAAAAATATCCGCCGTGAAATTTTACTATAAGTCCCTGAATACACCAAAACGGAAAATTCAACCAGAAAGTCAGCAATAAGACACAACAAAAGAGAGCTTATTGTTAATTTCGCATTTATTAAGAATTTTATTTTAAAGTACCCCAAAAATTCAGCATGAAAAAAAAAATAGTTCAAATTTCACTATTATTTTACCTCCTATAGCAAATTTGGATAGGAAGTATTCATTAATTACATTTTTTTTAGCTATATGCAATTCCACTTCATTATCATACATTGTCCAGCATATTGCAGCGATAAGCAAATGAATGCTTTTGCCTTTATAGCGTTCTTCAATGGGTGCGCACGTCTGGTTCTCAAAGTAATCCATATGGGAATTTAAAAAATGAACGCCTAGTTTTTCAAAAGCTCTAAGCATGGTGTCTACGTATATTCGAGCAATAGGAGACCGATTTTTGCATAAGACATTGAATATTACTTCCTTAATGCTTTTTCCACGAATTAAGCTCAATTGATTAGAGCATTTCGTCGAAGTCAGCGTTTTGCATTAGCTTTTCTTCTTGACCGACAAAAACACCTGTTTGTATGATTCCAATTTTAAGGCTTTTAACAAGAACAACGACTTGAAGAACACATACATACCTTCTTTAATGTTAGCTTCGCTTAATTTTGGAAACATTGTTTTCAGAAAATTCAATGCTGATCCATTTGTATCCAGACATTTAACAAAGTTTTTTACCACATCAAGTTTGATATGCAATGGGGGTAAGATAGTTTTTTCAGTTGATGAACGATATTGTGCTCTCCTAATGTTCCTAATGTTATAACAAATGCGACAGCAATGCTTCGGCGTCCACAGTTCATCCGAAAAAACTTCTAGCTCAAAATACCTTTTATAGATGTCTTCAACTTTACTATTGAAAAACGTAACTTTATATTCCGATATAGTATGTTTACCGCAGATATAGCAAAACACCCAATAACGCGCAAAAGAAATCTGCTTAAGATAAGTCAGTGAAAATTTATTTAAATAATGGCCAAAGACGTCAAATACGATAAAGTGAAATCAAAATTGAGAAAATTTTAAAGAAGTTTTTGTAAATTGCTAAGTAGCAAAAAGGGAAAACAGCTCCCCTTATCGAGGCATTTCGAGCTTAACCCAATAACGCGCAAAAGAAATCTGCTTAAGATAAGTCAGTGAAAATTTATTTAAATAATGGCCAAAGACGTCAAATACGATAAAGTGAAATCAAAATTGAGAAAATTTTAAAGAAGTTTTTGTAAATTGCTAAGTAGCAAAAAGGGAAAACAGCTCCCCTTATCGAGGCATTTCGAAATTCGGTATTGTAAAACTTGTTTCATGAGGTTTTATTAGTACCTGAACAAATAAGAAATATAAATAATACATATCATATCACCAGGGCAACCAGAAATATGTGCTATCATGATTTTTCTGTGCGTTGTATTGACATATGGATAAGACATTTATCCATTTCAGAACAATTGTCGAATTATAGTATCGATTTGTTAGAACATGTATTTCTCTTAATATCATATTTTGGCATGAGCATATTTTTGATAACATGAGCATATTTTTGATAAAAAGTAGTAGTTTTGAGTATATTTTATATTTACTTTTCAGAACAAAAACCTATTTTTAGACCATTTTCTCGTTCTTTTTTTTTTCATCTTCCGTTATAATTTTAATTTTTTTTAATATTTTCTGTGTTTTTCACACCAATTACACTGTACAACACAAAAAAAAATTACAAGGTCCGACCGACAAATTTTGATAGAAGAGGCAAAAAAAAAAGACACGTGTATCGGCGTTTTGAAAGTTTACCTCTGGGTTTCATTTTAGGGGGAGGTAAAGTTTCCCCTAAATGCACATTTTGTATTGTCAATCGGCATAGAAAATCGAGTACAGCTTACGTTTAAAGTATATAGTGTGTTAAGCAAACTTATGTAAAATATTACGGAGAACATTTTTGTGGAATATGTTAACCCTCTAACTCCTCAAGGCAAGGGTCTTTTTTGTTCTTCTTTTAAAAAACAGCAAAAAACACCATTAAAACGGGGATTTAAGGGGTTAAAAATGTTCCGCAAAAATATCCGCCGTGAAATTTTACTATAGTCCCTGAATACACCAAAACGGAAAATTCAACCAGAAAGTCAGCAATAAGACACAACAAAAGAGAGCTTATTGTTAATTTCGCATTTATTAAGAATTTTATTTTAAAGTACCCCCAAAAATTCAGCATGAAAAAAAAAATAGTTCAAATTTCACTATTATTTTACCTCCTATAGCAAATTTGGATAGGAAGTATTCATTAATTACATTTTTTTAGCTATATGCAATTCCACTTCATTATCATACATTGTCCAGCATATTGCAGCGATAAGCAAATGAATGCTTTTGCCTTTATAGCGTTCTTCAATGGGTGCGCACGTCTGGTTCTCAAAGTAATCCATATGGGAATTTAAAAAATGAACGCCTAGTTTTTCAAAAGCTCTAAGCATGGTGTCTACGTATATTCGAGCAATAGGAGACCGATTTTTGCATAAGACATTGAATATTACTTCCTTAATGCTTTACCACGAATTAAGCTCAATTGATTAGAGCATTTCGTCGAATTCAGCGTTTTGCATTAGCTTTTCTTCTTGACCGACAAAAACACCTGTTTGTATGATTCCAATTTTAAGGCTTTTAACAAGAACAACGACTTGAAGAACACATACATACCTTCTTTAATGTTAGCTTCGCTTAATTTTGGAAACATTGTTTTCAGAAATTCAATGCTGATCCATTTGTATCCAGACATTTAACAAAGTTTTTTACCACATCAAGTTTGATATGCAATGGGGGGTAAGATAGTTTTTTCAGTTGATGAACGATATTGTGCTCTCCTAATGTTCCTAATGTTATAACAAATGCGACAGCAATGCTTCGGCGTCCACAGTTCATCCGAAAAAACTTCTAGCTCAAAATACCTTTTATAGATGTCTTCAACTTTACTATTGAAAAACGTAACTTTATATTCCGATATAGTATGTTTACCGCAGATATAGCAAAACAAATCGTTTTTCCAAACAATTGAACATTTTCGCCAAAACAAATCTTACGCGCTAAGTTTAATTGCTTACTTTAATCTTTTGTTATTTTTTAAGTAAAACACTCTAATTACAAAACAAATTATGTCCACAATATATGCACCGCAAATTGACATGTTTTCAGTAGAATAAGAAATATAGCACTTGATTTTTGATTTGATTTTATTTTTGTTTTTTTTGTTTTTGTTGTAATGTAACGGATCTAATCTGCCAAAGAACAGCTGGCAATCTATATACTTATATATCTATGAATTTATAGGTCGGTGTACAGTGTAATGAAGTCGTATTGCCTAGAGCTAAAAAAAATGTAATTCATGAATACTTCCTATCCAAATTTGCTATCGAAGGTAAAATAATAAAGATATTACTGATTTTTAGTGAAATTTGCACTATTTTTATTTTCATGCTAAATTGTTGGGGTACTTTAAAATAAAATTCTTAATAATTCTTGTTGTGTCTTATTGCTGACTTTCTGGTTGAATTTTCCGTTTTGGTGTATTCAGGGACTTATAGTAAAATTTCACGGCGGATATTTTTGCGGAACATTTTAACCCCTTAAATCCCCGTTTTAATGGTGTTTTTTGCTGTTTTTTAAAAGAAGGACAAAAAAGACCCTTACCTTGAGGAGTTAGAGGGTTAACATACTCCACAAAAATGTTCTCCGTAATATTTTACATAAGTTTGCTTAACACACTATATACTTTAAACGTAAGCTGTACTCGATTTTCTATGCCGATTGACAATACAAAATGTGCATTTAGGGGAAACTTTACCTCCCCCTAAAATGAAACCCAGATGTAAACTTTCAAAACGCCGATACACGTGTCTTTTTTTTTTGCCCCTTCTATCAAAATTTGTTGGTCGGATCTTGTAATTTTGGAAAAAATTTGATTTTGTTGTATAGTGTTATCGGAAATTCAAGCCATATTCGGAAATTTACATATCCTGTATTTAGACTACACCGATTTAAGTATTATTTATGTTTTATTTCCTTCTTTCTTAGCATCTGAAATAAATTTAACAAAACTTACCCCAACTGAACTGAACTGAAAAATAAGTTTTCAAATACTGGTTTTTAAAGCAAAATGCATGGATGGTAACAGATTCGATGTAGGTATCGATAAAGGTATTTCCTTTTATTTCGTTGACGGTATTTTAGGTGTTACGATATTTCAGTTATTTCGGTACGGTTTTTAACCGTTATCGGTATTTTACTTATTTCGGTAACGGTATTTTAGTTATTTCTGTAACGTTGGTTTAGGGATAACGATTTTTTAGTCATTTCGGTAACCGTATTTTAAGTATATTTATATTTTAGGTATATCGTTAACGGTATTTTACGGCTAACTATATTCAATTATATCGGTAACAGCATTTTAGGGCTAAGGACAGACTGTTGAGAGGGTTTTAAATCAATAACGATGTTTTAGCTGTATTGCCTTTCATCCCTGTAAAAAATCTGATGTTAAGAGCACATTTTTAAAATTTTAAGAGCATATTTTTCGTTTTTTATAATCATAAAACCGGTTTTTAGAGCATATTTCTGGTTGCCCTGCATATCACTATTATCAAAATATTATAAATCTTTTTTTTCTTTTTTTAAATTATTATATGTATACAAGTTTTTCAAATTGTAATATTTGTTCCGTGAAGAAATCACCCAATGAGACGAAATATTGGAAATAAATGATTAATAAAAAAATTATCTTAAGCTCGTTTAAACTAAGAAGAATGAAATAAAAGAAGGTCAAAGAAAACTTAACATTTTAAAATTTTTTTAAATTTAAATTTCATTACATAAAAGGAAAAACACCAATGCAATTTGACTTTCGAAATATAATAATAATTCGAATATTTTTGTTTGAAAAATCGTGTCGAAAAATTGAATTATAGAGTCAAATTTGCAATTCGTTATACATTTTTATTTAGTACCTTTACTTATTTTGGTCCCTAAAACTGAAAACAATTTGAAATTGAATTGAATTTTTCTTAAGGAAACCAATAAATTGATTCGTTTGTAAATAGTTGTCTAGTTTATTTTTATTTCAATTAACAGCCTTGTCAAAAAATAGAACAAATTTAATAATTGGTTTGGCACGAATTTCACAATTGGGACTCATGTTGCATCCCTTAACTGGAAATTATTGAAACGTGTTTTTTTATATTAATTTCAATTAAAAACCCATAAATTAAAAGCCTTTTAACATTTTCGTGATGGTTCATGTTCATTTTTGTCTTAGGTATTAAAACAATTGGAGGTTCTAAAAGGTTAAAAGAAACAGCGTCTTTTCTTCCGTATAATAAAACAATTTTTTTAAGAAAATCGTCGAATACTATCCATAATAATTTTTTCGCTCCAAATAATCAAAAGGCATTTTATTAGATCGAGTGATATGCTATTCCTATCATTGGAATACAAATTATTTAAAATATTGAAGGATTTTTCACAGAACGCATTGCTTATTGGTATGGGATATGGTGGTGTAATTTGGGACTGCATTTTTTCACATTTTTGCATTTTTGTGTGCTGTTCCTTAATAAATTCTAATCGCACAATCCTATCTTTTACGAATAAAAAAATCATACAAAACAGTTTTAATTGGTGTTCTTGATTTAAAAAAAAAAATTTTCTTTTACATTTTTAATCAGATAAATATAAATTGTATTATTGTTTCGAATGATGCATTGCTTTTCGAAAATATTTAAATATTGTTTAACTTATGGAAATTTTTGTGATTTTGATCAAAATGGGGTAATTTGGAACGTGAGCGTGGGGTAAATTGGG
This sequence comes from Delia radicum, assembly GCA_021234595.1. Lineage (NCBI taxonomy): Eukaryota > Metazoa > Arthropoda > Insecta > Diptera > Anthomyiidae > Delia > Delia radicum. The sequence continues at coordinate 156,398,037 of CM037854.1, forward strand.
ACATGTGAGTTAAGCTATTTTAACGATTTTTCATGTTGTTTTTGTATAGAATATATTGTAAATTATTAATATAACTATTTGGACATTGCGAAGCAGAAGTACAACAAAAAGTAACGAATCCCATTATGGAGTATGATTTGGTAAAAGCCTTACAGGATATCAAACTTAAAGAATGGATGACGCTTGTAAGGATTAAGCTAAGAAAGACCATGCTATTAAAATACCTATTGAAAAACTCCGGCTGACATAATCTTCCCCTATATCTTTGGATAGAAATTTTTGCAAATTTTTTTTCAATGAAATATCCCTGAAATGAAATTCTAATAATTTAGTGAACTGCAACATATGCAATAAAATAACAGCCAGCGTTTATACAACTCATTACAACTCAGAATGTTCAGACGAATAGTTAGTTAATTGTTCTTTATTTAAAAATTCATTTTAAATTACAAAATTGTTTAAGAACATAATTAAAATTAGAACATACGACTATGACTTAATGTCGTCAGTCGGAAAAAGAAATTATAAGCTTAGTTCTAGATATTGTTTCATGTTACATATTTAGTAATTGAATTCAAAAATAAGATATTTTCTATAACCTATCGCATCTATAATATAACGAGATATTTCATTGAAGTACTGTTTAGCATTGTTTAAAATATGTTTAATTTTCTTCGATCTTCTTTTATTATATGATTCTTTTTATAATCGAGCTTAAGATCTTCTGTTAAATGATTGCAAATTATTAATTTCCAATATTTCGTCTCCACATTGGGAGACTTCTTCAGGGAAATTGATTTTAATTTAATTTGTAACAATTTAAAAAGTTTTGGAATAACAAATTTAAAAAAAAAAAAAAAAAAAATTGAATATCGCTTCAATTGAGTTTCTTGCTGTATTGATTACAATTCTTCTGGGGTGTTTTGAATAATAATTTATAATTCTTCCTGATGCTGTGGGTTTCTGGTACCAATTTATCACAAAATTCTCATCCTTTCTCATTACTAATGTATCTAAATAAGGAATTTTGAATTGCATTCCTCTTCAGTTGTAAATCTTATATTCTCATGAAATGAGTTAAATGTGGATAAAATATCATTAACTGAACTATCAGGAATAATACAAAATAAATCATCAACATATTTTGTGATTATTTTTGGTTTTACATCCAGTTTTTCAATACAAGTATCTAATAATTTCTCCATTACACTATTGGCCACAACTGGAGAAACTGGAGATCCCATTGGAAGTCCTTTTTGTTGTATATATGTTTTATTATCATATCTGAAATATCTGTTATCCACAATACAGAATTTTAAAACACGTAGGAAAAGGTTCTTTTCAATTTTCGTGTAAATTTTTATTATGACCCATTTCTCCTCAATAATATCCAGAGCTATATCAACTGGTATACTTGGAAATAGAGATACAACGCCAAGTGAAATTAATTGTTCATCATCTTGTATCTTTAAGTTTTGTATCTTTTCTCTAAATTGTAGAGAATATTTTACATTATATTTAGAGTTTTCTGTTAACCTCTTAAGAATACTTATAATGTATTTACATAATTCATAAGATGGGGAATTAACAAATGAGCATATTGGCCTCAATGGGAATTGTTCCTTATGGATTTTAGGTACTCCATTCAATC
>CM037854.1:156399787-156419850 GCA_021234595.1 Delia radicum
ATTGTCTGTTTTCCTACCAGTTATCCTTCTTCCATATAGGGATTTTAACTAAACAAATTGATATGCAAACCAAAGCGCCACTTTGAATGATGTTCATCTGTAATGTTGGTATTAGTAAATTACAAAAAAATATACACTTACCATATGTACACTGTCGTATATATGTACGTACATGTATAAATTAAGTTTAAACGAGTTAAATGTCAATGTATGCCTTACATTAGAAAGGGTTGTATGTATTGATTTTTACAAATTTTTAAACATGTTTTTAAGAAATCAATGTTTAGGGATAATTAAATCATTTGGTTTTTAAATAGTTAAACTTAAATCTTTTAGAAGAAGTGTATTTTTGTAGACCTTTTTTGTTTTTAATTTTGAACTGTTTTTTTTGGCCAAGATTAAAAAAAAAGCTAACTGGTTTAACTTATTATTGACACAGTGTTCCTTTTTCGAAACAGTACTTTTAAACGGATATATTTTTTGTTTTGATATAAAGATAATTTAGTGATTTTAAAACCCTAAAAACAAATTGACTACAATAGGAATCAAACCAATTTTTTGCAGTTTGTTATCCAGAGTTACCGAGTACATTTGATGGGACCTTTTTCAAAAATTATTTAAAATGTATAAAAGCCTAATCTTTATTGTTTGTGTTGCTGAGAATATATGAAAATGTGTTTCTCTTCGTCTCATCGTTAGGTCATCGGTAGTATGTAATTTTTTTAAAAACTGACCGTCGGACTATGATGATATTGTCAAATTACACAAAGTCTGAAATATTATAAAAATTTATTCAGTTTCTGCTCATAACCTAAAAATGGCTGGGGTGTATTTATACACATATAAAAACTATAATGTCAGGGTTGCCATATAACAATTTTAAAAACAGTGTCAATTTCAATTAAGTTAAATTTTAGTTTTTAAATTTAACTAAATTAACAAAAAAAATTATAAATTTCAGGCGACAAAAAAATCATCAATAACTTGAAAAATTTCTCAAATTAGCAATTTACAACCTTTTAGCAAAAATTTCTATTGATTTTCAGCAAAATATACTATTATTTACATTTAACAAATGTAAGATAAATATAATAAAGATTTGGAACACGTTAGGTACTGGGCAATTTAATCCGTTCTAAGCAAAATTCGCTATTAGTGTGGTAAAAATTTTAAAAAAATTAATCAAATTTCCAAATTTTTAAATTACGTTTCAAACATTTTTAAAATTTGCCCAACATTTTTCATTTTTGATTTTTTATGTGTTCCTTTAAGCGTATGAAAATTCGTTAATGTTTGATGTTCGTTATAATATAATTTTTTATATATGTGTGCCCCGGTAGGCTAGTTGGTAGCGTGCTGGCTTATCAGTGCGCGGGTCGTGGGTTCGATTCCCACCAGAGGCACAGGATCTGTTTATACGCTACAACGCGCCGAAGGCCATAGTAGCTAGTGCTCGGTTAGGGTAATAGTATATAATTTGTAATTATATGATTACTAATTAATAAAATAAAAAAATAAAAAAAATAAATAATTTTTAATGAGTGCGGGGTACGTGGGTTCGATGAGGCACTGGTTTGTTTTCGCTACAACGCGCCAAAAGCCATTGTAGCTAGTGCTCGGTTAGGGTAATAGGATATAATTTATAATTATAGGATTATTAATTTATAAAAAACAAAAAAAAAATTTATGAAATATGGTAGTTATTGCGTTGCACAGTGGGATAAATCACAAAATTTGTGGAATAATTCGGCCATTTTGTTAACTTGCGGTCCGATTACAATGAAATTTGGAACATGTATAAAATACATAAAATGGAGTTTAAGATTTGATTTTGAACCTTCAAGACCCTTTGGGGCGGCAAAATTGCTGCCCAAAGTTGGGTACTTTTTTCAATAAAAAATTTTGAGTGTTTGCCATTTTTTTGTTTCTCATCCGATTTTCAAAAAATTAACATACTAGTAATCTTCTTGTAAAGCATGCTTACATGTTTGGGTTACCTCCAATAGTTTCCGAGATATTCCGATTTGAAATGTGAAATTCCAAATTTTGTCCGACTCAGGTCCAAAGTTTTTCGAATATCGGTGAGAAAATTGGGACCAATTTTCGTTTTAAAATAACGGTTATTTTAGCCAATAAAATTCTTGATTGAATAAAAACAAAATAGTTCAATATCTTGTTTCAGTCAAAAATTACATTAGTTTAAAGTAGAAATTAAAAAAAAGTAAATTTTGGCGATATTTTCCCCAAAAAGCACCAATATTTCGTATCGCTCCAGACAAATATTTTTCTTTTGAACATATAAAGTATGTATACTTTTCTGGAAGGTCTTTTTATATAAATGCGAGTTATGGTAAACAAATTTTTGATTTGTAAATACTTTTCAACCCATCCGCTTCCTAAGTTGCCATATTTTGAGGTAAATATCAACTTTAACTCATAGTTAAAATTTGTGCTCGCCTCCAATTGGGTAGTGGAACCCGGTTTCAGATAATCCAACAGATACGTAATGTAGTGTGTAAGTCATTTCCAATCCCCTCTTTAAATGACGACATGGCAGCAAAAAACGAAAAAAATCCCATTTTTGGAAATTTTTTTTTTTTATTTGTAGGAATTGTGGGATTGTTTTCAGAAAATCATAATTTTCTGGAATTTCTTTCGATTTGTTGACCTTAAAGTCTAGTTTAAATCCAAAAAATGTCAATTAATAAATATTTTATTGAATATTGAAAATTTACATTTAAGCAAAAACTGAAATTTTTACCTTCATATTTGGATAACCCAAGTTTTTGTTTTACCAAGATGGCTAAATTCAATCTTTTTTTAAAAAATCGCAATCTACAGGTAATTTTATTTTTCAACGATACCAAAACACTGGTATGTTATGTTCATAACTTCTAAACAGAAAATCTTCAAATAGTTAGCCCTTATTCATATATTTCTTCTAATGTGTCCTCGTATTCACATCTTACATAATTGGGTCAGGTAAAAAGGGTTTTATGATGTTCTTCATTAATGAAAAAAAATACAACAGATAAAGCAAATCTTTTAATTCTTCATTATTTACAGATGCCAACGTGTTATAAGAAATCCATCGCTTTTTCCTTTATTACGTTATATGAGGGCAGAATTTTGTGTCCTTTATCAATCAAAGCCTTTCTCAAAATAAGATATTTATTTTTGCTTAGCCCAATTCCAACATAAGAGCAATGGCTTCTTCTTCTGTAAAATCTGCATCCGATGAAGGGGTGGGATGCTTTTAACAATCCTTTTAAGCCGTTTTTCCTTAAATGTGTCAGAAACTATGTATTCGAATGCGTAGAAAGAGTAATCGATGTTCTTTTTTTTTAGATTTTACACACAAATCAATATAAGGCTTACAGGGTGCACCAACAGCAGAAAAATTTATCTCCAGGCTATCATTTCATCCACTTATAATATTTTGTTTTAAATTTCAGAATAGAGCCGGAAACGGACTGCATTTTTTATCAAATAATTTAATAAAATTATCAATTTTAGATATTTTCTGCAGTGTCCAATTTAGTGTGATGTGAAGATTCAATTGATGCAACTACAACGTTAACCTTTTCAAATCTCTGTAGTTTTAGTTGTCCCACAAAGTTAAGCACAATGCTTCATGATTTACAGTTATTACCATGATTGACGAAGTTTTTTATGAACTTAAAACTAAACCTATTCATATTTATATACAAATATTAGGCACAAATATTAGCTATCATAACCCAGGTAACTGGGTCTTCAAATACTAAGGCCCATAAAATATAAAAAGGGAGGGTTTATTTAAAATAGCAATCATAAAACACGTATCTTGGGTGGGCCCACAAAACCTTTAATATCATTAATGAAAAACATCATAAAACCCTTTTTACCTGACCCAATTATGTAAGATGTAAATACGAGGAGGACACATTAGAAGAAATATATGAATAAGGGCTAACATTTGAAGATTTTCTGTTTAGGAGTTATGAACATAACATACCAGTGTTTGTATCGTTGAAAAGAAAATTACCTGTAGATTGCGATTTTTTTAAAAAAGGTTGAATTTAGCCATCTTGGAGAAACAAAAACTTGGGTAATCCAAATATGAAGGTACAAATTTCAGTTTTTGCTTAAATGAAAATTTTCACTATTCAATAAAATATTTATTAATAGACATAATCCAATGATTTTTTGGATTTAACTAGACTTAAGGTCAACAAATCGAAACAAATTTCAGAAATTATGATTTTCTGAAAACAATCCCACAATTCCTACAAATAAAAAAAAAATTTTCAAAATGGGATTTTTTTCGTTTTTTGCTGCCATGTCGTCATTTAAATGGAAATGACTTACACACTACATTAGGTATCTGTTGGAGTATCTAAGACCGGTTTCCACTACCCAATTGGAGGTGTGCACAAATTTTAACTGTGAGTTAAAGTTGATATTTACCTCAAATATATGGCAACTTTGGAAGCGGATTGGGGGGAAAAGTATTTACAAATCAAAATTTTTTTTACCACAACTCGCATTTATATAAAAAGACCTTCCAGAAAAATATACATACTTTATATGTGCAAAAGAAAAATATTTGTCTGGAGCGATAAGAATTTGGTGCTTTTTGGGGAAAATATCGCCAAAATTTACTTTTTTTTTTTAAATTCTACTTTAAACTAATGTAATTTTGACTGAAACAAGATATTGAACTAATTTTTTTTTATTCAATCAAGAATTTTATTGGCTAAATAACCGTTATTTTAAAACGAAATTGGTCCCAATTTTCTCCCGATATTCGAAAAATTTAACTAATTTTTAGTAGCTTTTTCTGATAATTGTACAGGCTTTTTCTATGAGCGTGGCTAACATTTTTCTCTAGAGGGGGGAGCTTTGAGGCAAACAAAGTTACAAACATTTGTTAATGAAGCCTGGTTGTATATATGGGAAACTTCAAAATTTTTCAACGTTGTGAGGTAAGATATTTTCAAAAAAATTGTTGTTACGACATGTATATTAGAGCTACTCAAGTTGTATGGAAGCGAAATTCGTGCAAGGTGTACCCCCCTCAAAATGAACATTGGTATTTTTTATGATGGCATCTAAAATATTTCGGCTCTAGCTTTGACCTCTCGTGAGCTGGACCATTTTGAAAAAGGGTCCATTTTTGCATGTTTTGTTAATTTAAGAATCTGTTTCCTTTACCAACATATACCAAGGTGGCGCAAAAGTAATCCTCCTTTCAGAAAATGCTATAAATTTTGCGATTGGCCCCTAATGTCAGTTCTGTTTTGACATTTGTGCAGTAAACACATGCGAAATACACGTTAATAAACAATGTTACGCTACACTGCTCCAGAACGCGGAATATTGGTGACTATAATCGGTCGGTGACTTTGGCACAACGTGAATTTCGTCGCAGATTTCCTGGCCGTCCAACGCCTACTGGTGAAACACTGCGACGCTTAGCCGCTCGCCTCGAAGAGACTGGCACAACACGAGATGCTGCCAGGCGTGGCAGACCCCGGAGTAGCCGTTCTGCAGAGAATATTGCTGCTGTAGCCGAGGATGTCATGGAAGCGACCGTCGACATCGACCAGTCGACGTGCCACGCAAATGAGTATCAGTCGACGGTCTTTACAGCGAATTTTGGTACAAGATTTGAAGATGTTTCCGTACAAAGTCCAGACGGTGCATCAGCTGTTAGCTGCTGACCGCCAATCGCGTGTAACATACGCTCAAGCCATCCTTAATCACCACCAAGAGGAAGATGATTTTTCATCAAAAATAATCATGAGTGATCCATCTTAGCGGGTACGTAAATAAGCAAAATTTACGCTTCTGGGGCACTGAAAATCCGCGTGTAACCCACGAAGAGCCATTACACCTGCTCAAAGTCACTGTATGGTGTGCTGTTTTCGCTGGAGGAGTCATCGGACCTTTTTTCTTCGAAGACGTCGCGGGCCAAACGGTTACTGTGAATGGTGAGCGCTACAGAGCAATGATCAACGAGCTCTTTTTGCCGCAACTTGATGAATTGGATTGGAAAACATGTGGTTCCAACAGGACGGTGCAACAGCACACACTGCACGTGCCACAACCGATATGCTGAAGGATGCATTTCCCGGGCGCCTAATCTCCCCGTTTTGGCGATTTGCACTGGCCAGCAAGATCGCCTGATTTGACCGCTCCAGACTTCTTTTTGTGGGGCTCTTTGAAGTCGCGGGTTTATGTCAACAAGCCTCAGACTCTTGCAGCTCTTAAAGACAATATCCGTCAAGAATGTGAGGACCTATCGCCGGAAAGTTTTGGCCAAAGTGATGGCAAATGCCATAAAAAGGGCTCAATGACAATCTACTGTGGCGGCGACCATTTACATGACATCATATTCTCGACTTGATGTAAAAAAATTAAAATACCAAATAAAAATAGTCCACAAGAAGATTCAAAGTTTTTCATTTTTTTTTTTAAATTACAGCCAAAACATCGGAAGGTTATTTTTGCGCCACCTTGTACAATATGGGTATCATAAGAAAGGTTTTTTTTAAAGCGCGTCCAACTGTATATACCAATTTGTCCAAGGACGATAATCCATGTCATTTTTTAAAGGATATTCTGTAAAAAAACTTTTTTTAAATTTTTTGGTCGGGGTTGTTGTTGTAATAAAAATGCCAAATTAACATATTTTAATTTAGATTTTTTGCAAATTAGATGCATTTTTACACGGTGTTTTGGAATATATATAAATGCAATTTTGAGGGTAACTCTAATATGATAGCGGATTTAGGTTCTAGATCATGTATGAATGAAAATAGGACTAAAGAAAGAAAAAAAAATTATCCACGCCTTTTTGGCGGCATATTCTTTTTTTAATTTGCGAAAATTTTAAAAACATAGCTAGTGTATTTTCCTAACAAGCATCGTGACATTAATAAACTTTGAAGACCAAAAAGTTTCTATTTATATAAACAATTTATAGTTTTTGCTCTGGCTCAAGTATATTATTATTTTCCAGTAAAAAATATAGCCGGTTAAAAGTACTGTGTCAAAAATGAGTTACATACATTTAAATTCTCAAAATCAAAAATTGTATATAAGAATATATTTTGAGGTTAGCTATTTTTTTTTTTTGCTCCATAAATTTTAAAGTCGTTAGAATTTGTTGATATCTTTTCGATTATAGTATTAAGTTTATGCTTTATTTGATGTACATTTCGGCGCTGTACCCGCAATGAATGAGTTTAGTCCGCCGTAACAATTCTGTCTAGATACCCTAACTATGTTCTCAAGCCATGTATTTAATAAAAAAATGCGAAACAAAAATAATAACATTTCGAAAAATTGTTAAACATTTTAAAAATACTTTTTTACTCTTAGGCGCTGTTTGCAAAGTAACTCAGTTCACGCAATACTCTAGCACATTTCAAATTTATTGTGAATGTCAGACGCAATAAAGCTTAATTTTCAAAAAAATTTACGCCAATTCCTTATTATTTTGTGATGTTCGTAATCCCGTTATTGGTGCGCTAACATCAACTTGGTATACCTCAAACTATATAAAATAACACAATTTTTGAAATACTATTCTCAAACTCAATTTCATTAATCGGCGCAAAATTCCTGTAGGAAAAGTTGAAAAAGTTTAAAATCCTGGAAAATGTTGGTTTCACTTATAAAACACTATACAACTTTTCACCAAGTATCGATATGGAAATTATTTTTTCAGTGAATGTATCGCACAAATCTAGTGATACCGTTTTGTATTGGTTTGGACCTGAAAGTTAAGAAGTATTAGCACAATAATTAAAAATAATAAAACTTGTAAGTTTCAAGCAATTTTTTTAATTTTTCAACTTTAAATGACCATCATTTCTATTGGTGAAGTCATTTCAAAGTGCACGTCACAGCTTTAAAGAATACCTTATCGTTCCTCTTAATTCATTATACTTTGATAAATAAGAGGTATCTAAAGTCAGTTTCAATAGGTGTCGAAAATTTTGAAGTAAGCGACATCTGCAAAGTCTTGTTGGAAAATGTTCTGTAGTGCAAATTTCATAAATGATTCGGTATTCTTTATAAGGCTAGAGAATATTAATGGAATATATTTTGGATAAAAATTAGTTTCAGTGTAACAAATCTTGGAATAACATATTTTTCTTCTGCAAAATTATATCTTGCGAAATATAAATTAAATTGAATATTATCAGCCATCCTGGTTACAAAACAATAAAAAAGATAATGCGTTAGAGTTAATTTTTTTGTAAAGTTAATTTCCATTAAGAAGAAAAAAAAATGTATTGAACGATTAACGACACAAGGGAATGCCAGACTACCGCCGTTCAGTCCCCATCTAAGAACTCCTCTCTATTTAAAAATTTATGTTGTTCGTGAACTAAATAATTTCAATTGAATAACTCTTATCCATGTTTAAAAAAAAAAATCATCTAATATTTCCTAAATAACAATGTTTGAAAAATTAAACTAAAAAGATTTACTTAATATCAATAATATGAATTGAGGTTAAACTTGTGTATCAAAATCATGATTAAAAACTTTTACTATCGTTTCTTACTTTGCACCTGTGTTAGAATACTGACGACCACTGCTATAGGCAATTTGCAAATACATAGACAATATTAAAACTTTTAAAAACTAATGTAAGTACAGGAAACGGAAATGCAATATTGTGGTATGGAAGTATGAACTAGTTATATTAAGTTTAAAAATTTTTATAGGTTAGTTTTTCTTAGGTAGTACTCTTTCTTTATCCTTTAGTTTTATTAAAAAAAAAAATTAACTTTTTTTGTTGGTTGGCATTTCAAATAGAAATAGTGATAAATGATATATTTGGTAAAGCCAAAAATACAAACAAACTTTTATATAAAGCACATATACATAGATACATTAGGGCTATAACTTTTGCTTTTTTTTGCACTTATCAAATTTTACATACCCGAGTCGTATAGTCCATAAACAAATATATGAAAAGTAATTTTATTTTTGCATGGTTTTGAAAAACGTTCACGCATAACTCTTTTTGAAGTTTGATTAAATTTTTTTTTGGATAAAAAAAAAAAATTTATATTTCGATCAATTTAAAAGTAATTCGACTATTACAATTCCTATCAAACTTAAGGGCAATTCCAGGTCAAACCGCACATCATTCGTATTTGTCATCTCCGATTTTAATGAAATTCGCCACAAGTATTGTAAATGGGTAATGTTTATCAAATCATTAACCTTTCGTCCCCAAACTCTTTCTGTTTTCGAAATATGACGTCATGGAAATTGCCAAAAACGTAAAATTTCAAAAAGTGTCCATACAAAGTCGCCTATAACTTCTGAAGTATATGGGTCTTTGAACATTAAACATAAAAAAATGACATTTGACCTTTTAACACAAAAAAAAAAATTATTATTAAAATGGTACCAATAGGAATATTATAAGTTGTATAGTTTTAAAATTATGAGCGACTTTGTATTGCACTTTATTCAAATTTTGATGTATTTGCCAATTTTCATGACGTCATATTTCGAAAACCGAAAGCGTTTGTGGTCGAAAGGTTAATGATTTGATAAATCATTAACCATTTTCATTATTTGTGGCGAATTTGACTTGGAATTTTCCCTAAAGGAAAATTTTACGTGTTTTGAGGATTTTGTAGAAAAAAAAAGATTATAGCGTTTTTTGCGATATGGGTATTTAAATTCGCAATCGGCGAGCAATTATGTAGAAAGTAACTTAAACTATGTTGTACTGTAATTTTGGTCCACTAATGCAACTTCAATGATAAAAAAGGTGTTAAAATTAATTTTTAGAAAAAGCACTTTATGACAAAATTACCCAAAAAAGCAAATTTTTATTATTAATACAATAGCATCCGGTGATGGGTAAAAATGTTGCAGAAAAAAAGTTATAACCCTAATGTATACAGAGTATATAGTGATAATTTAGAACAAAGTTTTTATATTTTAGTTTCATTAAAACTAACTTTTTTTAATAGTTAAAAGTTTTTCTTTCTCATTTTATTTCCCCCGTTCTATGCCAACAAAATTACAAAGTATCTGATTTTATCAGTAGTTTTCAACAATTTATTCCCCATTGAATATAAAAATTTTCTTAAACACTCTTAATTTGGGGTTTTTTTTACTTTCAGAAAATTAAAAAGAATATTTTGTTGTTTTATTTTTTTTTAATTTTTGCAAGTGTTGGAAATTTAAAGCACTTTGCCATTATCACAGACATTGTAAGAGTTTATAGTGAAATGTTAACTGGTATTTACTTCCGCAACACCTGCTGCTATTGCTACTCACTAAAAAAAAATATTTTAACTGATGTTTTTGACGTTGTTAGTGTGACAGTTTCAATTTTTGCGATAAGCTTATGTTCTTGTGATAAGCTTCAATTTGACAATCAACTATTTTTATACTACACAGAGAGAAATTTAGTGGACGAAAGTTAATCAAAAATTTTAGTTAACTAATGAAACTGTTCTTCATAAATTGAACGAAAAAATTCTTAAAATTTATGAAAAACTTCATACTTTTTTCGAAACTAGTTTTTTAATGAAACCTTTAGTGGCATTGTGGTACCCGGGTTCGATACCCGATGACGACAACCTCACAAAAAAAAAAATCAAAAATAATATATGAGTTATGTAACCCTCATACGTAACTTCGTTGTTCCCATAGCACTTAACCCAACCGAAATAAAATAATGAATCAAGGCTATGAATCAAAAAACATCAATAAGTTCGCCAACTCTCCATCAGATGGCGAGTAACAACTGTTCTAGAACTTATAATCTCTCGCAATTACTGTGTTGCCATATCTAAAGATTTTCTTATTTCCCCACCTTTCGTTTCAACTCTAGAACTTTCCAAAAGAAAGTAATGCATTAGTAAATATGAAGAATTTAATGAATTAAAAAAAAACTCTACTTATCATACAATTTGATGAAAAATTGTATTAGTTTAATGAAAAGTTTCAATAGACGCGTTCTAGTGCAACTCCATTGCTTCTATGCAAGAATTCACCACTATCAGGCAGATAATTCTCTCAGTGTGTATATTAATACACTGAAAATAGTATATCAGTAGATACAAAATAAATTTTGTTATCCAATACAGCTTGTTGAACAAATATTTTAAATAAGATAGTAACTTCTTTCTTCTAAATTTCGTTTCATTGCCTAAATATTTAGGGATATAGGCTAGTAGCACCAAAATTTAAAATTGCATACAAAATACGGCATCCAACATTTTTTAAAAATTAGTTTAGATTAAGGGTATTCAAATTATTTTTTGATTACAATTAACACCAAGGGTTTTGAAGATTTCTGATAACGAATCTTAAATTAACATTTAAAAATTTTTAAATAACCGATATAATATTATACGAACTGGTTTGATTATCAGTATGACATCAGCTAAAGGGTTAAAGCAAACTATAGAAATTACAAAATAGCGATTTCAATATAGCGGTCATGATGTTTTTTAATTCATTTTTATGGTTGGTCGTGAGATGAGATTTTTTTTCACTAAAAGCGATAATGAGTTCAAATTCAGAAAAAATTATTTGAAAATCTGAACTGTGCATTTAAAAATAATTGTGTCTACCATTTTGAAGTTTCCTTTTTAAAAAATTTGCATCTATTCTCATATTTGGTTTAAGCGATATTTTCACACATTTATATGGTCGAGTTCCTCGACTTTTTTTACGAATAGTCCACCCATAAGGAATTTTAATTTACCTGCCAGATAAATGGCTTTCACTTAAAAGATTTTAAAATTTTCAAAAAAACTTTAGAATTCAACATCTTCGCGAAAAGATTGAAGCGATATTCCAATATCGATCACAACTTGTTGTACCATTTGCTTAGAAAATGAAAGTTTTCAACAAAATGTACAATTTTGGATTTGAAACAAAAATAAAATATGGTTTTCCGTGGGTTTTGTTTTTTACGAATATATAACTAGTTTGAATTAAAAATGTATTCACAATAAAAACGGACTCGGTCGGGTCAAACTGACATAGTTTGTAGTTTAAATAAACTGAAAATACAATTTTCCTTCAGGCATGTACATTAGGGTGGGTCGAAAAAAAAAGTTGTTCCGGTCACCCCCTAGAATTAAGATAATTTGAAGAAGATTTGAAAAAAAAATTTTTTTTTTTTGCCACGCCCCTTGACCCCGCGCATATGGTTTTTTATTTCCTGTGGCTCCATTTATTGTCCGATCGTAACGTGTGATATATCGTTGTTTTTTGGCATGACAACGGCTACATTTCTACTTTGATCACTTTTGACTCCGACGTCAAATTCTAGAAGTGACTTCTGGAAACTCGATTTCTACCACCCTAATTCACGAGTTTTTCTAAACGATAAAAAGTTTTTTTAAATTTCATGAAATTTTGTCTTTTACAGTATATATATTTATTCAATAACAAAAAAGTTACAAAGGTTTAAAAAAATCAATTTGAGTTTTATTCCAACAATCGTTAACAATAAGCTTTGGTCTTTTTGCGGTTATTGTTTTTGTGGCCATTTTTAAAGTGCTCTCTTTTTACTCATTTTTCTATCAAATATTGTTGAGAGAAAGTTTTTTTATTATCATTTTTTTTTTAAATATAAAAAATATTGAATAACTTCCGGTTTGTTTGTAATTTTGTTTTATCAATATCACATGACTGAAAATGCATATTGTTAAAAAACAATTTAATTATATTTTTAAAGAAAAAAAAATTTTAGTAATTTACACTAATTTTATCAAAAAGCTACAGCTGTAGACGCGAACACTTGAAGAGGATAATAATATGTAGGGCTCGGAAGTTAATGCATTTATATTTGTGTTTTATGTACATAAAATATGTTTTTAAAATCGTAAAATATGTACTTAAAATTTAAAAACATGCATTTATTATTGATTTTTTTTTCATTTTTTCTATATAATTTTTTAAATTTTAGTCTGTTTTAAAAAGTCGTTACGAAATTGAGAATTACAATTAAAATCTTCCTTAAGTTTGTAGTTGAATTTTCTGTCATATTACATTTCTTGATAAAAAAAATTAAATGTATAAATTTGATAAGATTTTATTTCTAAAAAAATTTAAATTGTAAAAACTTTATTTTTAGTAAAACATCAAAAAAATTAGCAAAAATATGCAAAATATGTAAAAAATGCAAAAACATTTAAAAATATGCAAAATATGTAATGACAAATTACAAAATATGCATAGAATATGCATTTATAGCAAAATATGCAAAATATGCATTTATAGCAAAATATGTAAAAATATGTACTAACAAATCGATGCCATTTTGTTGCAAAGTTGTTGATTCGCAAAGATATTTGGTTAACATTGTTCCGAGCCCTAATAATGTTTAACAAAAGTGTTGCCAGCTGAATCGGTTTGTGATGACGGTTAAATAGAGTACTATGTGGAGGAGAAAGATAATAGAAAATAGAGAAACAAGTGAGATTACGAAAAAGAGAACATTATCATAGTGCAAAAACAAATGCACCTAGCGCCACAAAAAGACCAAAGCTTATTGTTAACGATTGTTGGAATAAAACTCAAATTGATTTTTTTTAAACCTTTGTAATTTTTTGTTACTGAATAATATATATACTGTAAAAGACAAAATTCATGAAATTAAAAACTTTTTTATCGTTTAGAAAAAACTCGTGAATTAGGGTGGTAGAAATCGAGTTTCCAGAAGTCACTTCTAGAATTTGACGTCGGAGTCAAAAGTGATCAAAGTAGAAAATGTAGCCGTTGTCATTCCAAAAACAATGATATATCACACGTACGATCGCACAATAAATGGAGCCACAGGAAATAAAAACCAAAGGGCGTGGCAAAAACCAAGGGGCGTGGCAAAAAAAAAAAAAAAAAAATTTTTCAAATCTTCTTTTAATTATCTTTATTCTAGGGGGTGACCGGCACAACTTTTTTTTTTTGTATGGGGTGCGACCCACTCTAATGTACATCGTATATGGTATTTAAAGATTTTCGATTATTTAAAATTTAGAGCATTTTCCTCGGTGCCCAGGACCAAATTTTGAAAACATTTTTTTAACTTTTTGTAAGGATAAAATATATAGCTTAGAGAAAAAATCCAATACACGTTTCTTTTGCGGCATAACTTATTTCGTAAATTAAAAAAGTTTCCGCAGTTTTTTATTTTTATATATATAGAGCTTAAAACGATGAATTTTTAAAGAAAAAAAGCTTTGTAAAATTTGAGTTTGCAAAAAAAAATTATGCAGCCAAAAAAAGCTCTTGGTGAAATTTTTTTATATTGGCCGAATTTTATTCTTATATCAGACTGCATTAATTTTTTTAAAAATTTGCTAAGTGAACAGAAAAATGCATTCGATTTGCGAAATTTTAATTTATTTCTACACATATATGATGCAATTTATTAAGAAAATATTCAATACCGAAATTGAATTGAGTAGAACCTAACTTTCCCCGAAATATTGAATTTTGAGAAAACACAACTATCCCGAATTTGGATAAAAGCTGAAACACGTGTTTGCTTAAATCAACCAAAGATTAAAATAAGAACATTTGACATTTATATCATAAAAATGTACGTACAACAAACTTTAAAATCCACTGCTTTCAGAATATCCTAAAATTATATGTATGGACATGATTAGACACTTTTTATGTACCATTGGACAGGCCTTAAAATACCTTTCATATGATACATTCTACACTTTGTCTTTAGTTAAGTATAAAATTCTTTGAACAACAAAAAACTCCTGTTTTTAAAAACGGTCTACCTCACGGAATCTTAATGCTAGACACGAAATATTTTGGGAATTGTCATAAATCAAACCAAGGTACATTTTTGGGATGGACTAAAGCACTCTTTTTTCTCCATACAAGGTGAGTCGGTCTAATGTTCAGTAATTTGAAATTATTACAGTTTTT
The DNA here is from genome assembly GCA_021234595.1 of Delia radicum. Lineage (NCBI taxonomy): Eukaryota > Metazoa > Arthropoda > Insecta > Diptera > Anthomyiidae > Delia > Delia radicum. The sequence continues at coordinate 156,414,722 of CM037854.1, forward strand.
CGATTTTGTTTGTCTTTTTTTTCAAAAAAGTACACACACACACTAAATGTGTAACATTTTTCATTTCTTGTAATTTGAATGGAAATAATTTTGAATATATACAAACCATTTTTAATGAAAAATCAGACACGAATTTTTTGAATATTTTTGGTTTTTTTTTAAGAAAACTTTATTTATAATAGCTGTAATGGAAGCAAATAAACGACTATATTAAATTGTTGTGCTTAAATTTGTATGAAATTTTAAATAAATAAAAATATAAATGAATCTAAAAAGTTCGGAAATGAGTGTCCTGAGTGTACCTCAGGAAACTTCTGCTTTAAAAATTTGAAGTTGTTTGGGTTGTAATACAGTTTCTTCTTTTCTTCTTCTTCAACGTGAATTTCAGTCATTTGGAGAACAAATTTTAATTTTTTCTAACCTTGTAGATTATTTAAAAAAACAAACCACATCAAATGACTGTTTTATGATTTTACGTTAATTTTTACAGTCATTTTTTGTTATTTAAAAAATAACGTTTGTTTATTTTTTACTAACATACTAGTTACTTTCTACAACAATTGTAAGTCTTTGGTGAACAGTAAAAACAATGACAAATGTTAGTTGAATTTAATGAAATGTTATTCGTTCTTTCTTCCAGGAAATTAAATTTGTTTTTGACTACATTTGCTGTCGCCTTTACCTACATAATATTATTTGTGCAGTAAATTATTTTGAACAATGCATGAAAAAGTTGAAAAAAATATTTATTTTTATTTTTAACTCAACTTTAATTTTTTTTTATATTAACAGCAAACAGGAAACTACATAATTTTCTGAGTGTTTCGTAAAAGTAATTAAAAAACGTAAATTTTTATTTTGAAGTCTTTCGAAAATTCTATAATTTTCAAAAACAAAATTTTTAGTTATGAAATGCTCAAAGTGTTTATTTTCTGAAAATATATTTAAATGTTCGCTTTATCTTAAATTTTGCTCATTTGAACAAAAAACCTAGTAACTGCCCATTGTGTATTTGTTCGAATGCTATTTCCTTTTTGGGCTCTTTTAAATTCAAATAGCGTTTGCTGGGTGAAACAAATCACCCAGAAAACAGAATCGATCGTGGCAACCGTATTTGTAGCCCATGAAATGGATCGGTTTTAACTTCGGTAATTATCACCGCATTTCTGTTTAGGCAATCGAAATTCTATTATCGTCGCAGAATTATGTTGCTTCAATGAAATAATTGTTATCGCAGCCGAAAAATTCGGTATCAGCAACCGAAAGATTCGAGTGTAATACAGAGTGTAGTTTCTGGGTGACGAATATTTGAACATGTGAAACAGAGTACTGTTTGAGTGCCCTATTTCATGCTTTTGAATGCAATCACAAAAAATGAGTACTTTGTTGTCAACTCACATCATTTCAATAAAGCAACATCGACAGAATTGAGAAAAGTGAGTGTAACGAATACCATGCATTGCATTGCTTGTCTAGTGTTAACCTCACTTAACACTCACGAAAACAACGAATACACAACGATTGGTATGAATGGTCTCAATGTTAATGAATAAAACGTTTACAAATTTTTTTGTGAAACATATTACTTGAAAAAATTTATATTTACATATTCTTGTTTAATAAAATTAAAAAAAAATTATTATTATTGCTACAGGTCAACGAATACTACGCAAATGTTGTGATTGATTTCATGTTATTCATTTGTCATCATTTTATTTAATTGCTTGATATGTAACGGCATTATAAAAATGAATGTTAAAAAGGCATTCAACAAAACAATAAATGGAATAAACAGCAACAGCATAACCTGCTGTTGTTGAATAAAAGCAATGCGAAAGCAATGAATGTATGAATGCACAACAAAAACGAATGGTTTCATTCTGTTCTCTGATGTGAAAGAAGAGACAGCATTTTATATTTCGAAATAAAAAAAAATACTACTTTTACTCCTTCCGCAAGAGAATATCAACTAATCGGACTAAAAATGGTTAGAAAACATAAAATAATAGAAATATATAGCTAATTTGGAAAATTAAATAACAGAGGAGTACGGTTTATAACGAACTCGCGGGACCGAACGATTTAGTTCGTTATAAGCGAAGTTCGCTATAAGCAAGGTAAACATTTTCCAAGAAACTATTTAAATTTCAGAGTGTTTTTTATTAAATTCATCTATATTTACAATTTTTTTTTGTAATTCTAAGACAATCCTTCCATTAAAATATGTTTCATAAAGTTTTATTTGATGTGTTCTTAATAAGCGTAAAAATTTATATGAAAACTCGTAAAAAGGTCCAAAAATTAGTTCGTTATATAAAATTGTATGAAATACTTTAGGAAATGCTTTGGAACCAGAAAAATCGTTCGTTATAAAAAAGTTCGCTGTAGCCGGTGTTCGTTATAACCGAGTTTCCATTGTTTTTTCAAATCTTTTTGTATGAAATTAAGTGCAAAACATGTAGGCAAGAAATGGATAATAAGAAAGAAAATAAAAATAAAAAGTTTCGATCTGGGCGAAAAATTTCTCAATTGGCTACATTGCTTTTAAGAGGAAATTAAAAAAAATCAGAGCTAACTTCGCTTGTGTTTAATTTTATTTTGCATTGGAATAGTTGAGGCAGACAAGTATGATCTGACAGTTGTAATTTAATTTTTTATCAGAAGCCAAAGTTTTTGTGTAAAACTTTAACATTTTTTTTTTTTAATATTTGTAACTGACTTATTATTTTGAGTGTATGTCTACCTAGTACATACAACTGAAATGTGACTTAACAACTGTCATAACTTGTCTCATATTCTTATGGTAAAATTGTAAGAAATACACAAAATGTTCTTACAAGATGACGGCACAACATTGTATGCTTTATCGCATTTGCAGTTTTTACACAATTTTGTAGTTTTAGTTTCAGTTAACAGGGGTCACTTTTATATCCTTAGACTATTTTGGCTATTAAGTTTTGGCTAATAAGAAAAATGTTAAATATGTGAACTTTTAAATTTAGAACAAACCAAATAACTTATATTGTACAAACAAATTTTTACAAATAACAAAATTGAAGCAGTTTTCAAAAATTGAAATGCAACAAATTTCTTAATATGCCTTAATTTTTGAATTGAAATCAAGTGAATATTTTGCCTATAAACGGTTTAAATAATAGTTTATATTGTTGGTCCTTAGCGACATACACAATGATTCCAATGCGAAATGCAAATAGACCAAAAACCAATTCAATAATTTTTGGCACTAACAAGGGATGTATCCCAACCGTTTTCCTCAGAGTTTAATGAACTTTGGATATGTTGTAGAGCGGCTAATAAACGAGTCACGTTTTTATGCTGCTTAATCTCACGTTGCAATGTTAAAAAGTGGTGTGAAAAATTCATTTGTTTTTGTATGAAACATGTCTGAAATTTACACAAATTGTATCTACACTCTAATTAATTTCTGTTGAAATTTACCCAACTTATAGTAGGAAACTGTACTCCTACTATAATTTGAGTAAATTTTCTCTATGTGTGTAAATGAAAAAAATACGCACATTGAGAATAAGTTTGCGAACACTAAGTTGGTAAATTTACAATGGAAGTGCGTAAAATTTTGATAAAATTTATAAATAAATGAGTAATTTTACCAAATTTTTCGTGTAAAAAAACACGATTTACGTGCATTATACGTAAAAATGCGTAAAAATACATATTATAAGCGTAAAACCCCCTAAAAATGCGTATCTTTACCTTCCGGTAAAAAAGAATAACAGCCCAAAAATTTTTCAAATAAAACAAAAAAATAATTTTTAGAAAGAGTTTTTTTAATGTGTTGTATAATAATAAATTTAATAATAATCGGATTTTTTTAAATCGAATAATTTTTTTCTTCAATCATTGCGAATTCAATAATTGGGAGTTCAATCTATTTTTAACTTAATCGATTTACAATTTGCCGAAATCGGCGAAACTGAAAAATACCGCCAGAATTGAATAAAATCGCTAAAATCGAAAAATTCCAAAAATTTAAAACAATCTCCAAAATTGCAAAAAAAACGCCAAAAATGTAAAAATTACATAAATTGAAAAAATCGACAAGATTAAAAAAATCGCCAAAATTAAAATAAATTACTAAAATTTGCAAAAATTAAAAAATCGCCAAAATTACAAAAAAAAAAAACGCCAAAAAAAAAATATCGCCAAAATGAAAAAATTTCAAAATTTAAAAACGGCAAAAGTAAAAATCGCGAAAATTTGAAAAAAAAACACCATAATTGATAAAAAAAATTGCTCAAATTGGAAAAGTTGTCCGTGTCTTTTATTTATCTCTGTTAGTTTTTGAAACATAGGCGATGTTTCAAATAAATACTCTTTTTTATCTGCGATGCTTACTTTTCGAGAAAAACGCGATTTACGAATCCAGCCAATCAAATCGAAATTTAGGATCGTTGTAGGGTAATAGGGTTGAGTTTTGAACAATGGTGCAGCAATTTTTCGCCCAGCTCCATTAGTTTTCGTATATGTACCTTTTAAAAATTGACTAAATAAAAACGTCCATAACTCAAAAATAAAAAAAGCAACTGGAAAATGTTTGCACAAGTGTTCAAAACTCAACCCCTATACCGGCCTGATTGGCTAGGTTCCTAGATCGCGTTTTCTCAAAAACAAAACATCGCAAAGCAAAAGAGAATTTATTTGGAACATCGCCTGTGTTTCGAAAACTAATAAAGATACATTTACAGCTATTTTAAGTTTCTCGCCAATATTTTTCGTTTTTTCAATTTAAGCTTTCTTTTCCAGTTTGAAAATTTGTTTCATTTTTGGCGATTTTTTTTGCAATTTTTTATTTTTAATTACGAAATTTTTTTTAGCTATTTTTCTATTTTTGGCGATTTTTTTAATTTTTGCCGATTTTCTTTAATTTTAGGGATTTTTTCTAATTTTTTGTGATTTTTGTAAATTATATCGATTTTTTTCAAAGAGAGAGATATTTGTTTTTATTTCAGCGATTTTTTTTTCATTAGTTTTAACGTTTTTTTTTCATTATTGGTGATTTTTTTTATCTTAAAGATTTTCTCAATTTTAGAGATTTTTGGCTATTTTTTCAATTTTGGCCATTTTTCAATATTGGCGATATTTTTAAA
>CM037854.1:156419950-156901800 GCA_021234595.1 Delia radicum
TTTTATGAACTTTGGATTTGTAGAGAAGCAAGAAGGGTTAAAGTGTTAAAAAGTGGGGTTAACAATTAATAAGTTGTTTTCTGGAAGTTTGTCTTTAATTAACGAAAACTAGATTTATATTTACACAGAATTAAAGTACTTAATAAACAAAAAATATGATAACCATGTTGCATATAAATTGGACCCAGAGTTGCAACATTTTTGAATTATTTGGAATATAGGGAAAAGTTCGTATAAAAACCGAACGATTTCGTATATCGGAAAAAGCTCAGACACCCCCTCAATGAAATAAATATGCCTTACTATGCATTATTTATGGCTTAATACAACTACAATTCTTTAAAAAAAGCACCAGATTAAATGTTACAACGAAACACATTTTTTTTGAACAACAAAAACACTTGAAAGTCTTGAGACATAATTTGTCCACCAGTAAATGTGTCTTCAAGAACCTTTCATTTGATACCAAATTTGTTTATTATTACTTTAAATAGAACGATAAAAACGTAAAATGGGGTAATTTTTTCTGCCCCAGTTAGTATCGCCTAACATGAGATTGGGCAGCTAAAGAAAAACACAGACCCTTAGATTTTTATTCTCTACACCATATCCGAAGTTCATAAAGATCGGCTGGTCCGTGTCGGCATACCTTTCTTGTTAGTGTAAAAGTTATTAGTAAGAATAATGATGGTTTCAACACAAAAACTGCATCATCGTTTATTTAGTCTTTTCTATCGTATTTCATTTTACTTTTCTAATTGTCTCTTTTCCTACCAGTTATCCTTCTTCCATAGAGGGATTTTAACTAACAAATTGATATGCAAACCAAAGCGCCACTTTGAATGATGTCATCTGTAATGTTGGTATTAGTAGATTACAAAAAATATACACTTACATATGTACACTGTCGGTATATACGTACATGTATAAATTAAGTTTAAACGAGTTAAATGTCAATGTATGCCTTAGATTGAAAAGATTTTATGTATTGATTTTTACAAATTTTTTAAACATGTTTTTAAGAAATCAATGTTTAGGGATAATTAAATCATTTGTTTTAAATAGTTAACTTAAATCTTTTAGAAAAGTGTATTTTTGTAGACCTTTTTTGTTTTTAATGTTGAACTGTTTTTTTTGGCCAAGATTAAAAAAAGCTACTGGTTTAACTTATTATTGACACAGTGTTCCTTTTTCGAAACAGTACTTTTTAAACGGATATATTTTTGTTTTGATATAAAGATTATTTAGTTGATTTTAAAACCCTAAAGACACATTGACTTCAATCAGGAATCAACAATTTTTTTGCAGTTTGATATCCAGAGTTACCGAGTACATTTTTTATTGGACCTTTTTCAAAAATTATTTAAAAATATATAAAAGCCTTATCTTTTATATTTTTATTGTTGTGTTGCTGAGAATATATGAAAATGTGTTCTTCGTCTCATCGTTAGTTCATCGGTAGTATGTAATTTTTAAAAACTGACCGTTCGGACTATGATGATATTGTCAAATACACAAAGTCTGAATATTATAAAAATTTATTCAGTTTTCGCTCATAACCTAAAAATGGCTGGGGTGTATTTATACACATATAAAAACTATAATGTCAGGGTTGCCATATAACAATTTAAAAACAGTGTCAATTTCAATTAAGTTAAATTTTAGTTTTTAAATTTAAAAATTAACAAAAAAAATTTATAAATTTCAGGCGACAAAAAAATCATCAATAACTCAAAATTTCTTAAATTTTTTTTTCTCAAATTAGCAATTTACAACCTTTTAGCAAAAATTTCTATTGATTTCAGCAAAATATACTATTATTACATTTAACAAAATGTAAGATAAATATAATAAAGTTTTTGTTGATATAGTGGAACACGGTAGGTGCTGGGCAATTTAATCCGTTTATAAGCAATATTCGCTATTAGTGTGGTAAAAATTTTCAAAAAATTAATAAAATTTCCAAATTTTTAAATTACGTTTCAAACATTTTAAATGTTGCCCAACATTTTTCATTTTGATTTTTTATGTGTTCCTTTAAGCGTATGAAAATTCGTAATGCTTGATGTTCGTTATAATATAATTTTTATATATGGGCGCCCCGGTCGGCTAGTTGGTAGCGTGCTGGCTTATCAGTGCGGGGGTCGTGGGTTCGATTCCCACCAGAGGCACTGGTCTGTTTACGCTACAACGCGCCGAAGGCCATAGTAGCTAGTGCTCGGTTAGGGTAATAGTATATAATTTGTAATTATATGATTATTAATTAATAAAATAAAAAAATAAAAAAAAAAATTATTTTTTATGAGTGCGGGGTTCGTGGGTTCGATGAGGCACTGGTTTGTTTTCGCTACAACGCGCCAAAAGCCATTGTAGCTAGTGCTCGGTTAGGATAATATGATATAATTTATAATTATAGGATTATTAATTAATAAAAAAACAAAAAAAATATGTTATGAAATATGGTAGTTATTGCGTTGGGACCAAAAAAATCGTTATAAAAGAAGTTCGTTATAAAATGAGTTCGTTATAACCGGTGTTAGTTATAACCGAACTATACTGTATTACAGGTTTTATTTACTGGTTTTATTCTTCAAATATTTAGTAAAAGTTTTTGCTAATTTTAGCAGATTAAATTGCTTTTTTCAATTTACAAAAATTCAACTCGTATATAACTAAAATTTTGTAAAATTAACATGTTTATGTTTGCTTTTCATATTTTATTAATATTTAGCAGAAAAAAAAATCCAAATTTGTGAAGATTTTTCTGCAATGTCAATTTTAACTAATTTTTAGTAGCTTTTTCTGATAATTGTACAGGTTTTTTGTATGAGCGTGGCTAACATTTTCTCTAGAGGGGGGAGCTTTGAGGCAAACAAAGTTACAAAACATTTGTTAATGAAGCCTGGCTGTATATATGGGAAACTTCAAAATTTTTCAACGCTGTGAGGTAAGATATTTTCAAAAAATTGTTGTTAAGACATGTATATTAGAGCGACTCAAGTTGTATGGAAGCGAAATTCGTGCAAGGTGTACCCCTCTCAAAATGAACATTGGTATTTTTTATGATGACATCTAAAATATTTCGGCTCTAGCTTTGACCTCTCGTGAGCTGGACCATTTGGAAAAAGGGTCCATTTTTGCATGTTTGTTAATTTAAGAATCTGTTTCCTTACCAATATATACAATATGGGTATCATAAGAAAGGTTTTTTTACAGCGCGTCCAACTGTGTATACAATTTGTCCAAGGACGATAATCCATGTCCTTTTTTTAAGGATATTCTGTAAAAAAAAAACGGTTTTTGAATTTTTTGTTCGGGGTTGTTTGTAATAAAATGCCAAATTAACATATTTTAATATTTAGTCGATTTAATTAAATACTGGTCTCAGCTTTTTTTGAAATTCGTGCTAGTTCGCGTTTTGACAAAAATGCAATGGGGTATTAACTCTTCGTTTTCAATAGGGCAATATGGGTATCAAATTTTTTCTTTTGCCAAGTACATCATATTTCTATGTAAATAATTTAGAATTTTGCAAATTAGATGCATTTTACACGGTGCTCTGGAATATATATAAATGCAATTTTGAGGTAACTCTAATATGATAGCGGATTTAGTTTCTAGATCATGTATGGATAAAAATAGGACTAAAGAAAGAAAAAAAAAAATTATCCACGCCTTTTTGGCGGCATATTCTTTTTTTAATTTGCGAAAATTTTAAAAACATAGCTAGTGTATTTTCCTAACAAGCATCATGACGTTAATAAACTTTGAAGACCAAAAATTTTCTATTTATATAACCAATTTATAGTTTTTACTCTGGCTCAGTATATTATTATTTTCCAGTAAAAATATAGCCGGTTAAAAGTACTGGGTCGAAAAAGGAACACTGTGTCAAAAATTAGTTACATACATTTAAATTCTCAAAATCAAAAATTTTATATAATAATATATTTTGAGGTTAGCTATTTTTTTTTTGCTCCATAAATTTTAAAGTCGTTAGAATTTGTTGATATCTTTTCGATTATAGTATTTAAGTTTATGCTTTATTTGATGTACATTTCGGCGCTTGTAACAATTCTTTCTAGATACCTACTATGTTCTCAAGCCATGTATTTAATAAAAAAAATGCGAAACAAAATAATAAAATTTCGAAAAATTGTTAAACATTTTAAAATACTTTTTTTACTCTTAGGCGCTGTTTGCAAAGTAACTCAGTTCACGCAATACTCTAGCACATTTCAATTTTAATTGTGAATGTCAGACGCAATAAAGCTTAATTTTCAAAAAAAATTTACGCCAATTCCTTATTATTTTGTGATGTTCGTATCCCGTTATTGGTGCGCTAATATCAACTTGGTATACCTCAAACTATATAAAATAACACCATTTTTGAAATACTATTCTCAAAACTCAATTTCATTAATCGGCGCAAATTCCTGTAGGAAAAGTTGCAAAAGTTTAAAATCTGGAACATGTTGGCTTCACTTGTAAACCACTATACAACTTTTCACCAAGTATCGATATGGAAATTACTTTTTCAGTGAATGTATCTCACAAATCTAGTGATACCGTTTTGTATTGGTTTGGACCTGAAAGTTAAAAACTATTAGCACAATAATTAAAAATAATAAAACTTATAAGTTTCAAGCAATTTTTTTAATTTTTCAACTTTAAATGACCATCATTTCTATTGCTGAAGTCATTTCAACGTGCACGTCACAGCTTTAAAGAATACCTTATCATTCCTCTTAATTCATTATGCTTTGATAAATAAGAGGTATCTAAAGTCAGTTTCAATAGGTGTCGAAAATTTTTGAATTAAGCGACATCTGCAAAGTCTTGTTGAAAATGTTCTGTAGTGCAAATTTCATAAATGATTCGGTATTCTTTTATAAGGTTATAGAATATTAATGGAATACATTTTGGATAAAAATTAGTTTCAGTGTAACAAATCTTTGGAATAACATATTTTTCTTCAAAATTATATCTTGCGAAATATAAATTAAATTGAATATTATCCGTCATCCTGGTTATAAAACAATTAAAAAAGATAATGCGTTAGAGTAATTTTTTTGTAAAGTTAGTTTTCCATTAAGAAGAAAAAAAAATTTATTGAACGATTTAACGGACACAAGGGAAATGCCAGACTACCGCCGTTCAGTCCCATCTAAGAACTCCTCTCTGTTTAAAATTTATGTTGTTCGTGAACTAAATAATTTCAATTGAATAACTCTTATCCATGTTTAAAAAAAAAATCATCTAATATTTCCTAAATAACAATGTTTGAAAAATTAAACTAAAAAGATTTACTTAATATCAAATAATATGAATTGAGTTAAACTTGTGTATCAAAATCATGATTAAAAACTTTTACTATCGTTTCTACTTTGCACCTGTGTTAGAATACTGACGACCACTGCTATAGGCAATTTGCAAATACATAGACAATATTAAAACTTTAAAACGAATGTAAGTACAGGAAACGGAAATGCAATATTGTGGTATGGAACTATGAACTAGTTATATTAAGTTTAAAAATTTTTATAGGTTAGTTTTTCTTAGGTAGTACTCTTTCTTTATCCTTTAGTTTTAATAAAAAAAAATTTCACTTTTTTTTGTTGGTTGGCATTTCAAATAGAAATAGTGATAAATGATATATTTGGTAAAGCCAAAAATACAAACAAACATTTATATAAAGCACATATAGATACATTAGGGCTATAACTTTTGCTTTTTTTTTGCACTTATCAAATTTTACATACCCGAGTCGTATAGTCCATAAACAAATATATGAAAAGTAATTTTATTTTTGCATGGTTTTGGGAAACGCATAACTCTTTTTTAAAGTTTGATTAAATTTTTTTTTGGGATAAAAAAAAAGATTTATATTTCGATCAAATTTAAAAGTAATTCGACTATTACAATTCCTATCAAACTTAAGGGCAATTCCAGGTCAAACCTCACAGCATTCGGTAGGTTTGACCTGGTAGTGTTTATGAAATCATTAACCTTTCGACCCCAAACTCTTTATGTTTTCGACGTCATGAAAATTGCCAAAAACGTAAGAATTTCAAAAAAGTGCCCATACAAAGTCGCCTATAACTTCTAAAGTATATAGGTCTTTGAACATTAAACAAAAAAAAAAATGACATTTGACATTTTAATACAAAACAAAATTTATTTGTATAATGGTACCAATAGGAAAATTGTAAGTTTTAACATTATGAGCGACTTTGTATTGGCACTTTATTCAAATTTTGACGTATTTCCCAATTTTCATGACGTCATATTTCAAAAACCGAAAGCGTTTGTGGTCGAAAGGTTAATGATTTGATTATTTGTGGCGAATTTGACTTGGAATTTTCCCTAAAGGACACAAACGCTTTCAAATTTTACGTGTTTTGAGGATTTTGTAAAAAAAAAAAAGATTATAAATTCGCAAACGACGAGCAATTATGTAGAAAGTATTTTAAGCTATGTTGTGCTGTAATTTTGGTCCACTAATGCAACTTCAATGATAAAAAGGTGTTAAAAATTTATTTTTAGAAAAAGCACTTTATGACAAAAGTGACCCAAAAAAGCCATTTGTATTATTAATACAATAGCAACCGGTGATGGGTAAAAATGTTGCAGAAAAAAAGTTATAACCCTAATGTATACAGAGTATATAGTGATAATTTAGAACAAAGTTTTTTATATTTTAGTTTCATTAAAAACTAACTTTTTTTTTAATAGTTAAAAGTTTTTCTTTCTTCTTTTTATTTTCCCCGTTCTATGCCAACAAAATTACAAAGTATCTGATTTTATCAGTAGTTTTCAACAATTTATTCCCCATTGAATATAAAAATTTTCTTAAACACTCTATAATTTGGGGGTTTTTTTACTTTCAGAAAATTAAAAAGAATATCTTTTTTGTTTTTTTTTTAATTTTTGCAAGTGTTGGAAATTTAAAGCATTTTGCCATTATCACAGACATTGTAAGAGTTTATAGTGAAATGTAACTGGTATTTACTTCCGCAACACCTGCTGCTATTGGTACTCACTAAAAAAATATAATTTTAACTGCTGTTTTTGACGTTGTTAGTGTGACAGTTTCTATTTTTTGCGATAAGCTTATGTTCTTGTGATAAGCTTCAATTTGACAATCAACTATTTTTATACTACACAGAGAGAAATTTAGTGGACGAAAGTTAATCAAAAATTTTAGTTAACTAATGAAACTGTTCTTCATAAATTGAACGAAAAAAATCTTAAAATTTTTGAAAAATTTCATACTTTTTTGAAACTTGTTTTTTAATGAAACTTTTAGTGGCATTGTGGTACCGGGTTCGATACCCGATGACGACAACATCAATTAAAAAAAAAAAAAAATAATATATATGAGTTATCTAACCCTCATACGTAACTTCGTTGTTCCCATAGCACTTAACCCAACCGAAATAATATAATGAATCAAAGCTATGAATCAAAAAGCATCAATAAGTTCGCCAACTCTCCATCAGATGGCGAGTAACAACTGTTCTAGAACTTATAATCTCTCGCAATTACTGTGTTGCCATATCTAAAGATTTTCTTATTTCCCCACCTTTCGTTTCAACTCTAGAACTTTCCAAAGAAAGTAATGCATTAGTAAATATGAAGAATTTAATGAATTAAAAAAAAAACACACTATACTTAATATACAATTTGATGAAAAATTGCATTAGTTAAATGAAAAGTTTCAGTAGACGCGTTCTAGTGCAACTTCATTGCTTCTTCAGTGTGTATATTAATACACTGAAAATAGTATATCAGTAGATACAAAATAAATTTGTTATCCAATACAGCTTGTTTAACAACGATTTTAAATAAGAATATTTAAATTAATAATAATTTCTTTTTCTAAATTTCGTTTCGTTGCCTAAATATTTTAGGCGATATAGGCTAGTATCACAAAAATTTAAAATTGCATACAAAATACGGCATCCAACATTTTTTAAAAATTAGTTTAGATTAAGGGAATTTATAATTATTTTTTGATTACAATTAACACCAAGGGGTTTTGAAGATTTCTGATAACGAATCTTACATTAACATTTAAAAATTTTAAATAACGGATATAATATTAAACTAACTGGTTTGATTATTTTTATTATCAGTATGACATCAGCTAAAGGGTTAAAGCAAACTATAGAAATTACAAAATAGCGATTTCAATATAGCTGTCATGATGTTTTTTAATTTATTTTTATGGCCGGTCGTGAGATGAGATTTTTTTTCACTAAAAGCGATAATGAGCTCAAATTGAGAAAAAATTTATTTGAAAATCTGAACTGGTCATTTAAAAATAATTGTGTCCACCATTTTGAAGTTTCCTTTTTAAAAATTTGCATCTATTCTCATATTTGGTTTTAAGCGATATTTCCACACATTTATATGGTCGAGTTTCCTCGACTTTTTTTTACGAATAGTCCACCCATAAGGAATTTTAAATTTACTTGCCAGATAAATGGCTTTCACTCAAAAGATTTTAAAATTTTTCAAAAACTTTAGAATTCGACATCTTCGCGAAAAGATTGAAGCGATATTCCAATATCGATCACAATTTTTTGTACCATTTGCTTAGAAAATGGAAGTTTTCAACAAAATGTACAATTTTGGATTTGAAACAAAAAATAAAATATGGTTTTCCGTGGGTTTTGATTTTCACGAATATATAGCTAGTTTGAATAAAAAATGTATTCACAATAAAAACGGACTCGGTCCGGTCAAACTGAACATAGTTTGTAGCTTAAATTAACTGAAAATACAATTTTTCCTTCAGGCATGTACATCGTCTATGTATGGAAATATTTTCGATTATTTCAAATTTAGAGCATTTTTTCTCGGTGCCCAGGACCAAATTTTGAAAACATTTTTTTAACTACACTAATCTGCAAATGCATTCGGTTTCTAGTTGATGTAAGGATAAAATATATAGTTTAGGAGAAAAAATCCAATGCACATTTTTTTGCGGCATAACTTTTTTCGCGAATTAAAAAAAATTTCCGCAGTTTTTTATTTTTATATATATAGAGCTTAAAACGATGAATTTTTAAAAGAAAAAAAGCTTTGTAAAATTTTGAGTTTGCAAAAAAAATTATGCAGCCAAAAAAAGCTCTTGGTGAAATTTTTTTATATTAGCCGAATTTTTATTCTTATATCAACTAGAAACTTAGTCGGTTTACAGACTGCATTAATTTTTTTCAAAATTTGCTAAGTAAACAGTGAAAAATGCATTCAATTTGCGGCATTTAAATTTATTTCTACACATATATGATGCAATTTACTAACGAAAATATTTAATACCGAAATTGAATTGATTATAACCTAGTTTTCCCCCCAAATATTGAATATTTGAGAAAACGCGAACTATCCCGAATTTGGATAAAAGCTGAAACACGTCTTTGCTTAAATCAACCAAAGATTAAAATATGAACATTTGTCATTGATATCACAAAAAGATTCGTACAACAAACTTTCAAATCCTCTTCTTTCAGAATATCCTGAAAAAATTATATGTATGGACATGATTAGACACGTTTTATATACCGTTGGACGAACCTTAAAAATACCTTTCATACGATACTTTTTTATTTATTTTTTATTTATTAATAATCATATAATTAGAAATTATATCCTATTACCCTAAACGAGCACAAGCTACTATGGCTTTCATCTCGTTGTAGCGAAAACAGACCAATGATTCTGGTGGGAATCGCACCCACGACCCGAGTACTGTAGTGCGATTCACTAACTTTTAACACATTTAGCAGGTGTTATCTTTAACCACACATTTTGATGTTTGCACTAACCACTATGCGATTCACTAACTTATTTTTAACCACGGTAAACAGTTTTATATTTCTGTGCATTCAAATTGACTGTAGGAGCACTATTAACTGGCTCATTCTCCAATAAATTGTAGGCTAAATACTCCAAAGCCATTATATTTATTTTATATATTGGCACAACGATAAATAAAACCTTCTAAAAAAAATTAACCACACCAAAAACTCTGCTGTTAATAAACCACAATTTGTGTTGTTAAAAATAACAGCTAACTTTAAACGCCAGAAAAAAATCGTTTAAAGTGTTAGTGAATAGTAAAATGGTTATTTTTGTGGTTAACATTTTTAAACGAAAAAATTATGGTTTAAAAAGCGTAGTGAATCGCACTACTGATAAGCTAGCATGCTACCAACTATCCTACCGGGCGCATCATACGATACTTTATACACTTTGTCTTTAGCAAAAGTATAAAATTCTTTGAAAAAAAAAAACTGCTTTTAAATGCGGTCCAGCTCACGGAATCTTAATGCTAGACACGAGATATTTTGTGAATCGTCATAAAACAAACCAAGGTACATTTTGTGGGATGGACAAAAAGCACTCTTTTTTCTCCACACAAGGTGAGTTGGTCTAATGTTCAATAATTTGCAATTATTACAGTTTTTCGATTTTGTTTGTCTTTTTGTTCTTCAAAAAAGTACATACACACACTAAATGTGTAACATTTTTCAATTTCTTGTAATTTGAATGGAAATAATTTTGAATATATACAAACCATTTTAATGAAAAATCAGACACGAATTTTTTGAATATTTTTGGTTTTTTTTTAAGAAAACTTTATTTATAATAGCTGTAATGGAAGCAAATAAACGACAATATTCAATTTTTGTGGTTAAATTTGTATGAAATTTTAAATAAATAAAAAAAATAATAAATGAATCTAAAAAGTTCGGAAAATGAGTGTCCTGAGTGTACCTCAGGAAACTTCTGCTTTAAAAATTGTAGTTGTTTGGGTTGTAATACAGTTTCTTTATTTTTAACGTGAATTTCAGTCATTTGGAGAACAAATTTAAATTTTTACTAACCTTGTAAATTATTTAAAAAACAAACCACATCAAATGACTGTTTTATGATCTTACATTAATTTTTTACAGTCATTTTTTGTTATTTAAAAAAATAAACGTTTGTTTATTTTTTACTAACATACGTAGTTACTTTCTACAAACAATTGTAAGTCATTTGGTGAACAGTAAAAACAAATGACAAATGTTAGTTGAATTTATTTAAATGTTATTCGTCTTTTCTTCAAGGAAATTTAATTTGTTTTTGACTACATTTGCTGTCGCCTTTACCTACATAATATTATTTGTGCAGTAAATTATTTTGAACAAATGCATGAAAAAGTTGAAAAAAATATTTATTTTTATTTTTAACTCAACTTTATATTTTTTATTAAACAGCAAACAGGAAACTACATAATTTTCTGAGTGTTTCGTAAAAGTAATTAAAAAACGTAAATTTTTATTTTGAAGTCTTTCGAAAAATTCTATAAGTTTCAAAAACAAAATATTTTAGTTATGAAATGCTCAAAGTTTTTAGTTTCTGAAATATATTTAAATGTTCGCTTTATCTTAAATTTTGCTCATTTGAACAAAAAACCAAGTAACTGACCCATTGTGTATTAGTTCGAATGCTATTTCTTTTTTGGGCACTTTTTAAAATTCAAATAGCGTTTGCTGGGTGAAACAAATCACCCAGAAAACAGACTCGATCGTGGCAACCGTATTTGTAGCCAATGAAATGGTTCGGTTGTAACTTCGGTAATTATCACCGCATTTCTGTTTAGGCAATCGAAATTCTATTATCGTCGCAGAATTTATGTTGCTTCAATGAAATAATTGTTATCGCAGCCGAAAAATTCGGTATCAGCAACCGAAAGATTCGAGTGTAATACAGAGTGCAGTTTCTGGGTGACGAAATTTGAACATGTGAAACAGAGAACGGTTTGAGTGCCTTATTTCATGCAATCACAACAAATGAGTACGTTGTTGTCAACTTACATCATTTCAATAAAGCAACAATCGACAGAATTGAGAAAAGTGAGTGTAACGAAAACCATTCATTGCATTGCTTGTCTAGTGTTAACCTCACTTAACACTCACGAAAACAACGAATACACAACGATTGGTATGAATGGTCTCAATGTTAAATGAATAAAACGTTAACAATTTTTTTGTGAAACATATTACTTGAAAAATTTTATATTTACATATTTCTTGTTTAATAAAATTAAACACAAATTTATACATATTTAATAAAACTAAAAAAAATTATTATTATTGCTACAGGTCAACGAATATTACGCGAATGTTGTGATTGATTTCATGTTATTCATGTGTCATCATTTCATTTCATTGCTTGACATGTAACGGCATTATAAAAATGAATGTTAAAAAGGCATTCAACAAAAACAATAAATGGGATAAATTATGCTGTTGCTCATAAGCTGTTGTTGTTGAATAAAAGCAATGCGAAAGCAATGAATGTATGAATGGACAACAAAAACGAATGGTCTCATCCTGTTCTCAGATGTGAAAGAAGAGACAACATTTTATATTTCGAAATAAAAAAAAAAATACTACTTTACTCCTTCCGCAAGAGAATATCAACTAATCGGACTAAAAATGGTTAGAAAACATAAAAATAATAGAAAGATATAGCTAAATTTGGAAAATTAAATTACAGAGGAGTACGGTTATAACGAACTCGCAGGGACCGAACGATTTAGTTCGTTATAAGCGAAGTTCGCTATAAGCAAGGTAAACATTTCCAAGAAACTATTTAAATTTCAGAGTTTTTTCTTAAATTCATCTAATTTTACAATTTTTGTTTGTAATTCTAAACAATACTTCCATTAAATTATGTTTCATAAAGTTTTTAATTATTTTCAGTAAATTTGAATTAAAAAGCTATAATTTTTAAGATTCGCTGCAGAATATTCCTTTTAGAATATCGATTATTTGATGTGTTCTTAATAAAAGTAAAAATTTATATGAAAACTCGTAAAAAGGTCCAAAAAATTAGTTCGTTATATAAAAAGTTGTATGAAATATTTTATGAAATGCTTTAGAACCAGAAAAATCGTTCGTTATAAAAAAAGTTCGCTGTAGCCGGTGTTCATTATAACCGAGTTCCATTAAGTGTTTTCAAGTCTTTTTGTCTGAAATTAAGTGCAAAACATGTAGGCAAGAAATGGATAATAAGAAAGAAAAAATAAAAATAAAATGTTTCGATCTGGGCGAAAAATTTCTCAATTGGCTATATTGCTTTTAAGAGGCAATTAAAAAAAAAAAATCAGAGCTAACTTCGCTTGTGTTTAATTTTATTTTGCATTGGAATAGTGGAGGCAGACAAGTATGATCTGACATTTGTAATTTAATTTTTTATCAGAAGCCAACAATTTTTGTGTAAAACTTTCAAATTTTTTTTTTTAATATTTGTAACTGACTTATTATTTTGAGTGTATGTCTACCTAGTACATACAACTGACAATGTGACTTAACAACTGTCATAAACTTGTCTCATATTCTTATGGTAAAATTGTAAGAAATACACAAAATGTTCTTACAAGATGACGGCACAACATTGTATGCTTTATCGCATTTGCAGTTTTATACACAATTTGTAGTTTTAGTTTCAGTTAACAGGGGTCACTTTTATATCCTTAGACTATTTTGGCTATTAAGTTTTGGCTAATAAGAAAAATGTTATATATGTGAACTTTTAAATTTTGAACAAACCAAATAATTTATATTGTTAAAACTAGATTTTACAAAAAAACGCCAATTGAGTTTTCGCAAATTGAATTGAAATTTTGAATTGAAATCAGGTAAAAAATTTGCCTATAAAAAGTGTAGATAATAGTGCTACTATTTAGAAGAATTTACTAAAATTAAACATTTTTAAATTAAGAACACTGTTTAATACATGGTTGCCACTTTTTTATGGTGGCACTTTTTATGGTGCTCAATCTCACGTTTCAAGGTTAAAAAGTGGTGTGATACATTAATTTGTTTTGTATGAAAACATGTTTGGAATTTACGATAATTATATTTATTTGTAAGTAGGATTAAAGTACTCAATAAAACAACAATTTCGGATACCCATTTTGCTTGCATTGTGGACCAAGAGTAGCCATATTTTTAATTATTTTAAATTTCGGGAAATAAAAAGCTCTCCGAGAAAAGTCGAATAAAAACCGTACAATTAATTAAATTTAATTGACATTACTAAGCATTATATTAATCTTAATGAATCACAAGATTTCTTGCTACATAAAACACATTTTTTTCAATAACGAGAATACTTGAAAGTTTTGAGAAATATTTTATTCAATAAAATAGTTATTAATATACGTAATCCAATGATTTTTGGACTTAAATAAACTTTTAAGGCAAAAAATGTGAATTTTATGTCAGAAAATTTCCAAAAATAAAACTTTGGGTTCTGATGAGATCTTTAGCCAGATCGAAATACTAGTATCAACCTAGCTAAAGCTCGTTATAAATTCAAAATAAAATTATTTACATTTTTTCTGCCATGTCTACATTTAAAACGGGGATTGGAAGAGACTTACATAATAAATGCCTAATTGGAGGCTTGCACAATTTTTAACAGTGGGTTAAAATTGATATTTGCCTTAAATCTGTGTCAAATTTAGAAGCGTCTGGGGGAAAAAGTATATAAAAAATCAAAAATTTCTCTATTACAACACGCTTTTACATAAAAAATGCTTTTCAGAATATTACGCCCACTTGATATGTTCAGAAAGAAAATATGTATCATAAGGTAAAAGATTGTTGGAGCTTTTTAGGGAAAAAATGGCAAACATTTTTTTTTTTATATTTAAGTTAAGCGATTGTAATTTTTGAGTGGATCAAGATATTGCATTAATTTTTTTAATTTCACCAAGAATATATTTAGGTAAATAGCCAATATTTTAAAATAACAGTTGGCGCCGATTTCGTCCCGCTATTCGCAAAATACTGGACCTGAGTCGGACCAAGAAACAAAAAATTTGCGAGAAATCATAATTTTATATACAAATAGGCACACAACATTAAATGTTATGTCTTCAAATGATTTAATCATAACTACTTCTTTGTGATATTTATATGAATTGTAATTACATATTTTTATAATAAATCATTATTCATTCATTCATTCACAAAATTTCCTTAACTTGGGTGGTCATATTGCGTATGGGGTGTTTGGAAGGTTCAAAATCTGAACTTTAGCTTGATATTACGATATCACTTGATATCACTTATGCCTGTTCTAAATTTCATTCCAATCGGACCACTAAGTAAGGAATGACCGAATTATTTTGTAATATATCCAACTGTGCGTTATTGTGCAAAAATAGTAAAATATATAAAAACAAATTTAATATGCAAATGTTGCTGCAGCTACCATAAAAAATTAACAGAAATATCTTTTTTCTTAAATTTTATTGCAATTTTGCAACTTTGCAATAAAAAAAGATTTGGGTCGTAATTGAAAAAACTGCGTACGCTATTAAAATCAGCGAGGACGAAACATTTACGATCAATGCTCGGTACTCTTGTTTTCGATTTTTGGGGTAAACTTTGTAGCGCTGTGTATTTAAGTACAGTCAAAATATACCAAAAGATTTCTATGTCCTGAATAAGGAACCGCCCAAATACTTAAAACTTCATTTTATGAATATCGTGGCCCAAAAAAAAGCACAAAGACAACGAATAGTCCTGTCTGTATTAAGATGGTAAAAGATTGTTACTTGTAATATGCCCTTTGGCTGATGGTGCGATTTAAACTCATTTTGTTTATTATCGAATGAACGTTTGGATGGTTGGTAAGCTGAATGGCGGACTGTATAGCTGGTTGGCTTCAATAATTTTGATAAATGGACTTTTTTATATTTATCTATAAATTGGTTATTTTTCACTGTCTTTTGGGTTATTATAGGACCAATGTTATCTACTCGTTGCTATTACTTAGTGCTACTAGTAGTATTGATGCCCGTACAGTTTTATATGGATTTACGGCGACAATGGTTGAGAGAGATATAAAAGTTCAATATATGTTTGCCTGTGTATGGGAAAGTATGTTATTGTAGCAACAATAGCTGATGTTGTTATATTTGCTAAATGATTATGACTAGGGCAACTAAAAATAAGCTAAAGCTTGCTTTTTATTTGAAATGATAGAATTATTAAACTCAATATAAGTTCTGAACATGAAATTTCGAAAGTTTTAAGCTATATTTGTTAGAGCTTTTTTTAGATTATTTTTTTATATTTGCTTATTTTGTAAATATTAGCTATTTTTTTTAATTTTTTCTTTAAAAATTAAGCATATTTTAGCTTTTTTCTTCTAAAATAGAGTTTTTTTTTAGCAATCGGTATTTTGAAGAAATTTTTTCAATTGAAAGTTTTAAATTTAATTTAGCATGTTGTTTTTTTATCAAAAAATATTTGGATAAACCAATTTAGACTTTGAAGCTTAGTAGAAAATTCAGACTATATTGCAAAACACGTGGTTTGCCAAAACGAGTGGAAAAGAATAAACAAGAAGGAAAAACTTCGTGCTGAATGTTAAATGTTTTTGTTTTGTTTTTTATGTTTTTTTATGTTTAATAAAAAATAAAATAACATTAATTTAAATGTAATTAACAAAATATTTATGTTACTACGTCTCTTGAAAAAGTCAACAAATAATTGACGAAACGTCGAGAAAAACATGTAAAATAAATGCATTTTTATTTACATTAGAACAAATCATAGGTCTGATTAGCTTAACAAACCCAACAAGAAGATTATCCAAACTGACCAAATAATAACTAAATTGAAAAAAAAAACAAATTCTTGTTTTATTAAACTTTAGTGTGAATGTGCTTTAAGAAAACATGTTCTCTGTTGCATTTTTGTTTGCCTGACGAAGCTCTAAAGAACAAATTTCACATATTTAATTTTAAAAAGATGTGAAATTAAACGTTATTTTTACATTTAAACGGCTTATTTTATTCTTTTTCGAGCTTATTGTAAGCGCTTAAAACGTTGTTTTTAAAGCTGTTTTTTTGGTTGCCCTAATAATGACTATTTATTATGTAAGTAAAAATATATAAAAGGAATCATTTAAAATGAAATTCTTGCTGTTTTATGATTTAAATTCTTTATCCATTATGATGTTACTTATAAAGAGAACAAAGTCATAATGGGCTTATATGATGTCGGTGCTCTGACGCAATAACCCGAATAAAAAAATTTATATGCAATTATATATGATGAGATATTTTCCGCAAATATAAGCGGATATAAGTTGATCCGAAAAATGGTGATATTAAATTGTTTCTGTTTGGGTCTAATTATATTTAAACAGATACAAATTAATAAAAAAAAAACTATCCAATTCTGTCTGAGTTTTGTCCCGATATAACTATATCTAATTATATTATATTTGATACAATTAGATAAAATCAGATAAATAATAATCCAAATATATTTAAATTAAAATATATTAAATTACATATATTTGACCTCCATACAACGAGTTCAAAACACAAAATGTGTTATTGAAATTGGTAAATAACTTAAATTTTATTTATATTTTTTTATGACACAAATTTTCGTTTTAAAACGAAATTGTTAATTTTAATTTAATTTAAAAAAAATGTTTGTCAATATTAAAATGGCCCAGTAAAACTCAAATAACAGGTTGCAACTTCTACTGTATTATAATAGTTTACAATTTCTGATTTGCAACTGATTCATTTTATATGGAGATTGTTCTATTTGCAATAGGTTCTTTACCCTCCAAACTAGATCAAATTTCTTTAGAACCGGTTCTATAACCAGTTATTTGACTGATTCTAGGACAGTTTAACCATACAATTTGACTCCCAGGAAAAAAACTGTTCTATAATAGGTTCATAGGAAATCTGTTCTAAAAAAATTTGCTGGAGGGTTTGTTATTTGTAATGGAAATCGATTTCGCAAAACTGTAAACTATTTTCGTAAAATATTTTGAGATTTTTGAACTATATATACTTACATAGAAACTGACTTAGGAAATTTGATGTTTGTATTAGATATGGGCACGTGAGTGATTTTTCACTCACGTTCACGAAGAAAAAATTATAATCACGCACGACTCACGCACGAACAATTTTTGCTCACTCACGATCACGTGAGTAATTTTACCTTGACTCACGCTCACGAAACACTCACGCTCACGAAATAATCACGAAATTTTCGTTTTATTTTTATGAAGAAAAAGCTAGTAATTTATGCATATAAAAATTAAATTTTAAGTAACTTAAATTAAAATTGTTACACTCATTGTTCAATATTTGGTATTGTAAATTATTACGGATTACTAGATAAACTACAAAATAAATTTTATAAAAATTTGTTAATATTTTGTAAAAATATTATTCTAAAGTTTTATGAAGAAACAAAATCTTGTCAACATTCTCCAATAAGTCGGCTTCTTTTTCCTCAAGAATTCTTCCTGATGAAGAAAACACATGTTCGCTAGTTGCTGAACTGACTGGAATACACATTATTTGTGTAATCTTACCTTCAGCAACAGACAGTGGCCGAATTTCCTTAGTTACAAAGTTTAACTGCTTAAGAACGATTTCATTTTTGTGTTTTCAGGAACTTTTTTACATGCAAAACGCATCAAACGAAGATAGAAACTAAAAAATTATAGAAAAATAAAAAATACAAAGAACGAGAAATGAATTTAGTTTTTTAGTTTGTGCAAAATAAATGTGAATTAAAAAATTCAAAAATATGTAATCAAAAATAGTGTTTAAAAATATTGAAACATAAAATACAAATCAAAAAGTATCGAGTAGTATCGAGTACTCAATTCAAAAGTATTGAATAGTATCGGGTAGTCAAAAGTAGCAGGATTTCACAACACTATTAACTACATCTAAGGCAACAAGCAACAACTGCAACTAAGCGCTTTTCACGCATAAATTTGCGTTTTTTGTATAATAAAGATGTGGTTAGCTGCTGAAGCTTAGAATGTATCACTGTGCTATCAGTCACTGCTAAAAAAAATATAAATAAATTAGTATGGTGTTGCCATTTGTATGGAATTGCCATTAAAAACAAAAAAATCAATAAAGGCATAGAAAAAAACACAAAACAAGAATAAAAAAAAATTCAAAAAATCGCAAAATAAAAAATTGAAATCACGCAAACTCACGCAGTAAATTTGACTCACTCACGCTCACGCACGAACCTATATTTTCTACTCACGCTCACGCACGACTCACGTGAGTAAAATTTTTTTCACTCACGATCACGCGTGAATCACGCATGATTCACGTGACTCACGCAAATTTTGTGTCACGTGCCCATCTCTAGTTTGTATTATATAATTTTATAAAAATTTAATCAAATTTATCAACAATGTATTATCATATATAAAATTCAGAATAGTATTTTTTTTTTATACATGATTAAATATACTTAGACATTAATTTTTTGTTAAAACATTTTGAAAATATTATTATATGGGGCGTTTCATCTCAAGTGACCCAACTTTTGAAACCGATGTCTTCCGATCGGAATGAAATTTGCACCAAGGTTAGTCCTATTGGATAATAATTTAGACACATAGTAGTTTTTCAACAAGATCGGTCAAGAACTCTTTGAGTTAGAGTTTGACATTTTGACCACACAGGTGTTGTTTTCTAATCCATGTTACTTATTACCTATTGTTCTTAGCAAAATTTGTCCTAAATAGTTTAGATAGCTATTTCTTCTATCTTTTGAAAAAAAAAAATATTAAAAATAACTATTTTTGTTCAAAATCAAAAACTCTTTGACCTTTTTTCAAAATATGCCCCTTTTTGTGCTCAAAAGAAAGCTTAGGTGTTTTCCTTTAAGAGCTTTTTGGTCGCTTAGTTGGATGCGAGTGTGATATCTATCAAAATAAATGTTTTGTAACTCAAGACAAAGGTTTTTCAATTTTTAGCATATTGATTTTTTTCCTATTTGTGTGTAAGTGTTTCTAAAACCTTAAAAATAAAAATTCTACTGTGAAACTAGACAAATTACCCTTTTCGATACTGTAATACCCACAATATGTTAAACCCCCAAAATTTTCCTCCCCCAACATTTTTTCTGAGTCTTGTATCTGCCTTTCTGTCCGACAGTTCGAGCGGTTTGGAAAAGTTTTTTATTGTTATTTTTGTATGGAAGCCCCTTAGGGAGTTTACATAGTGAGTAGGTATGTTTAGAAGTTAGGTAGAAGGTATGTTAATGCGGGTTGGTCTTACATTTTACCTCTTTTGGGGCTCAGTTGTTGGGCTTTTTGTGGATTATTACCCCTTCACCACCACCTTTATGGAAATTTCGAAATTTTACTTGTAAAAAATGTAAACTACTGTTTTTTTTTATAAAAAAAGGATATTAAGCAAATAAATGAACTCGATTGTTTCATAATTATCGGGACACTGTAGTGTACACTAAAAAAATCAGTAAAGTCAGACAAAATGATTACAGTGTCAGAAATTTATTAGTTAGAAGGGTGGAAAGTTGCTAATATCAGAAATAGCGGTTTGCGGCATATCAATGAGCTGATTGTTACAAAATACTTGTTAAATTTATCAAATATTTTGCTAACCCTTAGTTTATTAGATATGAATATTTAACTAACTAAAATCAAATAGAGTATTTGATTTTGTTTTATAAAAACATCTAAAAAACTAAAAAAAAAGTTTGCAATATGTATATTTTTGGAAAATTTTTTATTTTTATTATATATTTTTTTTTTATTTTTTAATATTTTTTAATATTTAAAAACGCAATTTAACAAAAAAAAAAAAAACATTAGTTAACCAACTTAGTTTTTTGAGTGTATCAATGGAAACCTTTAGAAAACGCTAGCGTCTTACTTTGTATACTTTCAGTTACCAGCAAATAATTGTTAAAAAAAATTGAGAATTGCACTAAAATTTATCGAAAACTGGTGTTATATAATATTAATCTTTAATATCAAATTTAATTTCCATACGATTGATATCACGATTTGATATCTCGAATTGCGTACGCGGCCTGAGTAACTTTTTTTTCTGTATAAATAACTGAAATACTAATTATCAAAAATCAAATAAATTCTTTTAATTGTCTAATTAAGGGGAACTTTAATAACAAATTTAAAAGTAAAAGCAAAAAAAAATAAAATGTTTTATTTAAGACCCACAACTGGGAAGTTTTTTAAATATATGTAAATATATAAATATTTTTTTATTTATAACACATTTTGTCCACAAAAACATAATAGAGATTAATATATGTGACCTAGGACGTGCACCGACTACACCTAGTAGAAAAAAAATTCCCAAAATATATGTGTTTTTTCGAATACCACGAAAAGTTGAGAATGCTGGGACATGATACTTTACACTGGCGATTCGCATTTCAAATACATTTCATTAGATACCAAATTTATGTATAGTTTCTTTGGAAGAAATATGAAAAAAGCAAAATACATAAAATGGGGTCATATTTGACGCCACTTGTATTTGTATCTTTATTTGGAAATAATAAAATTTACAATAAAGAAAGAATATAATTAACAATGATAATATACACTCAAAAAAAAATAAGTTAGTACAAAAGTTAGTAAAACGTCTTGTAAATCAGGTATACTATTTTTTAGCAAATTTTTTTGCTAAACTCGTGTTTTCAGCTAAAATTTTTGTTATACTTATTCAGCACTTAACTGTTTTATACTAATGATTTACTAATATATTAATGTTTTACCTATTAATTTTGCTAAAAAAAATTGTCCTGATAAGCACATTAATAGTGTGGACGACAACCAGATGGAAAGATATACACAGAATGAAGCAGATGTCGCGGCATGTCAAGATGTAGTAGAGAAGAGGAAAATGATACTACAAAGTACAACTCTAATAAGACATATACAAAATCAACCATGGAAGACTTTTGTATCTGTTTTTCGTACATTAAACAACATTGGGGATTAAAACAACTTAAATTTTGCGTTGTCACCGGCTTGTGAAAATAATTGTCTTTTAATTAAATAAAAGACAAAATAAAATATTTAAATTTAATATGTATTTCTAAACTAAATGTTTATAGATTTATAATCTAGTGTAGTCAAATTGCAAACAAGAATATACAGACATGTAGACAGAGTAAAGCGAAAGACAAAGACACACATCTTAGGTAGATTTTTATGGTTCCTTTTTCTTATTGCAAAAAAAAGGGTTGTTTTTTTCGTTTCGTTTGTTTTTGTTTATTTTTTTCGTTTCGTTTCTATAATTATCTTCGTCAGTTGCGTCCTTTAAAAGAAATCATCATTTATACTACCATTGATGTAAGTAGTTGAAAGAAAATTTTTGTTATGTTATATATATTTATTTCTATATATTTTCAGATATTAAATTAATTCATGTCGTCAATGTGGGAAAATGAAAATTTTAATATTTCGTAATTATTGTAAATTATTTTTAAAAGAATCACAAAATATGTTTTATGATTTTCAGCAAATATATTAACTAAATTACAATTTTTTTACATTTTTTTTGCGTTTTTTTCAGTCTACTAAAATTCAGCAAAAAATTTATTAAGGCTTATTTTATTTCTAATCTACTAAGTGTTAGCAAATCTTTTGCTGAATCTACTAATTTTGTTGCTAAAAATCAGCTCGCTGATTTTCAGCAAAAGATTTTGCTGACATTAGCAATTTTTTTGCTAGTACCATCCTGACTAAAATTTTGCTGACTTTACAAACTTTTTTTTTTGAGTTAGTCGTCTGTTATAATAATAAATAAATACATACAGGGTGTTTCAGGTTCTAGTTTCTTTTTCAAATGCAAATTAAACTCACATTTGGAATATAGATTTATTATCTGCTCGCTTACACATGTCGACTCTCTTGTTACTGTTAGGTGTGCATATTGATCTGGTGGTGCTAATAGGCCATTTTTCATTGAAAATACAGCTGGAAATGCGGACACCGTCGACGCATTACGATATGTTGAGAATTTTTTTGGCCTATTTTTGGTGAGCAACATGTCAACATGGCACGTTATCGTAATCAGTTGTTGGTAAGCACATTTCCCAAGTTGCATTTTCAAAGAAAAATGGCCCAATGATTCCTATTTAATCGACAATGTGTAAGCGCGCACGCAGATGACATTTTTTTTATTTTTTTTTTCAAAATTTTTAATTTGCATTTGAAAAAAAAAACCTTGAACTTAAAACACCCTGTATATTGATAATGTAAAAAATATAAAAAAAAATTAAATGAATTTATGAAACACACTAAGAATTGAAAGTTTAAATATTTACATAAATTCTCTAATATTCATATTTCTGTAATTTAAAGCAATGCTAAGATAGTCATGAATACTATTCCAAAAACTTACAATTTGACCATTTAAAATACTTATAAGTTCTTTTTCACCAAGGTTATCATTAGTTTCTGAATTCGCTGAAAATGGGACATAACTCTTGCCACTGAATCACCTATATTACATAACGTACAGGTTTTCTTTTCCGTTGTGTCGAAATTATTGGAGTTTATGGGCAATAGATCGCATTTAAAATTTTCAATGTAAAGTACGGCTGCGATATGATCTAAATGTTTGCAAAATCGTGTTCTACTATTCTGTACTCGGTAGTTAATTTGCAAGAACATTTTTGAGTTTAATTCCAGAAGCAAAGTGGTTCCAGATCGAAGAAACTCTTGTGCCGAGATATTTTCGTCTTCCAAAGCAACTCGCAATACTCCACCAATATTATTAAACTCTTTTGCCCAAAAAATATTGTCTCGCAATGCAATTAATCATTTTTAAAGTAATCTATTCTAATTCTTCTTATTTTAAACGAGCTTAAGATCATTTATTTATTAATTATTTATTTCCCATATTTAGTCTCCACATTGGGTGACTTATTCAATATAATTTACATTTCTTGATCCAATAATCACTCCACTTTGAAATTTGTCACAACTTTAGAGAAGAAAACCATTTTTAACATATTTTTTTTTTTTTAATTTTTTTAAAATTGGCGCTTTCATATATATATCCTCCCGACATATAGATGAAGAAAAGTGACCTTTGAACTTTCAAAAAAAAAAAATCATGGTATTTATTAAATCAATGGTTATTCGATTGAAATGTGATGACTTTCTTGACTATTACACTTTTCAAGAAAATGACAATTAAGTTAGTACAACTTTGTACATTTTTATAGCTTTTTTTTTTTTAATTTTCAGAAGCTCATATTTACGTATACATATGTGTCAGTGCCCATAAACTTTGTATTTGTTTTAGTTCTGTGATATACTGTATTCCTAAGAAGAATCATAAAATTCAGAGGAGGAACGGTTCATCGTTTGGTTAATTTGATATGGAATTCCTTATATTTTACCTTCGCACTCCTGAAACCCATCAGGGTGGTTTTTGTAAATTTTCAATCATTGATAACTTTACGGTTTCTGGTCACAAAAACATAAAAATTCTTTCGACTCTTTGACTAAGTTTTTTATTTTTTATCAGAAACTGTTAAATTATTCAAAAATCGAATATTCTTTCTAATTTTTTTTTTTTTAGTTTTTCAATTTTTCTATGTCGTCTCCCGAAACCCACACAGGCAAGGTGTTTCAGAATATTGTTTTTTTTATCAATATTTAGTATAAGAATTGCCTTTATATAGTACAGAAAGCATAATTATTTTTTAAAAATGTTGCTTTTATTAATTTATTATTCAAAATGCAATAACATTTGACAAATTTATGTAAATTGTAGTGCGAAGTAGATTGTCCCTTATAATAATGGGCGTACTTTGTTACAACAAGAAATAATTAATTTATTTAATACATATGTGCTGAGTCACACACGGCAATTGCAGTACTCCAATTCCGTTTTGTTTTGTCATTCGCAATTTTCAACACGAAGTTGGCTGCAGGTTGATATTTGAAAATTGCTGAACCAAACTTTTCCTGTGTGAACACAAAAGCAAGTTCAAAGGAGAATTGAAGAAAACTTGCGCAAGTAAAATTGCCTTGTGTGAACCGGGACTATGCATATTTCTGCTTCTGCTTCTCTGATATGTATTGTTAACCAATAAATGACTCACCCCCGATTCCATAGTCCAATATGGATGAAACAGTTAATTAATAAAATTATATTTTTCATACAATTTTATTAAAACTTGCATTAACTTAATGAACAGTTTCAATGGAAAAATTACAGTGCAATTTCATTGATTTAAGGCAAAAATTCATTAATATCGTGTAGATTTAAAAATAGTATTTAAAAGATGTGATGTGAAATAAATGAAAAACCGTGACCCCTGTCCTGATTTACGCTGTCCCAAAAATGTGAGCAAATTTGGTCTCCTCAAAAATTAAAAATACGAACTCAAAATTTCCGAACCTTAAACTCTTTTTCTTTATTTGTGTTCTAAGTAAAACATATCATTCGGAAACTTTAAGTCAGTTTCCAGTCACATCAAAAGAAGTTTTAAAATTTACTTTGTGTTGATGTTCAAATAAATAATAATAGTAGTTTACTTCCCCTGGTTTGTTTAC
This sequence comes from Delia radicum, assembly GCA_021234595.1. Lineage (NCBI taxonomy): Eukaryota > Metazoa > Arthropoda > Insecta > Diptera > Anthomyiidae > Delia > Delia radicum. The sequence goes on from CM037854.1 coordinate 156,445,391, forward strand.
AAACTAAACAAAATATAAAAAGGAGAGAAAAACAAAAAACGTGTATTGAATATCCACCAGAGGTGGATCTTGCACATCAAACAAGTTTTCAATTTATTTTTTGATCAATGGTTATAATCTTTAACTTTAAACTCATATGTATATTAGTTCTCATGTAGTGAGTAAACTAGTTCATATGAATGTTTGATGTTTGGCATGGGATTGTTACCGCTTTCAAAACGTGTTCTGATGATGGGAACCTAGAAAATTCCCGAAATAGATCTATCAACACATTCCTGAAAGGATCAAATAATAAATTTGAAAACAAAAAACTCTATAGATTATTTGTTAGGACAATATCCTAATGAAGAAATATAGAGTATGGCCTCGAACTTGAATAATTTTCATTTTCATTGCACAATTAAAGGTCGAAAAAAACATAATTTTTATTTTTAATAAAAATTATAACAAACTTGTAAAAATCCAAATGTTAACCAAGAATCCAGATTCGTGATGACAACCAATCTTCTGACCAATCAGATGATTTGGTTGTGAATACCGGACACTAAGGTTGATCATAACTACCAAACTAATTCGGCTGTCAACTATTTTCTCTGTATACCAAGGCATTATTTAGCTGTTATGTTATTCTTATAGAATTGCTTTTAAAAGTATTCTGAATTTGCAAATAAAATCTAACATTAAGCATATTATTTTAAACGCCTTTTGCTAAATAAAATTTTGTCCATTACTTAAAAGCCAAATCCGCATACCTTCTATGGTCTTTTAATAAAACGTATTAACATGAACACATATTTTCAAAAAAAAAAAACTAATGACATTGTTTCAAATTACCTTGGCAAACTTTTCTATCAGTAACCTTTATCCTTAGTTTGATTGATTTTTCGTTCTCTTTGTCGAGTTTATTTTCATTTTAAATTTTCCAATGAATTCAAATTATTTAGTAATTGAATTTGAATGTTTGTACAACGAGTTTGTGGGCAACAAACAGCAGGATCTTTTGTCGTATATTTTTCGTGAAATGTATCATTGTATTCTATAGTACACCACTACGATAACTATTTTTTTTTATTTTTTACAATAAACATTACTATAGAGCAGGTCTGGCAAAACTATGACTCTAGTGGCACTCAGCGTAATTTTGAATTGCACGCTCAGTTTCCTTAATTATTTGAAAAAAAAGCACAATTTTATTAGAAAACCAGTAACAATTCTGCTAAAGTAATTATTAGAGTTTTAAATATTTATTATTGATATAAAAATTAGAGCTTTAAACAGGTTATGGTGAAATTTTTTATAAAGATTGTAAATCACATATAAAAATGTTTAAAAAAGTGTCAAAAACTACTCTACTTTTTATAAAATTCCGGTTAATAACAAAAAAAAAGGTTTTTTTTTAGAAATCAACTTACCACAAGTTTTAAATAATAGATGTACGGAAGTATTTCGAAAGAAATAATACAATCTTATGAACAATTGAACAAATTTGGCGACTAGAGGAAGAATAACTAGAAGAACGAATTAGTTCAATAATGAAAGCGAACTAAATATGCTGCGAACTATAATACCCAACTTTAAAAGTGATTATTTATAGTATATCAGAACAGACAAAAACTTAAAAGTCAATCTATTTCAAAACTAAAATATGTTATAAAAAAACAAAAGTTAAAAACTTGAAAAACAACACATTTTTTTTTTAATTGAAAGTTAATAGATGAACTAATATTTTAATGAGTACATTTTAAGTCAGAAAATCTTTAAAAAGCAATTGAAAATTAAAAAAATCTTCTTCTTCTACTTTTTAACGCTCTATCGAAAAATCCAAATAAAGCAAAAAAAAAAAAAAAGCCCCAAAAACCGGAATAATATGCAACTATTGTATTCTACAAAAAAAACCGACATCTTCAAATTAGGAATTTTATAAAATATTTAAAACTAATAACCGTTTTTTTGCATTTTTCTCAAATTCTTGGGAAATTTTTGATTTCAGGCTAAAGTGGGTTAATGATATCCGAAGAAGTCGGAATTTCATATGAATAATTTTGAGTACATTAATTGAAAAATTTAAATAAGAAAATTGATTTATCAAATTTTCGCAAAATTTTAATAAAAAAAACTTTTTTCACAAATGGGACATTTCGGCCGAAATTCGGCACGTGTTAACGTTGTCGAAATGTAATGTCAAATCTATTTTTATAGGTCACCTGTAATGTTTTTGTAGTTGTTAAGGAAATATCCTACCTAGCTGTTTATTTAGCCGGCGTTTTAAACGCCACTGGCTACTATGTGTTTTTGAGCCGGCACTAAGAAAGCGCCAAGGCAAAAGCACTACTAGAGCGCTGGTAGGTTTTTAATAGGAAAAAAAACTAAATAAGAGCCAATTACTCGGCTGAATTCGGTTTGATAAACAATTGATTTTTATTTAACAAATTTCCTTGCTTATAAACTAAATTAACGGTATCCTTAAATTCTAATTCTTTTTGTTTACATTTATTTATGTTTATCTATGTCCTAATTTTCCTACATACTAACATATGTTTTAATAACATATGTTTTATTAACATATGTTTTTTAATAATACTGGGATCGGTGATGGTACAATGGTACTCATTACACACCCTAAGGCCTAAATTATTTTCATGACTGCGTTACTTAATTTTAAACTATATTAAACATTTACGTCATTTCATGGCTATATTTGTTATAATTACAATTTTGCATTATTCAACGTAATTAATTCATCAGACTTTTTTTTTATCTACTACTTAGTTTTTTTTTTTTTTATTAATTAATAATCATATAATTACAAACCTTTGACGTAATATCTTATCATTACCACCATTTTCAATTGCTTTTCAGACGTTATCATTTTCGTATCGAAAAGTATCAATTGTATTTAAGATTTATGAATTGCATTTCGCAAATTATAAATAAAAATAAATAAATTCAGAAAATACTAATTGAATTTATCAACTGCATTTCAGAAATCCTCAATTGTATTTTAGATTTAACAATTGCATTTCAAAAGTTATTAATTGCAGTTGAAAAATCATTGTTTTTCAAGAATTATTAATATTTTTTCAGAAATTATGAATTGTATTTCTGAAATCATCAATTGTATTTCAAAGCTCAAAATATATTCTAAATATATTATGGGATGGGTTACTTATAACTTCCGGGATTCAATTAATATTTAAAATCTTTTGATTATTTCTGAAAAAATTTATCAATTTTAAAATACAATTGATAATTTGTAAAAAAAAAATTAATAATATCTGAAAAACAATTAATAGTTTCTGAAATACAAAGAATATTTTCGGAAATATAATTAATAATTTTATTTCAGAGTTGAAAATATTTTCCAAATAGATTATATGATTTCAGAAATAACGGATTGGTGTTCAGATTATTGATAAATCTTAAAAAAAAACGTGTTACGCTGAAAGAATTATCTTTCATGATATTAATAAAACAATTTCAAAGAATCTTTTTCCTTTTTTCAATGTAGAATTTCATTATATTAAAATTTTTTATTAATATTAAGCAATTTGTCATAAACTTTCATAGTTTCAATATGAAAATTCATTCGATTTCATAAATTATGTCTTCATAAATTAATTGAAAATTTTCTTTAGAGTTATGAAATTATTTATTATAATTTCATGAAATTTTATATATTTCTTTACATTTACTTTACACTCAGTGAACTTCAGCTTTAAAAATGTGTAGTTGTTTGGGTTGCAATACAGTTTCTTTATTTTGAATGTAAATTTGTAGAACAAATTTAATTTTTAACTAACATTGTAGTTCATTTACCACACAAACCACATCAAATTAACCTTTTACAATTTTACATTCAATATTTACAGTCGTTTTTTGTTATTTAAAAAAATAAATGTTTGCTCATTTTTTACTAACATATGTATGTGGCTAATTTTTACTACAATTGTGGTTAATTTTTGGAACAAATGACAATGTTAAATTTACTGAAATGTAAGTCGTCCTTTCTTTAAGTGAAATTTCATTTGTTTTTAACTGCATTTGCAGTGGTATTTACCTACATAGTATTCTAAGTGCAGTTTTAAGATTCTCAAGTGTTCAACATATTTTATAAAGTGCTTTATTTCAATTTATCCTTCTAATAATTTTGGACTACTATGAAACTGTTTAAGAAGTCATATGAAGCGGTTCCAATCCGTAATTGCAACGCATTTTTAAGACAGTCATGAAGAATTTTATTAAGTCATGGCTATTTTTAATGTTAAAAAATTTTATGAAACTGAAACTTCAATGAAATTGTTTAAAAATCATATTAGTTTCAATGCATTTTTCAAAACACTCATGGAAAGTTACATTAATTAAAGGAAACTTCTTGATGAAACTGTTTCATAAATTCCATAAACGCTTCATTGTATAAATGATTCAGTAGTTCATTAATTCTGCAAACATTTCATAAACATTGACTCTAATGAAGCCTGTTTCATAGATTCAATGAAACGTTTCAATGGACGAGTTTCAATGACAATTTGCATTAAAGTATGGTTCAAAGTGTATTTTTAAAATGCCACTACGAGTCGGTACAAATTTCTTGGCATTTTGGCTTGAAAGAAGTTTAATTGTATCAAGCAAAAACATCTCGTAATCAGAGAAGTGAAAGAGTGCCCGAAAATTTCTACAAAAGAGAAAAACTGTCTGCACAAAAAACTTAATATGAAGATGACATTAAAAGGTTTTCGTACAAAAATTGCTTTCGACAGATAAATAATCTGCAGAAGGCACGCGACTTATTTAAAAAAAAAAATTGTCTTTTTGTGGCACGCAACGAAAAAAGACTTGCTACCCCTTCTATAGAGGCTACGCCTTTAAAGTAATACCAGTCTAAAATTTTGTAGTATCATTTCAGCCTAAATAGAAAAAAGGAAAACAAATTTACAAAATTACCATTTGAAGGTTCCAAAGAATATAGGAAAACACATCATGAATAGATTGCTTTCAAGCTGGTATGAATAAACCGTTAACTGAAAAATATGTGATTGTAATCGAAGTTATTCATTTGACTCAACTTTTAACGTTATAACGCACAATGTCTCAGAATCGTTTGTCGTTGGCCAAAATTCTGTAACTTTTGAACCGAGTACAATATTTATATACATTTGTTTTTAGTGAACACATTTTTTCCTTGAACTTTTCTCCAGTTTTTGTTTTACTATTCGACTGGATACATATTGAACAATTTATGTTCAAAGTTTAACTTACGATTTTTTAAATTTTAGCATGGAAATGTTGTAGTAGTAGTACTTCATTGATTTTGAAAGTCTAGTAAAATAATGTTAGGTTGTATGGATCAAAGCTTTGAAGAATCCATTCCCTAATTCCGCTTTTTTAAATTTAATTTTTGGAATCAATTCCCTGATCAAACTCATTCCATTTTTTTAAGTTCCTTCATGAAAACTATGGAGTTAATTTATCAGGGAATTCTTTAAAGTCTAGTTAATTCAAATTTTGTTCAGGGAATTCATTACCTTCCGTTTTTCATTCGATTTGTCTTGAAGGAATTCATTCAGATTTTTTTAAATTCCTTTATGAAAATTATTGAATTCATTCAGCAGGGAATTCATTCAAATCTATTTAATTCAAATTTTCGTCGGGGAATTCATTTCATTTTCGTTTAATTCCCTTGGGACTTAACTTTTTTTAAGTTCCTAAGGGCCTAACTTTTTTGTTTAATTCCATAGGGACTGAAATTTTTTGTTTAATTCCCTAAAGGGACTGCAACACTATAAAAATAAGTAACGAGAACGCAGTTTTTTAATTAAATCTAATAAAACCGGATCTGTTTTAATGTTTTATAGTTAAGGTTTTAAAAATAACGGCTGATATGGCTTTGAAAAAAAAAATCAAAAAACTTAAAAATTGGTAATTGGATAATACATTTTAAAATCTACACCCGATTTTTTATTAAAAAGAAGTATTTTTGTATTTCAAGATCGTGTAGTCCCTCTCAGGGCAATTTTTATTTTCCGACCATCCCTAATTAAACCGGGAACATATTGTTTTCCCCTTTATAGTCTCACGTGAAAAGTTATTTTTTGGGCATTAAGTGAGAAGCTTATTTCATTGAATTACGCAAAAAAGCTAAGTCCAGTAGGGTATTAAACAAAAACTTTAAGTCCATAAAGGCTTAAACTAAAAAGTTAAGTCCGTGGGGAGTTAAACAACAAGTCAATTACTTAGAGAATTAAGTAAAGAAAGTTAATTCCCTAAGGGAACTAAACGAAAATGGAATAATTTTCCTATGTATTGTATTCCCTTGACAAAAGTTGAACTTACTGAATGAATTCTTGTTGAATTAATTACTTAATTTTAACGCTAAATGTGTTAGTTATGGAATTCATTGTCTTGAGTTGAATTTTTTGGAATTCATTCGCAGGAATTCATTCTAAGTATTTTTTTTATTAAAGAATTCATTCCTTGAATTAAAAAATTTAGTTCAATTTTAGGGAATTCTTTCCTAAATTGAATGAGTTCTTAAAAGCACTGGTATCACACAAAGTGCTTAAATATCGTCTTAAATGCCACGAAATTTCATTGCGGTTGAAATTTCATTACCATTGTTTAATACTAATGGAAATGGAAAAAATTTAATTAGCATTTAATAATAATGGAATTTTTTGCATTAGAAAAATCATTATTAATGATAATGAAATCACACTAATGAACAAAAACAAAAAAACTAATAACAATTGATAAAAAATTGTTTACAAAATAATCCTCACAAGTGAATGCGAAAAACAGGGTTGGACAGAGAAATAAAAATACAAAATTTGTATAAAGATGTCATTTATAGGTAAAATTTATTTGAAATCGAAATGATATGGAATAATACTGGAATAATACTGGAAATGTGTAGAATTAAAGTTCTTAATATTGTAAACAAAATTTAATGGATCGGAAGGTGAATTGAAAGACTAAACATGGAGACCGATATGGAATAGGTCGGGGAACTAGTGGAATTGGAAAATTGGTTATAGGTTACACAATTGTATTGAACTGGGAATGAACTTTGCTATATCGGAGTATCTAAATTTATATTAAAAGTAAAAAAAAATCAACTTAACCGTTTGTAAAAAATGGAATTCTTGGGATCTTTCCCGGACATAGCTAGTTTGTATTATCACGGTGTATTAATACTCCAGTGGAGTATAAGCATTTTAAAGTTTTGGGTTTTACAGAAAGTGTCGCTTCCCCTGCCTTAATGCTGTTCATATTTCACACATTGCTTAAAAAAATATATAGTTGTAAAAGTAGCAATGTGTTCTATGGAAGCCAAGTATAAGCATTAAAAAAATATTGCGCTATCTATCGGAGAAAGTTCAAACTATACAGAAACACTCCTTACAACCCATGTAACACATGCGTAAATTTTTGTCACAATCGGTGCAGTTGTAGTTAGAGATAATGGGAAAAGGAAGAAGTATTAACTTATACATTATTTTATGTTTCAATGTAATTTATTTTGAAAGCAATGATCAGAACTACCCTTTACCGGTATTACGGGGTGAAATTAAAAATCCTGTTAATTATTTATATGGTATAAAATACCTAAAGCACATATTGAACACATAATTGCATATTTATAGGGCTGTTTGTAATTTAGCATTAATAAATTAATAATTGTTTGGAGCAATTCCATTAAAACTAAAAAACAGTTCTACGGAGTGGATCCGACGGGTATAAACGTATATATACGGTTGAAGAACGCACTTTCACCTTTCACCTTGTGATTTAATTTTCCTGGCATATTTTGTGCCTTAACCCTTTGACGACCAGAGGCAAACATACTTGCCCAGGAGTTTTTGCCTCATATAATTGTCCACGTAAGAGATAGAGTAAATATGTTCAAAACTGATTTGTAAAGTAGGGTTGGGGCAACGAAAATGTGGTAGGTGATAGGTTCCTATCTGGCCCCATTTGCCCCCTATGGGGCCTCAAAATTGGTCGAAAAGTCGCCTTACTTCAGGGGGGTTCTGTGGGGAGAGCGTAGGGCGCACCTGGCTAAGACTTGGGTATATTTTGGGGGCACCTCTCACCTTTCAAAAAATATATGGAGGAAATTTGTGTAAGTTTCAACCTGCCCACAATTACACCGAACATGTGTGGCAAGTATGTTTGCCTGTGGGTTGAAACGAAAAAAAACGCACCTAAAAATATCTAATTCGAAGTAATAGAAAACACATGCCAAAGCAGTTTCCGGCCGATAAAAATATGAAACGTGGGGACATAAGCTATTTTACATCCGATAGCATATCCGTAGTCAAATGGATGGATAATCGCGCTGTTTACCTAGATTCAAATTTTATTGACCCAGCTGAGGTATGCAAAGTAAAGCGGCGTGTTGCAGGACAATCAGGTAAAATTGATGTAGATTGCCCGTTGGTTGTCCAGCGTTACAACATGGGAATGGGATGTGTCGATCTGATGGACCAAAAAAGGTATATTATGAGTATGATCGCAGAAGCAAATGGCGGTTTTATATTCGATTATTTTTTGATCTCTTCGAAATATGCGTCCATAATAGCTACGTGATATACAGCAAACTCATGTTGGCTAACAGCTTTGCGACAAACGTGACTTCGATTGATTTTCGGTCAGCTCTAGCAAAGGAATTGATTAGTGACTTCTGTTCAAGATCGCGCACATTCCCAGAAGCAACCAGAACTTCAAGTATCGCTTTAAAAAAGCCAAAATCTTTGCATAAAATGGAAAAACGTGAAAATTGGAAAAGATGCGTCCGCTGCGTCAGCTTTGCAAAATATATCCGCACAAATGTATTTTGTACTATATGCAATGTATTCTTTTGCTTCACTACATCACGTGACTGCTTTGGGGAATACCACGTATAGCACTTATTATCATCAATTTTTTCAAATTCTTTATAAATTACTTTTTAAATAGTTTAAATAATTTAAAAATATATAAAACATCATACTTTTCAATTAAATTTTTTGGGTAAAAAAATTCCTTTTAGCCCACAGGCAACTATATTTGCCCAGGAAATCATTTTTTTTTTGGGTAAAAAATTCCCTTTCAGCCCACAGGCAACTATATTTGCCAAACAAAATGAGGGGCAAGAAGAGGACCTGGGGGCCAATTTTTTTTGACGTAACTATTATTGGGGCATATATCATGAAAATAAAAAAAAATAAAAATCGCTTCGGCAGAAAAAGTCTGGTCCTCAAAGGGTTAAAAGTTCTATTCCACTTAAGTTCAAATTTAACAAAAATGTTGGCATTTAACAAATATATTTCTTAACCCCGATTATAAATGATATAGCAATGACGACATACAACTACTTAAAGGTCTTCCGAACCTTAAAAAAAATAGCGCATCCTATTATCGATAATAGTTTGCCAGAAATTGAGATTCATTTCGGTAATATATTTTTAAAAAAATCTCTTTTTTCCGAAATATATGAATCGGTCGTATTTAACAGCATGCCACACCCACATTTAAGAATATATTAACCTAAATTTTAGCTGCCTTAATTTTGATATATTTACTATCGGTGTCAACAAAAATTGAGCTTTTGGCCAACGCATTTAATTCTTGAGCCACAGTGCAACGGTTCAATTTAAAACCCCTTTGCTTGGCGTTTAATTTACGTTACCAACATTTATTCAACTATTTTAAATTTTATTCATTTTATTAAATTTTGAAGAGACACAAGTAAACATAACAAACCCAAAATCTGCACCCTTCTCGATTTCAATGAAACTTTTCGTAAATGTTTTTCAATAAAAATTCACAGATGCCCTCAATGCACAGCGGGATAACGAATGTCAACTAAGTAAATGGAAAAAATTCAAATATAAATTACTGCTAAGTTTTCATGTTTTTTTGAAAATGCATATTTAGAAGTGAAAAAATTCAAAATGAAAGTGGTTGAACAAAACAGTTTAAAAAATGTATATGACATGATTCGAAAAGAAATTTAGTCCAAAAAATTGACCGCTAATAAGCTTGTTAAATTGAAAAAAATAGGCGGTAAATCAAATTGATATAAAAAAGACCCATAAAACATTACTTACGTTCGGATATCAAATTTGGTTAATTAATGTGCAGCATTATAAAACAAATCCGCGTTTTTTCTCAGCTTCTACTATAGATTACCATTTTTGCGTAAGTTATCATCCCATTTCGCAATCGCTGAAAGCATTTTTGTGCATAAGCAAAAAGATAAATTTGAATATTTATTTAGTGTACACTTGAAAAAAAGTCAGTGCGGTTAATGGGACAAACGCGAAATGTGCCTGAAATTTATATGACATCATATCAAAAAAGAAAGACCTATGAGTTAATTTTTTTAGTATAATATGTAAATAGATTAAAAATTCTGTCTACCAAAACTCATCCAAAAATGTTTATATTCGCGAAAGTTGTTTTAAAAAACCGTCTCATAATAACGATTGCCTCCAAAAAACTTAAAAATTTTATTTTAAAATTCATACAAATATGTGAAAATCTCATTACTTTCATATGGACAAAAAAAGTTTCGGGAATATTTGGAATTTGTAAAGTTATATCCGAAAAACTGTTTCATATTAGATCTATTCTGATACAATTATACATGTTTTCATACAATTAGATCTGATTTAATGAAATTAGATACAGTTTGATACAATTGTATCAGAATTTTAGCCTCATCTCAATGTATCACATTATATATAATGTAATGCAAATATTTCCAATATTTCGTTTCCACATGGGGTGCCTTTTTCAGGGAACAATTATTAATAATATTATTATATTTAATAATTAATATTAATACTATTATTAATAATTGTTCCTGAAGAAGTCACCCAATGTGGAGACGAAATATTGGAAATAAACAATTATAATTATTAAATAAATGATCTTAAGTTCGTTTAAAATAAGAAGAATTATATAATATATTTCTTTTTTATGGACTTAACGAATATGATAGGATTGTCATACATTTGAATAAAATTTGTATATTTTCATCCTATCATATACAAAAATATAACCTTTAGTGCAATTTTAAGAGACTCGGATCTAATTATATTTATATTTATCAGTTCAGATACAATCATATACTATTATACCAGCTCAATATCCCGACACAAACTAACTATTTTCTATATAACTATATCTATTTGTATCAATTTACAATGTATTCGCAAAAAAACTGTTAAAATTAGAAACAAAACTGATTCAATCTAATATATATAACATATAGGGCGATAACTCGGTTAAAATTGTACACTTATTATTATTGATTAGATACAAAAACCCATACAAACAGATACAAATATATGAACCCATATTTTGAATGAAATTTAATAAGATAACATATAGAGTCACACAGAAATTGATATGAATATATAAAACTCCATATCAATTTTCTTTTAATCGGAAAGATAGTTATATATTCGAGATTTAATTTATATGAATATATATTAAATTTATATGAATATATATTATATATCAAAACTCCTTTACTTGTGTGGGGATGTCGCTCAATATAATGAAATATCATTACTAAACGCGTTTCAAAACATAGAAAAAATCTAAATTCAATAAAAAAAGTTTTTTTTACTAAACGCTTTTCAAAACATAGAAAACTATTTAGCGGCCAATAATAATCTAAAAATATATTTAAAAAATCTAAATTCAATAAAAAAAGTTTTTTTTAGAATTTTTTTTCATAAAATGTGCCCGGGCCTCAAGGTTGTCAGTCAACCGCTCTACCATCTAGCTAAACTTTATCGACATGTTATACTTGATGGATAAAAACATAAATGATTTGCTTGAAAAAAATATCGTTACTCTGAAAAAGGAGAATTGTTCGTAGAACACTTGAAAAATGGATTCACCAAAAATAGTTCACAAAATATAACAGAGTTGCCAACGGTTATACCCCAGATTGAATCACCCAACCCAATCAGATTTCAAATGCAAGAGGTCGAAAAGGCAATTGTTGACTTAAACCCAAAAAACGCATCAGGGATCGATAAAATTAGTAATAAGATGCTTTTAGAGTTACTCCGTGTAGCTTTGAAAATAATTCTTTATATTTTCAATGCTATTTTACGTTTTAAATACTATCCCCTAGAATGGAAAGTTTCTCTTGTTACAATGATACAATGAAAGCCAGGCAAAGGTAATACAAAAGTCGAGTCGTATAGACCAATCAGCCTTTTGTCGAATATGTCAATGCTGTTTGAAAAATTATTTGTGAACAAATTAACCCTAGTCGTTTTACGAAACAATTTAATCCCAGATCACCAGTTCGGGTTTAGAAAACAACACAGCACCATTGAGCAAGTACAAAGGCTAGTTACTGTTATCAGAATGGCTTTTGAAGAAAAGAAATACTGTTCTGCTCTTTTTATTGATGTTTTACAAGCATTTGACAAAGTTTGGCATAAGGGTTTACTCTTTAAAATTAAGCACTTGCTACCACCCAACACACACAGGCTATTAGAAAGCTATATCACAGGGCGACAGTTTACAGTTAAAGAAAACAGTTTTATAAGTACCCCACAAAATATAAATGCCGGAGTTCCACAAGGCAGTATTTTGGGGCCATTATTATACTTACTCTACACTTCAGATTTACAAACAAATGTTTATACCCACACCTCAACTTTTGCTGATGACGCGGCAATCATAAGTGTAAATAAGAATCCAACAGTAGCGTCTCGAAGATTACAAACCCACATTTCTCAGGTAGAAGCTTGGTTAGAGAGATGGAGAATTAAAGTAAATGAACAAAAGTGCATTCACATTACGATTACCTTACAAAGAGAATCTTGTCCACCAGTTTGTATTAATAATCATAATATACCCTAAAACACACATGTTAAATATCTGGGCATTCATCTTGAGCGTCGACTTACATGGAAAGCTCATATAGATGCTAAAATTACACAAATAAAATTAAGAACTGTACAACTAACATGGCTTATAAATAGAAACTCTAAACTCAGCTTAGACTGTAAACTATTGATTTACAACTCGATTATAAAACCCATATGGTGCTATGTATTCTGCTATGGGGAACTGCCTCGGCTTCCAATATTGAAAAATTGCAAAGAAGGCAAAACAGGCTATTAAGACTTATCACAAATTCATCCTGGTACGTGAGAAATTCTAACATACATAAGGACCTGAATGTTCCACTTATCAAAAATGAGATCAAGAAATACAATGAAAGATATATGAAAAGATTGGAAACACACCCTAATACACTAGCTCGAAATGTATTAAATAATCGTGGCCATCTACGCTTTAAAAGATTGGACACACCAGACATGGTACAATAAAAGTCTTACAAATGCTGATGAACATTTTTAGTCGCTGAGCCCTTGAAGTTTTGTCTTGCACTGGCTGGATTTAACGTCAATATTTAGTTTTAAAATTTGAATAATTATTGTTAGTTCGCTAAAATTTTGTAAAGATCCAATAAATAGAAATGAGAACAAAAAAAAAAGAAAAAAAAACTTTTCAGCTTACAAAAAATTAAAAATAAGTAGTTATATATGTACTTACTAGTAGTGAACAAATACTAGTAAGTAAATAGATATATTTTTTTATCATAACTTTATATTTAAAACAATGAATAAAAAGAAGTAAGTACATATTAAATAAAAGTAAGTACATATTCCAAAAATGAGAAAATTAATTAGTAATTAGTATGTCCTTATTATTTGTGTTAAAGTAATGCAGAGAGTAAGCTGGTGTTATTACTGGCAGTGAGAGAAGTAATGACATTAGCTTTTTTCACTGTGGAGTTACACTTTTTTACCAATATATTTTTCCTGTTTTCATGAAACATTTAATTTTTTTCATGACACCATATTTTTTCACTATTTTAATATAAAATAATATATTTTTTTTTCATATTAAATAGTATTAGAAACTTTTAACACTGAAACATACACAAAAAATAAAAAGCTAATACTTACACTTATATACCAAAAGTTTTTATTGTTTTACATACCTGCAAAAAAAGGAAAATATTGTTAGATATTTGTACTAGAACAATTTTCACAATGTCTCAAATAAAAAAGTTAGCAGAAAAAATAATAAAACGTTTCACATAAAAATTCTAAGTTTTTGCACTAATTTTTAGTACACAACATTTTTTTAGTAAAATTTGTTCCTTATTTTCGTTGCTTATTTTATCACAATATTTTACTAAATTTCCAAACCCGGTTTATCAAAATTAGCAAACACTTTAACTAATTTTCATTTTCTATAGTTGCGAGAAAAGTTTTTTTCAAGTGAAACATTTTGATACTCGCAATCTAAATCATAAAGAAATTTTAATAAAAAAATACTTATTTTTAGTAAACGGAAATCCCTATTGGCCGTATTAAGCATTTGTGAATACAGGTAAAAGACTTTAAGTTTAATTTTCTTTCACTTAAATACAATTTAAGTTTATGAACCGACAGAATCAGTTTTGTATCTAACTATATCAGTTTATATCTATATACAAGTTTGAGGCCATACTCTATATTTCTTTATTAGGATATTGTCCTAACAAATGATCTATAGAGTTTTTGTTTTCAAATTTATTAATTGAACACTTTCAGGAATGTTGATGGGATATTTATATACAGATATAATTATAAATAAATATAATTATATAAAAATTATATATGTTTGTATCTGGATTATGACCCAATATACCTGTAGGACCACCAGACTTACGTGGCCCAACTACGACCTAGGGCGTACAAACTCTCTCCTGAGCAGGAGCAGGAGGGATGTCTCGAGGCTGACGGCTGTTCTGACCGGTCACTGGCTGATTGGTAGGCATGGCATTAGACTTGGGATTGTACGCGGTTCGCATTGTCGCAGCTGCGGCATACCGGGCGAGGAGGAGACTGTGGAGCATCTTCTCTGCGATTGTCCGGCGCTGCAGAATATTCGACTCCGGATCTTGGGTGACCATATACTGGACGACCTCTCGGTAATATCACGTGTGGGATTCGGTGATCTCATACGTTATCTTAACCGAACGGGGTGGGTCTAGTACTCCGGATACTAGTTCCTTACGGGTAGTGTGGTCTCTTCAAAACGGAGTCGCTTTTTGACTCTACTTGATGCTCACGAGTAGCGTGAGCTGCCACTTAAACCAACCAACCAACCAATGACCCAATATACTTGAATATGACTGTATTTAAACTGATGCACGTAAATATAATTAGATCCGAATTTTAGTCTGGTAAAACTGTAGAAAAGGATAAATATTTGAATCTGATTGTATGAAAATATACACAATTTCACACAAATGTATCCTTTCATATCCGTTTAGTCCATAAAAAAAATATAAAGAAACACATTATTTTTTTGCGGTTTTCCCGCATAAACTTTTTTAGGTTTTAATATACACTAGGGTGTCCCGTTATTTGACAATTTTACGTAACTGTGCTCAAACGATCCAGTTGATTGTGGAAAAATAAAAACTTCGATTAAAATTATAGTTTGCTAACCGCATTTTTTTTTTTTTGTTATTTATGTACAAAGTTGGACTTAAAAGTTTACTAATTGTTACTTGTTTCAAACGAAATGCAACTGTGGTGGACCAAAATAAATCTATTGAAATTGTACAAAAGTTTTTCTCATGATATGCCCAAAAAAATTAAACACTACGAAGGCCGCGGATAGCAACTATAATTAAACTCAAAACATTTTTGGTTTTTATCCATAAAAAGCTCAATAAGTTTGAGTACGAAATTCGTTAAAATTCGGGACAGAGTAATATGTAGCCATCAGTTTTTAAATACAGCAATATATAGTTTGATATAAAAGAAAATCTACATTTTTTTATTATTTTTATTATTCATATTTCTTAGAACTAATTAAATTATGGCCATTTTAAAAGCACCAAAATTTTCTCAACTTCCAACGTTATGCCAACTGTTCCAACTTCGCTCAAATCAACGGTTGACCACTGTTATCAATCGGGTAACAGGATAATGCTGTCAAGATTGGCAATCCTACGTTGTGCCAACTCATAACCGACCATCGCCGATGCTTTGATAACACTGTGCCGATTGTATTTTTCTGCTTGGGTAACTGTGACTAGGTCAATTGAACGTCTTATCAAAATAAAACATATTTTTCTAATACTGCACTATTTGTTATTTTATATAATTTATATTTGTGTAACATGTTATTATGCATGTAGTCATATATAATAAGATTAACCATATACAATTATAATTATGTCATATTGGTCACTATGTATTATGATGCAATTATATGATGCATCGTATTAAAAAAATTAGAGAAACAAGTTTTTGTATATAAACATTAGGGTCGTCTCTCGACTAAAAATTATTCAATTACTCGAACGAACAAAAAGAATATTCGAGCGAGCAATTTAGAAAATACAATTTTCGATTTGAATAAAAATTTTTCCAATAATTTACCAGTTTTAGGAAATGTATAAAAAATTTAATGGACAAAAAAAAATTTCCAAGATTTGGACTCTTTAATAATGGGTACACGCAGAGAAATAAAGTGCCAACCGAATTGAAAAGTGTATATTAATGGTAACAACTTAAAAATTCAGTTGGTGCAAGGATACTTATATTAGATTTCTGAATATAATGGGTCTAACAACCAAAATGCAGTTGAATTAACCGAACATTGTTGTGAAAACTAATATTCCGATTTACCAACCGACTGAAATTCTTAGTGACCGAACTTGAGTTTTAGCAACCGAAATTTAGTTGGCAAATAGCTAAATTTTCCTCTGTGTGATATATGATTTGACTTTCAGTCAAAGTGCTATCGTTAGCACTTAAACTATGAATTCATTTTATGCAATTCCTACGGTAACTAAAACAAGGTCTTAGCAGCTCGATAGACTAAAACTATTGCCGATATATTTAACTTTTTAACTTTTTTCAAAAATTTAATAATTAAACTGTGATGTTTGTATCACTAGATAACTATGCCAAATGATGTGTGATTGAGAAATCGTTAGTCATTTCTAGAGTCTAAAAATTATTGTAATTTAGTTGCAGTATTCAAATTGTTGCCAAAATTCATAAAACTTTTAGATGATATGGCAATATACTTTATTTATTTGGGTATTTTTGATATAAGTTTTATTCGTTATTCGTTTGATTAATCGAATAATTTTTAAAACTCAATCGTTTGATCGTTTAATCGAACAAAATATAAGCCCGAATAAATGACGACCCTAGTAAACAGACATTAACATATTTATTGGCACATAATATCATGCAATAACATACATATTTATACAGAATGATGCACATGTAAACGTTTTTATTCGGGTTAGTTTTATTTAATTTTTTTTTTCTTTCGTATAATATTTCTGTCAGCATTACAAATGCATCGAATCCTCGTCGTGAATAAGGTCTCACAAAAACTTAACGTGAAATTATATTAACCCTTATAGCCAGGGACAGGAACTTCATATATAAAAAAGAGTTTTTAAGGCGCCTATACTATGCATTAAAAATCCTAAAAAATGCACTAAAATATTATTGAGGACAAAAAAATATTAAAAAAATCAAGTTTTGATAACGATCGTATAGACTCAATAGGATACAAGCTGCTCAAGTCCGGTTAAGTGTTCTCAAAATTATATAAGCACTTTGGGATCAAGGGAAACAGTTTTTAGTAGTTTTTAAATGTGTATTTTATCAATTCATTTTTGTTTAAATTGTTCAAAACGTATGCAGAGGATATTTTAAAAAACACAAATTAGCTTTAAAATTTACTTAAAATGTCATAAAAACAAATTAATTCAAAGTGCTTCTTCATGTTTTTTTGGTAATTTTTTTCGAAACTATCAAAATCCCATGGATTATATTGGATAGCGATTAAAAAATTTACATTTATTTGTTAAATATAAAATAAAATTGAAAAAAAGTAAAATCTTGCAATCAAAACATACATTTGCAGCAAAATGCATAAAAATATGCAACAAAAATATGCATTTAAAGCAATATATGCAGTTATAGCAAAATACGTGAAAATATGCACTAACAAAACAATGCCATTTCAACGCAAATTCTTTGATTCGCAAAGATATTTTGTGAACCCTGTTCTCAGACTTAAGGGGGAACAAATGTATTCGCATGAACTCCCGGTCCCTGCTTATTACACATAAAACTTTATTTGTTTGCCGTAAAGTGAAGTGCTTATGTACACTACTACACTGTTAATATGGTTAATATGTAACACACTTGGTCTGAAATAATAAATTGACAAACGAATTATATCCATTAGACCGACTCACCTTGTATGGAGAAAAAAACGCTTTTGTCCAACACTCAAAATGTACCTTGGATTGCTTCATGATGATTCCCAAAATATTTCGTGTCTATCAAAAAAATCCCGTGAGCTGGACCGTTTTTAAAAAGGGTATTTTTTAGTTTATCAATGAATTTTGTACTTTAACTGAAGACAAAATGTATAATATTAGTATCATATGAAAAGCTTGCTTAAGACGCGTCATACCTTATGTAAAACATGCCAAAGTATGGCCAAAGATATCCTTTTTTCGGGGTTATTCGGTAAAAGAAAAGGATTTTTATGATTTTTGTACTGAGATTTGTGTGATATAAATTTCAAATTGACACATTTTTATTTTTAGTCGATTAAATTTTTTAGAAATTTGCACTACTTTGTGTTTTAGCAAAAATTCAATCGGGTGGGAAAACTATGTTCTAATCAGTTCGGTTTTAAATTTTTTTTTAGTAAAGTGCATAATCTATGTGTGGAAAAATTTAAGAACTGGATAATTTAATGCATTTTCCGATGTTCTCTAAACAAAATTAAAAAAAATATTTGATTAAGCCAGTCTGACTGATGTCCAGCTGATGAAAATTCGGCTTAAAGAATAAAATTCCACCACGGGCTTTTTTGGTGTCATAGTTTTTTCGCGAATTCTAAATTTTACAAAGTTTTTTGTTTTAAAAATGCAACGATTTAATATCGGTATATATAAAAATAAAAAACTGCGTACTTTTCTTTTAATTCACTTTAAAATGCTTATTGGATTTTTTCTTATAAGCTACATTTTTAACTTTACATCAACTACAAACCGAATAAATTTGCAGATTAGATTAATTAAAAATTGTTCTCAAAATTTTTCACTAAATTTGCACAATTCCAAAATATTTCCATACGTAGATGATGTAGTTGCCCAAATGAAAATGTTGATACCGATAGCTAGTTTTCCCACCAACTTGCATTTTTGGTAAAAAGCGAACTAGTGCGAGTTTCAAAAAATGCTGAAACACGTATAAATTTAAATCGAATAAGAATTGAAATATGTCAATTTGACATTTAAATGACAAAGAATATGTCTTGACAGGCGCTGACAGCCTTAAAAACACCATTCATATGATACTACCAAGTAAAATAGTAAAATCCAAATCACAGGTTGCAGAACAGCTTATACTGTATTATAACAGGTTCTAATATCTGTTCTGCAACCGATTCTTTTTATATGGAGTTTGTCCTATTTGCAATAGGTTCTTTATCTCCAAACTAGAACAGGTTGCTTTGGAACCGGTTCTAGAACTAGTTATAGAACTGGTTCTGGGACAATGAAGCCTTACATTTTGACTCCCAGGAACCTGTTCTAGAACTGGTTCCATGTAACCGGTGGTAAAATTAGCTATTCTAAAACAGGTTCAATATTAATCTGTTCTAAAAAATTTTGCTTTGTATACAATATTAGTGTTGTCTTTAGTTAAAAGTACAAAATTCTTAAAAAAACTAAAAAAAAATATAATTTTTAAAAACGGTTCAGCTCACGTACTCATAATGCTAGACACGAAATATTTTGGGGATCATCATAAAAGAAACCAAAGTACATTTTGAGGGTTGGACAAAAGAAACTTGTTTTCATGAGTCGGTCTAATATACATGCTTCACAAGCATTAATATATAATTCATTATTTAAGTACATATTTGGTAATGGCAAGTACTTACAATTGTCATTACAAATCTCATTACATTTATATGCTGATTTCGAGCAAAATAATGACATATCATTACTAAAAACCTCTCAAAAAATTAAAAAAAGTCTGTGGTTACCTATATGCTTACTAGTATAAACAAAAGTAATGAGTCTAAAAATAAATTTTCAAAAAAAATAAATTTAGTAAAAAAAAATATTATTTTTATTAAATTTTTTTTTTTAATGTGAGCGGAATTCGATGCTTGGACTCCAGATTGACAGTCAAGAACTCCCGCATGTTATACTTGACGCAAATAGGTTCTCAAAAAATTTTTAAACCGTAATGATTATTTTTATAATATTTAAAATAATGATAAAAATAAGTATTTATAAGAAACGCATTATTTTTGGTTTTGAAGTAATGGGAACACTACCAGTAATGACACCAGCTTACATTCTGCATTACTTTAACACGAATAATAAGGACTTACTGCGATTCCATATTATTTCAATACCAAAAATAATGCGTTAGTCATAATTATTTATTTTTATCATTATTTTAAATATTATGTAGTGATCTCAAAGTTTTTTGAAAATCTATTTTTAGACTCATTATTTACTAATCTCTAGTAAGTACACATATAACTACTTATTTTTAAACTTTTTGTAAGCTGGAGAGTAATGACATTTTGTGCAGCAAGTCATTTATGTGTTTATCTATCAAGAATAACATGTCAAGAGAGCTCAGATGGTAGAGCGCTTGACTGGCGACTTGGAGTCCCAAGTCCGAATCTCGTGTGGGCAGATTTTACTAAATAAATGTCATCAATAAAAAAGTATTTTTTATTTTTTATTTTATTAGTTTTCTTTGAACATTTATTTTTAGACTCAACATTTTTGTACATACCCTGCAAAAAAAAACACCAAAAAAAAAAATAGATAAAGAATCAATACATTTCAATGATTTGGCTTTCGATGTTATGAAAATTTGGATCGGAACCAATAAATTTTATATAGGCTTGTCATAGGGTGGAAGTTCTCTTTTACGATTCTTAATAACTGCTTCTTAAGCAATGGTTATTGTTTAATGAAAGCTCAATTCTGTTGATGTTCACAAGGAAACTCTCTTAGGAGAGAATCCCGATAGCGCTGGAATTCATATTGTTTATTTAACATTTCAGAAGGAATTTTTTCACTTAATTTGTGGGAACGTTGTCTTCAAAGCAAAATCAATATGGATATCAAAACTTCTCTTTTCTCGTTGGGTCCAACAAATTTTAATTTCACATATTTCAGATATGCTCATTTAAAAAAAAATATATATATTACATTTTTCCCCTCCTTTTACGTCCTAAATTTGTGATTGGCCTAATTTGGATAGACCTGATTTTGAAAGGTTACATTTTGTTCAAAATTACATATTTAATATGTAAATTAGAGATAATTTTTTTTTTTTTACTTTCGATTTTTATCAATTATTGTTGCGATTACTGTAGAACTAATTCTAAATCTTAGCAGTGGCGTCCCGCGAACAAAGTTTTAGATTTTTGAAAATTTTTTTTAAACTGATTTAATAAAAATGTGTCATACGTCACATAACTTTTAATTAATTTTTGGCTTGCTAAGCTCAAATATTTTAAAATCTTAGAAATCGGACTAACTGTTTTCGAGATATTGCGAATTGACTTTTACTAAAAATGGAGTTTTTTTCACTATTCTTCAAAATTTTTATTAAATTAGTGCAATGGTTGTTTTTTTTAAAATATTTTTAATTACAAGTGGAAATAAGGTGCTTTTAAGCCCTATACTTAGTTTTTTTTTTACGTAATTCATGATTTCAGTCTACGTGTGTTATGTGTATTAGGGTAACCTTAACTTATTTATTACTTTTATTACTTAACAAAAGAATTTTTCCGGTGTTTACCCGCTTTAAAAAGCTGTATAAGCAAAAAAATTTAGAATATAAAAAAATAATATGTGACAGAAAGACACATTACCAAACACTTTCTTTTTAATAATAGTGTAATTCATTCGGACAATCATGGCAAACCTGGTTACCCTGGTCAATAAATAAAATAAATTTAAAGAGGGGCTAAGAGGTTTACGTACTTTTGATAGTAATATGTATGTATTTGACTCAATTTGTTGTTTTTGATGAACATTTTTAACATTTTTAAATTACAGTTATATTAGTTTTTTGTTTTTATATACATCGAGATTATTTTTATGTTATTTTCAATTTATAACGAGCTTTCAACCTCCGTATATTTACAAAAATAAAGCAAATCAAACATATTAGCTAGGTTGATACTAGTATTTCGATCTGGCTAAAGATCTCATCAGAACCCGAAGTTTTAGAAAAGTTAGAGCCTCCATAATAGGCAAAACTTTAACAAAAAACCTATTAATAATCAATTTTGCTCCATTCTTGTCTTCTTAGTAATCAAGCACGTGGTTAGGTCTTTTGCAAATCTTAAAAAAATACACTCAGAAAATTATGTAGAAACAACTGCAAATAGCTGTCAAAATAACTGCATTTGCAGTTAAAACGGTGTACTCTACATTTGCAGTTAAATCAATTGCAATATGTAGTTATTTTAACTGCTAAAAATTAACAACATACATATATTTTGTATAAAAAATTTCAGATAGATTAAAATATCGACATGTAACATTTTCTTCAAAATTGCTCAAACCACCTGTATTTCTGCATTCCAACGGCATGCCCTAAAATCCGGCAGAAATCGAAGTTACCGTAGCAGTTCATACTTTTAATCTACTTTTGGAGCGGATAGGCTCCAAAACGCAGTGTTTGCTGAACGAAGTGTGAATTACTATTGCTTACAAATTGTAAAATCAAAATTATGTTTTTCCTGCATATGTATATAAATTTTAAATATTTTTGCGTAAATTCGAGGTGAATGTTTTTGCAGTATTGATTTTTCATTCAATTAACATAGTCCAAGAAGAATTCCAAACATATCATTAATTTGCATTTTTTTTATATAAACTTAAAAAAATTGCTAGATAAGACCTAAAAGCCGCTGAAAAAAACACTATATTGATTAGCAGTGGAAAATGGTCTGTTTTTCAAAAACATATTTAAAATGTTATAAAAAGAATACTTATACTTTATGTAATCACAAAATTTTCTAATTATCTTTGAATTACACTACTCGACAATGTTTGCACACAAACTTTCCAAAAAAAAAAATAAATAAATTTTCATTTAAATAATTTCTGATTGTGTGATATTTGCTGTCATTTAAATTTATTTTGATTCAAAACGGATATTTTCAGTGAGTTTTTTACAAGAACCACCGCGCTATTACGAGTTTTCATTCATTTTTCGAAGCAATTAAAACAGCCAGTTTCGAAAGCGGTTTTTTAAAAATCAGATTTTTAGAACAAATCGAAACCCGGTTTTCTAAATTCGTCGGATTTTCGGAGACGCTAACCTTAGTCTTTGCATTTTTAACACATTAATAAATATTATTTCACTCAAATTATATTGTTCTTTTTGCGACAAACTCGTCCTGTAAACAAACTTTGAACTTTTTCAACAAATAATGTGATTTTGTTAAATAATTGAATTTTCCAATTTTTTTATTACTAGCACTAATAGTAAAAAGCCAGTAAGAATGTATGATAAAAGTACTAAAAATTAGTTCAAAATGCTTAGTATTTGCTAAATATTAATAAGAATAGCGAAAATAAATCTCTTAAATATACAAAACTTTAGTTTTGTCTGAGGAAAATTTTATTTAAGTGAAAGTTGCAAATTTGTGTGCTAAAGCACCATAAATCAAAGTCTTTTTTTGCGATAAAAAGAATAGAAAAACAAAAATTTTTTTTTATATAAATAAAATATTTTTGGTCTTAAAAGTTTAGTAACGCTATGATACTTGTTAGGAAAAGGTACTAACCACGTGTTTGATTACTAAGAAGACAAGAATGGAGTAAAATTAATGATTAAAAGGTATTTTTTTAAAGCTCTGCCTATTCAGGAGTGCTATAGCTTTTCTAAAACTTCGGGCTATGAAGAGATCTTTAACCAAATCGAAATACTAGTATCAACCTAGCTAATATGTTTGATTTGCTTTATTTTTGTAAATTTACGGTGGCTGAAATCTCTTTATGAATTAAAAAAAAAAAAAAAAACATTAGCTAACATTTCTCTAAAACTACTAAAGATTATTTCAAATCTATGATGCAGGAACAATTTTTTAAATTTATTGCATATTTTTGCTAAGCTTTTTTTAAGTAAGTATATACATAAAAAAATGTTAAGTCTACACAAATTTTGTTATATTTGAGCTAAATGTTAGTTCATTAAGTGCAATTAGTAGACAAAAAAAATCTCAACAAAAATATAATTTTTATATGCGAATACAAATCAGATCTTTTTACAATTTTTTAGAAAATATTTCGGTTTATTTTAGAAAAATATACTGTTATTTGCATTCAACAAAATTTAAGGGAAATATTGCAAATTTGTTTTATTATTACGTTTTTTGTTTGATTTTTCTTGCCTACAAATATTTACCCTAAGCTTTTGCTGATTTCAGCAGAGTAAATAGTTATTATCAAAAATTCAACTATAATTAAAGTTTTGTATATTTAACTGTTTTATTTTGGCTCCTATTATCTTATTAATAATTAGCAAAGAAAAGTCAGCTAATTTTACAAGTTTTTTCTGCAAAATAATTTTTAACTTATTTTTAATAACTTTTTGGTGTATTTTTAAAGGGCTATAAATGAAACGATTGTAACTTACGCTGATTACAACACCATATTGGTTCTGTGTTTTATGTATCTTTTGATACACACACATTGTCAACAAGTCGAAACAACTGCATAAAATAACTGTTACCAAAATGCAGTATTTTTGGGAGGATTTTTAAAAAAATCAAACATTCTAAGTAAAACAACTGCAATTGCAGTTAAAATAACTACAAACGTATTGCTACACAAATACCTGTCATGTAGTAACTGTAGAACTTTTCTGAGTGTAAAAAAATTATTCCCATAAAGTTCAGAAGATCTCCAATAGTATAATTTATTAAATAAAATATACTAAATAAACCCTCGAAAAAAAAATTCGTTTTGTGAAAGCGAAAAAGTTTGGGATACCCTAACGTGTATGTTTTCATTAATTTAAGTCTGAATATTATAGTGTACTTAACGTTATTTTTCTATGAAAAATTAATAATAAAAGCCACATTTAATAAGAAATCTAATTAAAACATACAATAATACTTAAATGTCTAGCGGCAAGTATTTTGCGAATATTATAAAAGTTGTTTTAATAACTTTTTTTTTTTTAATATAATTTAAGGAATAGTGCATGTGTTGGCTTGGTTATAAATTATGCTAGGCTAAGTGGGTGTTTGTCGGTGAATGTATGTGTGATTTTCTCTATTTAAAAAGAATATTTTTGTTAATTCTTTTCAGTGTTTTTTTTTTGTTCTTGTGTTATGGGGCTTTATAGTATTTATATAATGAATAATTAAATGAAAAACTTACATTGGATGAATGAGCGAATACTAGGGTGTATATATTAGGCAAAATTATCGAGATCTAAGTTGACTCGATGCAGAAAATAGTGTACGAATTAAGCTTTTTAATTAAAATCGGAAAAACTTTTAAGAAATGAGCTAAAATGGGTTTACAATATTTAAAAAACGAAACAATAAGTATAACCCAGCAAAATCTGAGTAATAGGCTCTAATTACCAGTATTTAAATAATAATCAGTAGTATTAATATTTAAGTAATAATCATTATTTTTGTTCGAAGAGTTCGTTTTTGTAAATAAAAATAATTGGTTACCAAAATAATTAGTTCTTAGTATACTTATAAGCGACTAGAGAAATATGTGGTGACAAGTTTCTAAATACTAATGCTTATCCTTACACTTATCGGTAATTAAAAAATAAGTAGTGGACCAAAATACATTATATTTGTAATAAAATAATTAGTCACGCTTACGCTTGACTGCTTATAAAAACGACTTCGTGAAACCAAAATAACTAGCGCTGACGACAAATTATAATGTGTGAATATATTTATCTTCATTATATAACCACTTAAAGTGTGCGCCAAATAAACATTAACACAATTTTTTCTTTATAACTTTTTTTGCGATTGATTTATTTAATTTTATTCCTCAGACTATGTTTGAAAAGCGTGTCAGATAATCAAATTTTCTGATTTGTCAAAATCAGTTGCATAGCTAGTTCATAATAAATTATCAAAAGCAACTGTGTGAAAAAGTTATTTAAACTTTTCGAAATAATCCAAGATGGACTTTCAAAAAAATCACAAAAAAGTAACAAGTTAAACCAGGACTTGTTCTTCGAATTAGCCGCTCTGAAAGACGATTATGTAAGCCATAAAATGGAAGAAGTGCACGATGAGTTTGACGAATAGAACAATTATTTTGATTAAAAATTTCAACAATTTGCACGCGTTGCTCTGGTGAACGTAGATTCATAATGAAATTTCAAAGCAAACTAAACAAAAAGCAACTATCAGCTGTTAACTGGGTGGTCAAATAAATCAGTGATGCCAACTCAAAGTTGTGACACTCTAAAAAAGATTGTACAGAATTTAAATCTCTGTAAAATTTTAAGCAATAAAATGTTGTATTTTAAACTATCGCTTAACTCTATTAATGTAACTTTTTCTATCTTAACGTTTATTTGGGCGCACAATTGATATGGTAATTAAAGATTTAGCTGGGAAACTATGCAAAAATATATGGATATTTGAAATTTCAAATATATCTAGAATTGCCAAAAGAGGAGCCAGTTTTCTGCAATAAATAAAATGAAACTAATAAGATCTAAGATATGCTTCCAAATTAAAATAATAACGGAATCATTTCCACTTTCACAAAAAAAATAATATGATATCCGCGTAGCGTCAATTTCGATACTAACAAAATAATTATTTTTTCACTATACCCTAATACATAAAAAGCCATGAAATTAGAACATGTGATGTGTGTAGTTATAAAATCAAATTAGATGATGTTAAGAAAATATGAACATTTATTCATATTCACAGGTGAATAAAATGTATATTAAAATATATAAAAATATTCATTTACCATTGCCAAAAGCAGATTTTAATTAGAACAAAAGTAGTTTAAACTCTACCCAATTGGAAAAGCCAAAAAGACGTCTTCATGGCTGCTCAGCGACAATTCAATTACCCTGCTGATTAGTTGATGTGATCCGGTTTGATTCGATACAAAATGCCTATACCTAATATTTACGGAAATTTTATTATGGCTTTTGGAATAAAAAAAAAAATTAATTAAAGTAAAATTTTCAAAATGGAGCAAACATGTCTAAGAGTTTTTAGGGCATAGCTGTGCATACCGGCATATACTCCCAAGGGGCGTTAGTATATAATTTCACCTGTTACTACTTGCAATTGTGTGAACTGTAGCAATTTGAAGTGAAATAAATAATTAACTAATAATAGACATCAAAATTTATATCAAAGCGACACTTGGAATGTACCACATGAACACCGGCGATGATAGGCAGATCTGAGCAAATAATTTTGCCCAACACCCAGAAAATTGTTCGTTATCAATCACTTTTGAAATTGCATTTTTTTTTTAATATGACAGCAAATATGCTCATGTATATTATGGATTTCAAAAACATTGATCGTTTGAATATTTTTTCTATAAAAGTGCATCTTCCATAATATAATACTGAGAAAAGATAAAATTTTTTTTACAGTTTTTTTTTTTTTTTATATACATCGAGATTATTTTTTTGTTATTTGTATTTATTTATAAAGTTTGTTTTTTATCCAGGTATAGAACTTTAAGTTGGCAACACTTTTTTAACTGACGGCCATTTTGCCAGCTGATTATGTTTAGTTTGGTTTGGCATTTCAACAAGAATAGACTGACTGCCTGAACAACGCTTCCAAATTGTGCAAATTTATTTTGAAAATCATGGTTCTGTTCGAAATACGTATCGCGCTCTAAGTCCATTTTACAGTCAACATAATCGTCCATCAGAGCAATTAATTCGATTAACTATGGAGCGTTTTAACACCATCTTTACTCTACATTATAATATGCATAAACAGAGACGTCGTACAGTGAGTACAGAGGAAGTAATTGCTGCTGTAGAGCGTAGCGTAGAGGAAGACCCCAATCAGTCTATCCGTCAATGGTGACCGCTATAGAGGCATGATAACTGACTTTTTCGTTCATCAATTGAACAACCATGATGTGCAGGAGATGTGGTTTCAACAAGACGACGCAACATATCGCACAGCTCGTGCGACAATTGATTTATTGAAGGAAACGTTTCGTAACCGCATAGTTTTACGTTTCGGACCCGTGAATTAGCCTCCAAAATCGTGCGATTTAACGCCGCTAGACTATTTTCTGTGGGGTTATGTGAGGTCGCTAGTCTACGCCGATAAGCCCAAACCATTGACCACTTGAAGGACAACATTCGCAGCGTTATTGCCAATATGCGGCCACAAATGTTGGTAAAAGTCATCGACAAATGGACCTCCAGATTAGACTACGTCCGAGCCAGCCGTGGCGGTCATATGCCAGAAGTCATATTAAAATTATAATGCCAGAGGATTATCTTTCGACTAAAGTACATTTCATGTCAATTTAAAAAAATCGTCTTTGTTTTATTTTATTTCAAAGTTACATACCTCTATTAAAAACACCCTTTATATAACGAGCTATCAATCTCCATATATTAACAAAAATAAAGCAATGTATATATGTAGACTAAACTGCACTATATGGATCGCTTCTCCAAAAAAAGTATTTGCTGCCCTCCAGAATTAAAAAAAAAGAATTTTTTTTCCTATTTTCGGTTAAGTGGGTCGGCGCCTGTGGGGCCGTAAAAACCGGTATTCGTATAAACATACAAGTGTGGATACTCTAATGAGAGGAAATTTCCTCACAATTTCAAAAATGATATTGTTTTAGGATATATGATACGTAGCACCCACTACACCCGTTAACAAGTTTTGGAAGAAGTGCACAATGCACTTTCTTAACCGAGCATGAATTTTGATCATAAAATTCAATAATCTGCCAGCGTTGATCGTTTGTAAGTCGATTCATGTTTAAATTATAGACCAAACTGAACATGTTTAACAGTAACATGTTACACGGAAACAGCTGAGCTGCCAAAAACAGTGTTGCCATCTTTAACATAATGCGATTCAATAAAAAATATGATAATAAACAAATTGTTTTATTAATAACATATTATTTTATTAATAACAATTACTTACATGCATGTATGTATAAATAAGTATGACGGAAATTTACATTTTTGAAATGAAGATAACTCTAAAATACAAAAAAGAAATATTCCAAATATCGCAAAAACCCTTTATCTCTTAAAAGGAACTACCTGAGGCTGGCATTTATTGGATTGTAGCGTAGCATCAAAGCGTATTTTGTATATTGTTTTTGCCTGCATCTTCCATTTATAAAAATATTGTTTTGTACAGTAGCATTAAATCATATTTTATTTTTGCCTGCATTTTGAATTTTAAAATTTATCCAAATATCATACATTTAGTAATTTTTTTTAATTAGTTTATTTAATTTATTAATTGTTTTATTTATATTGTTTTAACTTATATTCAGAATACTTATTATCACTCACATGCGTACCTTTGTTTGATGTGTAGTATACAAATGAGAAAACTAAAGTGAACAAAATCAATATTATCAGTCATATTGGAAGCTTGTACAATATATTGGACAAAATCAAAAAGGCTTTGATTCTTATAGCGCAACCAAGAAATATGAAAAATATTTTATAGTGTGTATAGTGTTTATTAGCACACTTTTGGCAGGAATTAGTTAAACAATAGTTAAACAATAGTTCAAATTTAGTTTTTTGATAAAAGCGTTTAATTAAAATTTTAGCTGAAAACACGATGTAAGTAAAAAAATTGCTGAAAGTTAGTTAAATATAGAGACGTTTAACAAAATGTTCAACTAACTTTTGTTGGTAATGAGAGCCATTACAGAAATTTAAAACTAAAAATTTTCACCAATGTCTTTAAAGATACATACACTCACAGAAATAAACCTGTAAAAATAGCAGAAGAAGCTACTAAAAATTTGATAAAAATAGTCTTGCAGAAAAAAACTGATAAATTTAGCAAACATTTTTTTGCTAAATATTAGTAAAATAAGAACAGCAAAAATAAATCTGCTAGCTTTACAAAATTTTAGTTAAAATCGATGTGAGTTTTAGTTAATTGAGAATAGCATTTTACTCTTTAAAATTAACAAAATCTGAATTAAAACCAAAACTTTATTTTTCGATCTTTTATCATAAATTATGATGTGAGCAAGATTATTCAAGTTCAAGATTATTTGTTTTTGTTAAACAAAAAACCGTGCAATGTTTATTTATTAATTAAAAAAATGCCTTCATCCGCTAATTTAATGGAGAGTTTATCTAATGACAGGTCCTTACATGAGTCTTCAGAGGACCAATGTAAAGAGAGATCAAGGCTTTACCTGCATTGTTTAATTTACTTGATGAGAAGGAAAAAATAATTGGAAGAATTGAACTAAATCAAATCAAAAATAAAACATTTTAAACTAATAACACAGGCCTACAAAAAAAAAAAAATTTTTGTTTGGTGCCGCTAATTCTATGTTATAATTTGGTTAATTAGTCAGCAAGACGTCATGGTTAGCTGTCAAAATCGCGAAGCTACGTTCAGGTTTGTATCGATCGGTCATAACCTAAAAAATGTATTTTATTATACTTAATGTCATTATAGTCAATTAATTTCATTGATTAAATTATAATATATCGATATGCCGTCGTCGAGAAGGTGTTGTGTAAATAATCCAAATACATTTTGTTATATTTGTGGTGAATATGTAGTAAAAAAGTTTAGAAAACCTATAACAGATGCAGTGAAGAAGACATACGTTGATTACTTTAATATAGAGATGAATGCTCGAAAACTACACGTAGCATTAAAAAAGTAAGTATCAATTTTTTATCAGGGTACCGAACGTACTTGAAATCTGTTTTATTTTTAGCGGCACCAAAATCATTGTAGGCCTGTGTAATCATTGTTTGTGTACAGGTTAGAACTTCTAGTCATAGTTATTATTTATAATAAACAACAACACTTTCTGACTATACCATTAGGTCCATAAGTCAGTTTTGCCGTAATGTGCAATTTTCAAATGTATTTCTTTTAAATTTTAAAAAAGTTTTACTAAATATTTGTAAACTCAAAATAGCAAACAAAAACTGCAAGTATTAACAAAACTTTTCATATATATAGGGGTTTTTTACTACAGGTATGGAATTTTAAGTTGGCAACACTTTTGTAACTGGCGGCCATTTTGCCAGCTGTCAAGTGATTTATGTTTAGTTGGGTTTGGCATTTCAAAATGAATAGACTGACGCCTGAACAACGCTTCCAAAATGTGCAAATATATTTTGAAAATCATGGTTCTGTTCGAAACACGTATCGCGCACTACGTCCATTTTACGGTCAATATAATCGTTTATCAGTGCAATTAATACGATGAACTATGGAGTGTTTTCGCCCCACATTTACTCTAAATGATAATATGCATAAACAGAGACGTCGTATAGTGCGTACAGAAGAAGTCATTGCTGCTGTAGAGCGTAGCGTAGAGGAAGGCCCCAGTCAGTCTATCCGTCAAAATTATCTTTGTTTTATTTTATTTCAGAGTTATATACTTCTATTAAAAACACCCTTTACAACTCAAATTTCGTAGACTTGCATGCTACGTTTTATTTTGCTAAACTCAGCAGAAATGGTTGCCAAAAAATTTTAGATTTCTGATTTCATAAGGGCAGACTAATATTCGCATTTAAAAAAAAACTTTAAAAATTTGACATTTATTAATTATTATTTTTTTTGTCTTATAATATTTAGTAAATGTTTTAGCAGATTTTTTTTCTATTCTTATATCACAAATATTTAGTAGAAAAGAAAATCACGAAAATTTTAGCAGTTTTGTCTACAAGATTATTTAAATAGCAAAAAGTAGTTTTTTTTTTTTTTTTGCTATTTTTACAGTTTTATTTCTATGAGCGTAATGTGACATATGCAGCTAATGTGAAATATCTGATAATTATAGATTATAAAAAGAGTAAAGTAAAGTAGCGACTAAACTTCTTACAATACTAACTACATATTTAAATTGTCCCACCAAAACAAATATATATCACAATGATCTCCTTACATTCAAAACAATAAAGGATGAATATAAATGTCACTTGCTACTCCCATTTAAATCAATTGAGAATTCTGGTTTCGCTTGGGACCAACTCCTTATAATTGCTTTTGTCATTTATATGGCTTAAAAACGAACAATAAAAAATGTTTTTTTCCTTTCGACTTAAGATAACATCACAAGTAGATACTTAATCGCTAGAACACCTCCCCAAAGACTTGTTGAGAACAGAAGTAGAGAAAGTATTTCAAAAGTAATTTTCTTTTTGGCGAAGAAAATGTAACAGTTGTATTTAAATTTCGTTATTATACCTACATTGAGAAACAGTAAATAAGTCGATAGGATTTCGTTTATTTTTATATACAGATTTACTTATTCTATTTCTTTTCTTTACTTATCTACCCACTTACATTTTTTTTCTTTCGCTACTATGTTCCAAAAATATTAAGAATTTTACTTTTAAAACCCACAATCTTAAAACTCAGAAAAGTGGCATATTTTATTTTAACGATATTAATACAGATACAGAGAGAATTTCTTGGACGAGTTTTAAAGAAATGGTTTCAATAACCAAATGAAGTTTTCTCCACAATGTGATTGAAAAAGTTCTTAAACTTTATGAAAAGGCTTCATAATTTTAATGAAACTTTTTCATTAGTAGTATGAAATTTTCTAATAAATGAAATGAAATGTTTCATTACCTTTCAATGGACGAATACCAGTGACTATTTAAATAGCTAAATTCACAGATATCATATAGATAATTCTATCAGTGATTACTATTCTAACTTTCACCAGTCACCTTAGCTTTTGAAACTTATTTTCTCCCCATTGATACGGATACATGATTTTTTTATTGTCCAATTGTCTTTACAATCAACAAATATTAAAAAATCTGAAATATAAATTTGACCAATAACTCAGTTTACGACGAATCTGAAAAATCAAGTTTTTTATATATGTATAAACTTGGAATAAGTTGTAATATGGTTTCAAAATATCGACTTTGAGGTTTAACCATATCAATTTATTGCAATTGGGTGAAAGGTGTAGGATATCCTTGCAGTTAAAGTGAAAACTTAATTTATTTTTATATTTGGTGAATATTATAGAACTCTTTAATCGATTTTGCAAAATTTTATCACATGGTATTCATTTATATTTAACTTACAAACTTAATCCCGACTCGCAGATTTTAATGAGCTTTGGATATGTTGTAAATTAGCAAAAAAAAAATCGACAAGTATTTTTTTTAGCTGCCGAAATTCACGTTTAAATGTCAAAAAGTGGAGTTAAAAATAAATTTGTTTTTGTGTGAAAACTTGTCTTTAATTTATGAAACCTAGATTTATTTATAGATGGACTTAAATTACTCCAGGAAACAAAATTGGTGATACCCATATTGCCTATAGAGTGGACACAGAGTTGCCATATTTTTGAATTATTTGAAAAATATGGAAAAAATACTTCCCCTCCAGATTTAATGTAATTCAAAACTCATTTTTTTGA
This sequence comes from Delia radicum, assembly GCA_021234595.1. Classification (NCBI taxonomy): domain Eukaryota; kingdom Metazoa; phylum Arthropoda; class Insecta; order Diptera; family Anthomyiidae; genus Delia; species Delia radicum. The sequence goes on from CM037854.1 coordinate 156,479,145, forward strand.
ATAACAAAAATACTTGAAAATCATTTAACATAATTTATACGCCGGTAAATGTGTCTTCAGAAAAGCTTTCATTTGTTACCAAATTTGTCTGTAGTTACTTCAAATATAACGAAATAAATAAAAAACTTAGTGACCCCAATACATGAGAATGGGCAGCTAAAGAAACACGGGTCCCTTAAATTATTATTCTCTAATACAACATATCCGAAGTTCATTAAGATCTGCCGGTCCGGGTCAGGATACCTCCCTTGTTAGTTCATTAAATCAACCCATCAATTGTACACCAAAACTTTCAGAAAATTCAATCTGAAGTACAGTATTTTTAATTAATTATATATGCAATTTCTTTTATATTTATTATATATAAATTTACTATGGAAAAAATTTAAAAGGTCTGTATCATTTAAAATCGTTATTTTTTAGAAAAATGCACTTCAGTTAACTAAAACTTTGTTGGTATTGATTTGAAAACATGTATTAAACATACCCAGAAAGCACGACAATATGAAGAAGACTCGCCGATCATATTGCCTGAAAGAAAATATTTATTGTGTGAAATAATCATTTTCGAATTGCGGAAGTTTCTGCCGTCGCGAATTCCCTTGGAAGATAAATCCGCGATATTTTTTTGCGCCAAACCATCGCCGGGAAGATAAATCGGTGATATTTGAAGACGTTAGCTATCGACAAACTATTGCCGGGAAGATAAATCGGTGATATAGTCTAAACATTACCTGGAAATTAATAAGAAGATATCGCCGTACTGTCACCCAAGAGATAAAAATAGGTTTTTTTTTTGATGTTATTAAATTTGACGTTTAACTTTGTTTTTACAGAAACAAAATATAGAAAAAAAACACCATACCTAGAGATGGAATTCTACCCGGTATTTACCCAATATATGGGTAAATATCGGGTAAATAAAGTGTAAATTTCTTTTTAGGGAATTTATTTGGGAACATCGGCCCAAAAATGAAACGATATGGAATGGAAAGGGAACGAGTGGAATCGGAGCACTTAACACATTTGTATTAACTTAACGTTTTACTGATATCGAGTTTAGCGAAAATGTTGCCCGTTTTGCGATATATCGCTTAGATTTCGAGAAACTAAACATTTTAAAAAATCGACTTTTTTGTTGTCCGGTTTCTCCGAAACTAAACGAGATAGGGTAAAACAGACAAAATTTTTGTTTCGCTGGAGTATTAATTAACGCTGATAATACAAATAGGCTAGGTCTTTTAAAGATATCGAGAGATCACTTTTTTATAAAACAGAACGAGTGGATTCGAAACACTTAAAACATTTGTATTCCGTAGGTCAAGTTTTTCAAAAATGCTGTCCGTTTTGTGATATCTTGCTTAGCTTTCTTCATTCCCAGTTCAATCGAATTTTTAACTGTAATCAATGTTCCCTTTCCCCTCTTTTTTAGTTATGTTTAGTCTTTCAATTTCACTCATTCTCCGTTGCATTCAATTTCGTTAAGAATATGAAATTAAATTTCAATGGAAATTAAATATTCCCATTATGATAAAATTTACTATAAAATTCATTAAATAATTCTGTTTAATTTGTTGTTTGTTCACATAATTTTCGACCATATAATCTATACCCATCTTTTTGATAAATATCCGGGAATTTAAGTTTCTACGTAGAAAAATATCTATCTAAATTTTATTAATTAGGATTTGTCACAGACTCACTATTTTTATGGCAAATATATATACAAAAAATTTGTAGTTTAAGCTATCTCTTTCTTAAACTGAAAGAGAAAGTACGCGAGTTTTTTTAAAGGTACATATTCAAATTTTGGTCCTTATGTTCGTTTATTAACGAAATCGTGAAAAATACCAAATTGTAATGCCAAATTCGGGATCTGTGTCCCAAAGTCCCAGGAAAAAATTACACATTCCAAAAAGAAGGTGATGCCCACACTTACTTACATATCTCATTGCCAAATTTAGTAACTGCAATACCAAACACATTCCAACGATAGAGTCAAAAAAGCAAGTAGTATTGTAATCAATTCTTTAAATTTAAACCAGAAAGCATGAATTCAATAACAAAGTAATTATTTACTTAAAAGAAAAAAACAATGTTATTAACTTATATGTTTAACTTTTTGTAAGTAGTTCCTCATTTTGGAAGTAGTTCCACATATTGGAAGTAGTTCTTCATTTTGAAAAAAGAAGTTATTCAATTTTAAAGAATTTATCTTATACATTGTTCAAACAAATTTTAATTTGCAGGAAAATAATACTAAAAACAGAAATAGCATGTTGCCTCAATTTTGTTAAACTGTGGTTAGGTATAAATTAGGGAAGCGCACGTGAGCAGAAAATTGTGAGTGGAAGTTGAAATTACTGACATTATCGTGAGTGAGTGTAAAAAAAAAATTTCGAGGGTGATTGTGCGTGAGTCATATTTTTGTTTTTCAATTTTGAATTGTTCTTTTTTTTTTTAAATTATATTTTTGTGGTTTACAGTTTCAAAATTATGACAAACCCATGTTATCATAACAATTTGATGTTTCACTTTTTAGGATTTTATTTCCGTATGAGTTTTGATCGTTATATTTGAGTGACCTATTAGAATCACGTGTGAGTAAAAGTTGAATTTACTTATGGAACTACTTCTTTTTTTTAAATGTAAGTACTTCTTTTTTTTCTAGTCAACTATTTATTTATTTTTTTGTGTAAGTACTTCGTAGTTTTACAATGGAACTATTTCTTTATTAAAAAATGTATGTAGTTCTTAAAAATATAAAGTAAATGGTTCTTCGGTAAAAAAAAATAATTAATTCTAAAGAATCAATTATTTTAGTCTCACTCCCTGTTAAATGAATCGAGTAGGTAATCTAGTAAGGAATGCGTTCAGCCCAAAATGCTTGATTACAAACCCGCTTACCTTTTTGGAAATTTTTTGCTGGGGTGTTTCAAAAATGAAAGGTCGCATCCCGGTGTTTCAACTTTTTCTGATTTTGTTCAACAATCTAATTAATACTCAGCTACACTGCAAGATTTATCCTTCGTGATATTAATGAAACAATTTCATAGAATTTGTTTTTCCTAAATTCAATGAAGAGTTTGATTATATCCAGGAAATTTTCTTAGTATTAAGAAATTTTTCATAAATTACTTTTCTTAAAATTTCATAGATTCATAAATAAAATTCATTTGATTTTATAAATTATCTCAAAAATTCAGCGAAAATTTTCTTCTGAGCTATGAAATTATTTCAAAGAGTTAATTTATTTAATTTTTCCATACAACTTTATAATTTCATTAATTTTTATATATTTCAAACTTTAGTTTTAAGATTTAATTCTCTCTTATTAATTCAAGAAAACTTCTAAATATTAAAAAATTTTATGAATATGTTTCATAAATATTATAAACGCTTCATTGTCGGAATGATTTATTAGTTTAATGAAGATTTTTAATAATTCCAAAAACAATTAATAAACATTGGCTTTAATGAAACCTGTTTCATAGATTATATAAAAAGTTTCGATGGACGAGTTTCAGTGAAAGCTGTAAGGAAATTCATTACTGAAGTGAAGATAGTTTTCTCAGTGTATTAAATTCAAATATATAATCTCATTATATAACTATCATGCATTATAGAAAATTTATAATTTTCCAAATATTTTTTATTAAAAAAATAAATATTTTCCGTATAACTTCTTACCATAAACATCTTTACAATGATTTTTGTATTGATGCTACCCACATGGGATTGTGTTAATAAGTTTGTTATGTTTTTATATTTTTTATATTATTTATGTGATTAAATCCAACATTTTTCGACACCCTTTAAAGCTGACTTCAGATGACTCTAATTTATCAAGGTTTTTTTAATTGAGAGAAAAGTTGGACAGGGTTACCCAAACAATAGTTAAAAACTGGGACATGCAAAGTTTCACGTTGAAATGTCTTCAGCCAAAGAATTGATGTCCATTTAAAAGTCCGAAAATACAGAAAATGTCTTTAAACTTACAGAGTTTTTTTTTTATTCTTTTTATTTTTTTGCTCATAGTTTCGGATCCAAAATAATTCAAAATGTAGTTACTAGTCTTGGGAGATAATCTTTCTCAGCTTTTCCATAGGGTTTTTAGAACGTTTAATGAAATTGAGTTATGGTAACAGTTTTTTGGAAACAGTGTAATTCTTAACAGTTTGAGGTATATCAAGTTGACTTGGGTGTGTCATTTTGTATGGCAAAAAATAAAATGTAAGATATTTGCAGACTTTGCTTTCGCCCCGAGTCTCAGTAGTAAAAGTAATATATGCCAAATTTCAAGAGGATTGGCTAACATTTAACCACTTTGTCCAAAAGGCAGGCAAAATAAACTTAATTTAATGGTAATTAGTTACTTTTGTCATTAAAGAAATTTGTGAATGGGTATTATTTTCGTATCCTAAATTGTAAATCCAAATTTTAATCTGTAAGTCTCCGAATGTGTTTTTTCATTATTTCAACAAAAAATGTTTCTGAGTCAACAAAACTTTAGTCAGGAGGGTGCTTGCAAAAGATTAGCGAGCTGATTTTTAGCAACAAAATTAGTAGATTCAGCAAAAGTTTTGCTAACACTTAGTGGATCAGAAATTAAAAAATCATTGCTAAAAATTAATAAACTGATGACATGAATTAATGTTATATCTAAAAAAAAATGGAAATAATTATATATAACATAAACAAAATTATAGTGCAACTACTTACATCAGTGGTTGCCGCAGATAATTATAGAAACGAAACGAAAAAATAACATAACATGACATATACAACAATTTCTTTGCAAATAAGAAAAAGGAAACATAAAAATCTACCTAAGATGTGTGTCTTTGTCTTTCGCTTTAGTTTGTCAACCTGTAGTATATTTGTTTGCAATTTGACCACACTAGATTATTAATCTCTATAAACATTTAGTTTAGAAATATACGTTTAATATTTATTAAATTTAAATATTTTATTTTGCCTTTTATTTAATTTATAGGCAATTACTTTCACAAGCCAGTGACAACAAAATATTTAAGTTCTTTTAATCTGCAATTTTGTTTTATGTCTGAAAAACAGATACAAAAATCTTCCATGGTTGATTTTTTTATATGTCTTACTAGAGTTGTACTTTTTAGTATCATGTTCCTTTTCACTACTACATGTTGACATGCCGCGACTTCTAATTCACTCTACGTATATCTTTTAATCTGCTTGTCGTCCACACTATTAATGTGGTAATCAGCACATTATTTTTCAGCAAAATAAATTAGTAATGCATTAGTAAAATATAAGTTCGAAACAGTTAAGTGCTGAGTAAGTATAACGAAAATTTTAGCTGAAAACATAATTTTAGCAAAAAAATTGCTGAAAAATAGTATACCTGATTTACAAGACGTTTTACTAACTTTTCTACTAACTTATGTTTTTGAGTGTATGTTTCTTTTAGACGGATATTAAAGGTGTCTTTTATCAACCAAGAACGAATTCTTTGACGTCTGCATCTGGGAAAGTACACATTAGCTGTCCCAGCAAAAAATAACCTCGTTTTGGTAAGCACACACAGAGAAACAATAACCCTTATATGCGAATTTGAGTCGTAATAACCGAATTTCAGTTGGCAAATAGCGCTTCTTATTTTGTATGAAGGCATGAATTTATTGATTATTATAGAACATGAAGGAAGCGCTTTTCATCCAAGTGTAACATCGCGAACAAAAATCATTCCTTCTGGAATTGTTCCGGAAGCGCTCGGTAATTAAATAATGATTTCCAGCACAACTTCTGGGAAAGCACTATTCGTTGCTGGGGTATCATATTCAAATCTTTTGTTGAATACCATCAACAAATGCCTTTTGTCTGGACTACTTAAGGTAGGGTTGCCAGACGGCCTTGATTTCGCTTGATTTACAAGAATCTTTAATGCTCGTCAAGAATCAAGAATAAAGATGTTATGTCAAGATTTTTACAGCCCAACCAAATAATATTTCCAAAATTAATACCTAAGGAATTTATTTTTGAAAATTAATTTTTTATGATACTTAGTTTTATACGTAGAATATTAGTATTTCATGAAACAATTCGAAATAAGCCGAAAAACGGAAAAATTATGTCATTTCCGACAATTCTTTCTAAACACTAAAATTGAGATTGTGCCGCTAAAAAAATAAGATTCCCTTATTTTCGTCATCTTTATCACATATCTAAATTTCATTAAGATCGGAGAGAACCCATTGGGAGATTCATTGTCAGTCGTCTTAAGTCCCCTGAAAGTACGCAGCAGCAAGTTTTAAAAATGCAACATCCAAGCGTATAATTAATTTTTATTAAAACTTAAATATCACTCATACGTCTGGCCCCTTTGTTTTCATAATATGATTCTCGAAAGTATGCAAAAAAAAATTTGGTTTGCGCACCACTAACACTCACGCTATACAAATTATACGATATATTTATATATCGCTCATTCGCCTGGGTGTGTTTGATTTTTTTATAATAAGCGTTCCTTAAGTATGAAACAGCCAGTACAATTTAAAAAACAATTCTAGTTTTGTATCCCTCTGGTCTCGTTAGATATATAATTTCACGTTGCACATTGTAATTAAAAACATTAACCATCTGACAAATAGATGAATTACAATAATTTGTTTATATTTTTCTTTTAACTGTTTTTAATGATTGCTATATTTTTCTAAGAGATTATTTTTAAACATTTAATTCAAAATTAACGAGGATGTTGGATCAACAAAAGTCGTATTATTCCGACTGATAATTTTTTCTTCTATTTTTTATACTTCTTAAAAAAAATACTATATTTTTATAGAAAAAATTAAATTAATGTGAAACACAACTACTAACGTATGGGTCTTTTTAATTGTCAAGACTTTTTTTCCAAATCAAGATTTGTTTGGTAACTGTCAAGCATTTTCCAAATTGGAATCTGGCAACACTTACTTCAGGGTATGACACAGTACACCTTTCAATATTAGTTTATGATATAATGAGGGCAAACCAACCAAAGCAATATTTGTCCAGATTCACTCTTAAATCTGATACATGCCCTTGGATAAGTCCTGAATCATGTTGTCACATAGTCAATATTGAATAAATTCCCGCAAACCTATTTCCACCAACTGCTCACAAGTGACTTGCAGAGCAGGTATGACAAGCAAATCCACATAATCCTTACCATTCACTGAAACAGCAACTTTATTAATCAAAGTTTTGATAATAACATGGGTAACTGAGGGAAACATCTTTTTATTCCAAATGAGGAGGATCTTCAAAGTGTAACCTGAATGTAATTTTTCGTTGCTGGATGCCAAAACTCGGACTTTTAGTAACGAAGTGCTGATGAAGAGAACAGGGACCGAAAATAACCATTATTTTTTAATTTTCAAGCAAAAAAAAAAAGAAGCATATTGAGGCAAATATCGAAACACTCATTTAAGTATATTATATTGATCCTTGTGGAGTAGTCTTTCATAAAATTGTCTGCTTTTTAATATTTGGATTTTTATATTTTCGAGCAAAAATATATAAATTCTTTTTGACTTTTATTTCATCGAGCAAATATAAAAGTTATCTTTTTACAAGTTTGATATAATTTTTATTGAAAATAAAAATTATGTTTTTTCGACCTTTAGTTGTGGATATGATATGATATGCTATACTATTTTATTTATTTTTACATTTATTTTTAGTTATAATATTGTGTTTAATTCCGTACTGTTTGTTCGTATTTTACCAAATTTATTAAAGAAATTTAAATGTAAACTTGACAAAAAAAGATTAGAATAATCCCAACGAAACGTCGGATTAAAAAATGAAATAATCTTTTATTTACATTTGAAAACCATGACCTTAAAAGCCAGATTAGAAAAACTTCTAATAAAAATTTTAAATAAAAAAAACTAAGAAAGGTCGATTAAAAAATTTTTACAATTAGAAAATGGAAATTATTCAAGTTCGAGGCCATACTCATTCTTAGGATATTTTCCTAACAAATAATCTATAGGGTTTTTGTTTTTAAATTTATTAATTGACCATTTTCAGCAATGTGTTGATAGATATATTTCGGCAATGTTCCAGGTTCCCATCTTCAGAACACGTTTTTAAAGAAGTCGCAAAAACTGCAAACCTCAAACATTCATATAACCTAGTTATCCTACTAAATGAGAATGAGAACTAATATATGAGTTTGAAGTTACAGATTACCATGCATGAACTGTATGATGTTCACGGCTTACAAAAGAATTTTTGAAATTGTTTCGCCTAAAAGTGTCGAAAAGTTTTGAATTTCTTCATATATAAATTTCCATCTAAAGTACTATTGTTTACAATGTCGATTGTGATGATAACGATTAAAGAGCAAATATGATAGCCGTTGCAAAACGTCGGGGGCTCTAGGCGAAAAACTTCGGCGGCGTCGCCCATAGCCGACAAAACAAGGTCAGCCGCGGATATGTGCGAAAAAGTGTTGGCAGCTGCTGACAATCGGCTGAAGGTTAAATTTCAGCCGATTAAGAACTTTGTTACAGCAGGTATAAAATCAAAATTTTTTCAAAAATACGGAACACATGCATACAAAAAAGAAAGGTAAATTTATTTTTGGGTTGCACCCACTGTTGCCAACTTTTTTAAAGAAAAGTACCTGAATCTGACCAAAAAAATCGCCAGAAATAGCTAGAAAACTGAAAAAAAACTAGCTAAATTTTATAAAAAAAAAAAACCGCTGAAACTTGAAAAATGTAGGAATTATTGTGCTCTTTGACATTTTTTGGGTTAAAATTAGTTAGTATTACTAAATAAATCTAAGTAATACAAAATATTACAGATATATTATTTTATTTTTTTTTTTTGCAAAAAATGCAAAGGGCCAAATTAAAATAAATTTTTAGTTTACTTGAACACACAGAGCAATAAAGTGCCAACAGAATGGAAAAGTGTGTTTTAACGGTAACAACTTATAAATTCAGTTAGTAAAATGATATTGGTATTAAATTTCTAAATATTATGGGTCTAACAGCTAATATTCAGTTGCATTAACCGAACTTTGTTGTGAAAACTAATGTTAAGATGTGCCAACCGTCTGAAATTCATGGTAACCGAATTTGAGTCGTAGTAGCCGAATTTCAGTTGGCAAATAACAAAAATGTTCTCTGTTTGCAGTCATATGAATTTAAAGGATAAATTTAATATGTTTTATATCAAAATGGGAAAGTGTAATACAAAAAACATATATTGAAAAAATTTAATGTTTTTAATCACTTTTTATACATTTTGTCGCTGTACTCGAAACTTTGACTAAAAAGTGGAGATGTTTATCTGAATTAACTTTTTTTGTCCTTGATCAAAGGTCTATTAGAAAAATCTTTATTTGTATAAATTTACAACCGTTATTCGAGATCTGTTGTGGTATTATTTTAGCACACAACTAGTTTTTAAAAAAAAAACTTTAGTATAACTCCGCGTCTTCACATACAATAAAATTATAGCAAGCAATTGTCAAAATTATTTCAGCGCAATAAATTTCACGTGAACACACTTAATTTTAATGTTATTACAAAATCAAGATATCTTTGACATGCAATCGGCTCTTATTATGATGTCTGAAATCAAATCTCACTTTCAGTTTTAATTTGAATTTAGCAATCAAAAACTACATAATTTTTACTAAATAAAATGGGGGGAAAATATTATTTGTAACAAAAATAAATTTCGTGTAACATTTTATTTATTTTTATTTTAATTGCACTTGTTTCATTGTTTAATTTAATTTATTTTATTTAAATTATGTGTTAATTTTAGGAACAATCATATGGATCCATATTCTGACTTTCACCATTCGCCTTAGATTTTGAATATCAATTTATCTCAAATCAATAAATATGCAAAAATCAAAATTCGGCAAATTACTAACAATTGGGCAATAATCAGATTTGAAAATTGAGGTGAAGTGAGAATTCGATTAGCTCCTACTGATATATACTAGCATTTCTTAAATGCAAGTTAATCCTGTTTTTCTATGGAATTTGAATGTCGAAAGACTAATGAAAGCATTAATAATTTTATTTTAAAGAATTGTCGGCGAAGGAGTCTGTTTGAAACAAACCTATCGGCAGCGGCAAACCGGCTGACGACCGGCGGCTTGCATCACTGCTAAAGAGTGATATAAAATGTTCAAAATCAATTTAAAACTTAAATGAAAAATGTCTTTTGGATATCACTTCATTATTCATTTTACGTACATTCACATGTAGTATACAATTATTTTAAGTCTAGACATCCGACGACAAATATGGCGACATTTTTATTTTTTGTGCCAAAATATAAAAATATAACATACGTTTTAATGTATGAAATCAACAATTGAAAAGTAAAAACAAAAAAAATTATAGAAAAATGAAATTTACATGAATAAGAATATCAGAATGACCAGACAAATTATTATCAAAATTAATATGTGAGGTTCTATGAATTACATTATATTTTATGACTAATTTTCAAGAATTCTTGAGTGAAAACTTGGTCTGGCGTAAGCCAAAAACAGCAAATAAAATGAATGCAGTAAGTTTTATATACACTAAGGATATTATGTAGGTAAAGACGACATGAATTGTTGTCAGAAACCAATGAAATTGCATTTGAAGAAATGACGACTAACATTTCATTAAATTCAACTAACATTTGTCAGTTTGTCAATTACTAACAATTGTAGTAAAAGTAAACCACATATGTTACACAGAAAAAATTATGGGCCAAAAATATTTAATTAATCGATTGTTTGAATATCAATGGCAATTTAAACAATTTTTTTAATTGATTCAATTAAAAAATTTATTGAATTTTCTAATATATCCATACAGTGTTGACAACATATAAACAAAATTTTTAAAAATTTGGCAAATTATTTATTTTTATTTTATTTAGATTAAATAATCAAACAAAGGTTTAATTATATCAATATATTATTTTTTTTTTTTTTTTTTTTTTTTTATTAATTAATAATCATATAATTACAAATTATATACTATTACCCTAACCGAGCACTAGCTACTATGGCCTTCGGCGCGTTGTAGCGAAAACAGACCAGTGCCTCTGGTGGGAATCGAACCCACGACCCCCGCACTGATAAGCCAGCACGCTACCAACTAGCCTACCGGGGCGCACCAATATATTATTTAATTTGTAAATAAAAAGAAAAAAATCACAAATGATTAACTTTTAATAAGTTGAATAGTTTACCGATTTCAAATACACGCAAAATCGATGTTATTTCACTAGAGTTTGCAACATTCTTTTTGTTCAGATATTCGTGTACGCACGAAAACTTAATTTAGTTTCGTGTTTTATCTGTGGTAATAAAAGTGCACATGTGGATTTAAACCTTATCGAAAAAGGACAATTAAACTATTATTTTTGTAAATAATTAAATCTTCAATAAGTATAATTGTCATTAAACTATCATTTTAAAGTTGTGTGTGATTTTTTTAAGAAAGCAATTCAATTACAAGAAAAAGTTCAAGACAAGATAAGCAAAACAAAAATTTTGTCTTTACTTTTATTTGTTTTCTTATAATACATTTTTATATTAAAAAGCTTTAATTTTATTATAAATAAAATGTCAATTTAATTTACAAACCTACATTTGGAGCATATAACAAAAATAAAAAAAATACGAGTTTTCAATTAAAACTACCATTGTTTTCTTCTCAAGTTTCAATTAAAGTTTTAATTAATTTAACTAAACTTTTTAATTGAGGTTGTAAAGAAAAACAATAACTCTTTTAATTGATATTATTATTATTTTAATTGAAAGAGTTTTAATAAACTGTCTGTAAATTTTTTTTGTTAATACTATCATTTCAGTGGTAGGTGCAAAATCAATTAAAATATTAATTGATTCAATAAAATTTTTAATTGAAACCCGTTTTTAGATTTTTCTGTGTAGTAACAAATAAACAAACATTAATTTTTTTATTTTTTTTAAATAACAAAAAAGACACTGTAAAAAACTAATGTAAAATTATAAAACAGTAATTTGATGTGGTTTGTTTTTTTAAATGAACTATTATGTAAGTAAAAACATTAGATTTGCTCTACAAATGATTGACATTTACATTAAAAGTTAAGAAACTGTATTACAGTTTAAACAACTGAAAATTTTTAAAGCAGAAATTCCTTGAGTGTATGTTATGATCGATTTTTAAAGTTGGGAAAGATACAGATAGTTTTTAACCCTATTTTGGCCGAATTTAAATGGCTCATGTAAGATCTCACTTTGTGGAAGCCCAAAACTATTCAAACCCACTATTTTTATTTTGTTGATTTTGCTACTGCACACACCCGTAAAACAGAGTTGGTATTTTTTTTTTTTTTTTTTTAAAAGAGAGGCAACACTCAGGAAATACTTCCTATATTTAGTGTGCTGCTTTCTTTGGAAAGGGATAGTATAGAGATGAAAGGTGGGGAAAGATGAAGGGCTTCAGACATGGGAACACTGTAATTGCGCGAGATGATAAGTCTTAGAACAGTTGTTTGTTGCTCGCCACCTGATGGAGAGCTGGCGAACTTATTGAATGAAGCTATCGAGTTTTTCACTTGCTATAACCGAAATCGAATCGAAATTCTATTGTCGTACCAGAATTTATGTTGTTTCAATCGAATGATAGTTATCACAACCGAAGAATTCGGCCGCAATAACCGAAGCAACATATACGGTTGTTACTACCATGTCTGTTTTCTATGTGCAGCATTAAATATCGGAGATATTCGAAAATAAAGCTCGGAACTTGGACAAGATGAAGTTAACGAACGTTTGTTTATTTAAATTTAAACGAAGCTTTTAATGCTTATTTCGACAAAAATTAAAACAATTTTATTTTGTCAAAACTTTTGCTAAAGTGGACCTTACGTTTTTTTGCGTTGTGCCATGAATATGACAAATCTTTCAACCATCACCAAGTTCAATTTCCGCTATCTCAACGTTTTTCCTGGCTTATTGTGTCATCGATATGAATCAAAGATATTATTCTTTGACGAATTCAAACTGCTAGATAGTAAATTTTTACTATTTGTAGTCATTAAGTAAATTGTATTTATAATACTGTTTATTAGAAATAGGAAACAAAAATGTGTCGTTGCAAATAAAATGTAATTTTTCGGTAGAATAAGAAGTTAATAACAAACAAGTTTTAAAGAGTTTTCCAACTTCGATTTTTACAAACGGTAAGAGTTTTATTCACAATTTTAATAAAACTAACTGATTCCATAAATAACAAAAAAAAAACAATTATGTTGTTCGCCAAAGTGCACCGTTGATATATTTCCTAAGTTTCAAAGTTTTAGTACTTTTTTCATGCCTATTTTGTAAAGCTCTTGAACATGTTTCACAACAAAAAATAAATCATCGTTTGTTTACCGCAATTAAAAAAGTAAGAATAATAAAATAAATGTAGCCTTTGTTTGCTATTGCGTGTTGTAACCCATACAGCAGCTTAAACGATACATAACATGTTTAATGCTAAATTTTTACGATGTAGATAATCTTTAATCTTAGTTTAACGCAGTTTGTAACTGGAATACTGCTATCGGAATTTTGTTTACTTTGCTTTATTTTAGTAAAGACCGAAATTCTGAACTAGAAAAAGTTGTTCTGGCAAATGTTTGTTAATAAAATTGGAAATGGTAGACGAAGTTCGTAGTCGGTTTAGCTAAACGAAGTTTAAGTGACTACCCAAAAACTGGGCCTAAGTGAACAAAATTTATATACAAATTTTTGCGATCCTGCTTCATTGTCCAACACTTTTATACTATTTTAGAGAGTTTGTTTGGAATTAGGTCTATGTTGACCTTTTGAGTTTTTTTGAAAATCCTTCTTGTGTATGTTAGTTAAGTTGCCACAAGAAAATGATCTAGAGCCAAAAAAATACCAAAGAGTTAGGAAAATAAAAAGGAGTATTGGTCGACACCGTAACAAAATAGCTCCATAGTCACACGTTTAAGGATTAAAAAGTAGGTTTAACAATTAATTTGTTTTTGTATGAAAACATGTCTTAAATTTACGAAAAATTTATTTATTTGATCACCCCGTTGGAGTACTAAAGAAAACAAAATTTGTATATCCATATTGCTTATATCGTGCTCCCAAATACAGCAAAAATAGCTCTTCGGGAAAAGTAGCATAAAAAAGGAAGGATAGCGAATATTTTTAAAATGAGAAAACCTCCTTCGATGAAATTAAATTAATAGAAAACTAACGTTAGTCGATTCGACAAGCAAAACTTACAGCTTTTTACCGATCATTCTCAACTCTCTTGTCTGAGTTTTCTTGTTGTGACCGGAACAAACATCAACTTTAGATTAGATGTGTTGATGGATCATATAAAGATATCGAAGAAATCGGTTATATATGTGTGTTGTCGATTGAACTATTGAGTAGTGTTAACGAACAAAAAATAATGTTAGTGTCCTAGGGTTCTAGTCGGAAGTAGTAGTAACAATTACTTTCCTAATCCCAAAATGATAACATCATTCGTCGAAAGGTCAGCCTGTTAAAAAAAGTGTCAGAAAGGCACTGGGTATACAAAATCTCCAACGTTGACATCAACGATCTAGACATATAATAATTGATATCTTAAAACCTAATTGAATGCTCTGTAATAATTAGTTTCTGAAATATATCAAGTGAGGTGGCAAAAATCAAAAATTTCATGTGCCCCTAAAAATTATTGAATAAACCTATTTTATAGGAAATTGTCCAACGATTTCAAATATGCCACTCTTATTACAATCAGATTTTTATTTCAGAAGATATAGCCCTTCAAAGTTGACCGATTTTCAGTGTTCAAAAAAACAGAACATTTTTATGTAATTTTGTCCGCTTTCAGATGCAGAATCTCGAAAACTAGATAACGGATCGTCATTCTTTTTAATGTTATTGATAGATATATTTATTAAGAGAAGATTAAAAAAAAATTTGACTGTTTGCTTTGTATTGGTCCAGGTACTTTGATATTTACAAACTATCCATTTTTTCAATATTTCTCAACTTTGGTGGAAAATAAAAAAAAACTATTTGAAACTATATTTGCCATATTTTCAAAATAAGTTCTTTGATTAGTCCTTTACCTATTGCAAAAATTTCCAGCTGCCCGTCCTTGCCCCATTTTTTGCTAGAGGTAAAATTTTGAAAATAGACATGGTTCAAAAAAGGTGTCGCATGCATTTTTGGGCAATTAATGACATATAAACGCGAAAAAACCCATTCTTATTATTATTGTTAATATATATAATTTTTGTTTATGAGTTTAGGTAGATTATACTATGTATTTTAAAATAACCATAATCCCGTTATTAGTCAAGGTTAGGTAGATTTTCAGGTTTAGGTAGATTCAAGGTAGATTATGAAAATGTTTGTACATTAGGTAGATTTTTGTTTTTAATTCAAGGTAGATTAGACTATATATTTAAAAACTATCATTATCCCGTGATTAGTCTAGATTAGGTAGATTAGACTATATATTTGAAAAAAAAATATCATAATCCCGTAGTTATATATTTTATGAATGTCCCTAATAATTTCTCCTCTTTGAATTATACTTTATACCCGTTTTATTTGATTAAAATATTTTATATTGTCCTACTTTTAATTTGTTAATTATCTTAATTTTGTTTTATATTAGTTTTTATAATAATGAGATTTTGAAACAAGTTGGACTAAAAGTGGACTAGAACAAGCACGGATTCGGAAACTCAAACGATGGAAACACTTCGAGAAGATTTTTTGAAAATGATGAGGCTGTAACTCGAATCACTGGAATAGACAATGAAATCATTAAGAGATTGGGAACGATCTTGAATATTTTAAACTGCAAGGAAAAAGTTGATTCTGAAAAGTATGGAGAATATGACTCGAAAACTGCATCTCTTTTAGCAAACTTATATCCACAGAAAAAGTTGACCCGACAGTTCACAAAATATTGTCACATGGAAAAGATATAATTGAATATCAGAATTTGCCAATTGGAGAGCTTTCTGAAGAAGCACAGAAGTCCCTAAACAAATTTTATAAAAAATATAGACTGCTGAACACTTTCAAATCATCAAGGGTAAGACAAAATGAGGGTCTCTTCAACATGTTAGCAGCATCTTCCGATCCACTTATTTCATCACTGCGGCACATAAAGTCACGAAAAGAGTTAGAAAATAATTATAGTTCAGAAATGAAAAGTTTTTTAGATACACCTTCCTTTACGGACTGTGAGCAATATTGAAAAAAAAATGAAAAATAAACAAAAAAAAAATTAAATTTTTTCTGGAATAGTTTTAAATCATAAAAGCCTTTAAAAGAGACAAAAAAAAAATAAAAAATTTAAAAAAAATAAAAAATAAAAATATATTTTTTTTTACTACCCATGAAAATGATTTTTTTACAAATATCAACTTTGCTAAACTACACTGATAGAAATTTGTGCGTAGTATTAATGAATTCCTTCAATAATCCAATGAATTTTTTCATAAAAAAGTCCCCAAAGAAACGTTTCATTGAGTCAATGAAAGGTGTTTCATTAAATCAATTTTAATGAATGGTTTCATTGACCCAATGAAAATTTCATAAAGTATATAAAATTTTTTTCATTAATCCTAGCCTAATAGTTATGAAAGTTTCACGTGTTTAATGAATAAAATTAATAGTTTGTATGAAATATTTTCGTTGATATTTAATAATTTGCACTTTTTATGATTATTTTAGCATAGCATTAATTTGGTGACTATTGAGAAATTATCATTCGTTGATATTATTTATAAGGTCTGGTTCAATTTTAATTTATTTCTGTTTTTATTGTTTTCTTTTTATAAAATTGTTCAATCTTTCTTTACATTTTTTATAATTTGTATTACCGACAAATTAGAAATATATATACCGACATATAAGAAAATATATGTCGGTACAAAATATGTAATTTTTTATCGATCTGGCTAGTAATTCTAGTCCACTTTTTGTAGTTAAATTACGACCATGTTAGATAAAAATGTTAAATATTGTTAAAAACAATGTTGTTAAAAACCAAAATTTATTATCCTTTGACATAACGTTTTGAACAAAACTATGTCGATTTTCTTAGAGAATCTGTTCCCTGGAATTTAGTAACCAACTATTCAAATTCGTCAAAAACTGTTAGCTCTAGGCAAATTTAATAAAAAAAATTTATTTATATTAAAGTTTCGTTTAATTCTGTTTAAAAAAAATATTTCAGTTTTTTTTTATTTCAAAATGATAGTACAAAAAAAAATTTTTTTTTCTTATTACAAGTCAAAATTTTTATTGAAAAAAATTTGAAAATTTTTTATTAATTTTTTTTATGAAGCTATGAAAAAATCATAAAAAATGTTAATGAAAAAAATACCAATATTAATGAATTTTCATTCAGTTAATGAAATTCTTCATTAAACTAATGAATCGATTTTAATGAAATCGTTTCACTAATAATATGAAGGAAAATTCTATCAGTGTATAAGTAGGCACCTAAGGGGTGTAAAACACTTTTCAAACACTCATTTCATAGGTTGATCGATTACACAGGTCAACAGCAAAAAATGGCTTGACTAACCACTATATAGATTTGATGCATCATGGCTGCCTAAGTACAAAAATGGTAAAATTTTTCAATTCTATGGATAATTTTTTTTTAAAAAAATTTTTTAAGTAAAATTGACAATATTTTGAGCCATTTCTCCACTTATGTTGTCATAACTCAAAAACAACTAGTCCGATTTTGTCAAATTAAATTTACAAAAATTAAGGTTTACAATATCTTTAAAGAACTGTACAAATTTTTTTAATGCGATCAATAGTTTCAAAGTTATGAAACAAATTGTTAGCAAAAAAAAAAAAAAATGCTAAAAAAAAAAAAAAATTTGAAAAACAAAAATCTGGAAAAAATCGAAAACTGCAAAAAATATTACTTTTTATTTTTTTGTAGTAAAGCTACATATCATGCGAATTAAACTAGATATGGATCATAAAAATCGATGCATGCTTTACATTTTTATTTACAATTAATTGAAGGTATCGCATATTTACAAGCACTGTAGAAAATTGTACCTACATAATGAAAATGCAGAACATAAAAACTCAGGTGCATTTTACGACACGCATTTTGGCAAAACCCCTTTGGGAAAAACCTCTATGACATTTTTATGATTCTAATAATTAAAAAAAAAATAAGTAATAAACAAAAGATTGTTTAATTTTTACGATTGCGGTAGGATAGTAATAAAACGCTCATAAATGTGCGTGTACGCTGAAGTGCTCTTATTTTCCGTTAGCTACCTGTAACGGATAATTTTTTTTTTTTCATAAAAGTCCTTAATGTTTTTTAGGATTCTTGGGAATAATAAAAAATTTGCAGCACACACAAACTGTATCCACACAAAGGGTTATCCCAAATTATAGTATCAGTATTTATAAGATCTCCTTGACCCTTTTTATTTCATTCAAGAAGTGTTTGCGATAACGCAAACATCATTTAATACCTACACAAAAATTAGAGTCATACAGCTTAGAAGTTAAAAACAATTTTCAAATATTAATAAAAATGAGCCAGAAAGCCAGAACATTTTCATGTAAAAACGATCCAGATTTATTTTGTTATGTGTGCGGCCAATATATCACCGGGAAAAAACGGAAGTGGTTCTTAACTTCATTGCAAAAGTCATATCAAGATTGCTATAATATCTATCCGCACAATTTGAACCAGCATTGGACACCGAGTACTATATGCATTCCATGTCGATTGAATTTATCTATGAAGTCTTCTAACGTAAAGTAAGTATAAATTAATAGATTTGGAATATTTTATAATTACAATATTTCTTAATTAAAATTTGAATTCTTCATATTCCTGATTTCAATTTTTTTTTTTTTTCATTTTACAGACGACACTTGGAAATTTTGAAGCCTATGCTATGGAGAGAAACAGCGAACCACGCATCCGAGTGTTATTTTTGTTTAAGTACAAAAAGCATATTTGATGGCCCACAAATTCGCAAATTGGTGAACGATACTGAATTTGGCAGTTCAATGTCAGAAATTGAGAAGAATGCATGGGATTCGTTTGTATGGGTTATTCAAAATTTCTTAGGAAATAACAAGGGTGATGATTACGTTGCGCACGTTGAAGAGATGTTAACTCACTTCCAGAATCTTGGATGCAACATGAGCATCAAATTACACTACCTGCACAGTCACTTAGATCGTTTTCCTGAAAATCTAGGAGACTTGAGTGAAGAACAGGGCGAACGATTCCACCAAGATATCCGGACAATGGAGGAACGATACCAGGGTCGCTGGGATGCACACATGATGGCTGATTTTTGCTGGAGTATTCAGAGTAACACTTCGTTATTCAACAATAGTAGAAAATCGACTAAAAGGAAATTTCAGAGTTTGTAGTTTATAATACATATTTATTTATTTATTTTCTTGTTTTATTTATTATAATAAATGTGAATAATAAAATATAAATTTTCTACTATTTAATTTATTTAATTATTTACATTTAAGCTCATCCAACACAAATGTCTTTCCGAAGAATAGAATCAGTATATTCTAGGTAGGGTTTTGCCAAAAAATACACGAATGTTACTATGTAATGCATTTTTGATGTGAAAATTTGTACATAGCATGGGGAAAATGTTTTCAAAATTCAATCAATCGAAAGAAGAACATTAACTACTCAATTTTATGTATATCAGACAAAAAACTAAAATTTGGTGAAAATGAGCGAATTCACTTAATTGTGAATAAATTCGAAAAAAATCAATCGATTTTTATGATCGATATCTCATTTTGTTCCTATTACATGTGGCTTTGCGATAAAGCAATAAATCTGAACGATTTTTGCCGTTTTCGATTTTTTATGATTTTTTTTTAACCAAAAAAATTTGCTATTTTCACGTAAAAAAAATATTTTTTCCCTCAATTTTTTATTATAACTCCAAAACTACTGAGCCGATTGAAACGCAATATATTAACGGATTAAAGGCTATGTAAATTTCAGTTTTTCTAAATTTATTTGAATAATATCGGACTAATTTTTTTTTAGTTATCATTAATTATGTGGAGACACGTCTAAAAAAATTTATAATTTTAATTAAAAATTTTTTAAAAAAAAACCTCTCCATAGAATTTCAAAATTGAACCATATTTGTACTACTGGGACCACAATACATCAAAATTGTATAGTGGTTTTCAAAGCCCCTAAAATTTTTTCAAAATTGTTGCCTTGTGTTATCTATCATATGCTTTTTAAATTTGTTGATTTTCTCATTAGGTTCGAAAGCTATGATTTTTGCAACGAAAAAACTCAAATGGCGCCACTGTGCAACGTTGTGGAAACAAAAAAAGTTTGTAATCCAGAAACAAAAAATCTAATTTAAAAAAAAAATATATATATATAAAAATCAAAAACAGGGATCGAACTCTTAACCTTCTAACTATATAAACATTTTATATCAAAGCATCATAATTTTTTTTAAATCAATTCTCTACTTTGTAATTCTCTAATTTCTTACACTGAGCACTTAAAAATCAGTTTTTTGCCAACATTGTGTGGTCTCATCCGATCCTTTGTCAATGTCTCTCTTATAGGCCAAATTCACAATATTTTGCCAGTAAAAACAAAGGAATATATACTTTAAAACTACTATACATGTAGTTAAACCCGGTTTACTTTCTTTTCTATTAAATCAAATATATTTTTAGTTTGTTTTTTATCTATTAAAAAATTACCTCAAAATCCATAAAAATAAAAGATTTCCTTTTAGTTTTACTATCAAAAATAAAACAAAAAATTTTTTAAAATGATCCCAAATCTGTAAAAATAAATGATTTTATTTTAACCATCAAAAATGAACTCCCAAATTACTAAAAACAACAGTTTTTTTTCTTCAAATAAAGATTTTTTTTTTACTTTTCTATTTGCAAAGTTCATTAATAGCCGCGGGTCCATGTCGGAATGCATCCCTTGTCAGAAAAATTCTGCAGATACTGTGTAGTAATGCGTTTGTAGCAATTTGTACTGTAATTAATATAGTTTTACTTAGAAGAAAATGTCAATGTTTTTGGCAGTTGTTTTTCACAACTTACTGAAACCACAGCATTTTGGGTACATTCATTCTAAGGTTTTGTTTAGAATTTTTAACAAAGTGCGTGGGTGTGCCTTTCGATCAAATAATTATCACACAAAATGTTTGAGATAAAAACATATAAGGCTTCCCAGCAAAACCACACATTACTAAATCATGGGTAAAGTAATGTATCGTCATAGGGCTTCACGCATTACATTTCACCTTACTTTACTAATGAATTTTACAGGCGATGAACCTAAAAGTAATGGGTGGATTCATTACCTTGTAGGTGGTAAAGTAACTAGTTACTTATATGGTTACATGGTGGGGAAAAGTAATGCGCTTATAAATAGATTTTCATAAAAAAATACATATACATTTTTTTTTACAGATATTTTTTTTAATTAAATAAATAACTTTTTTTTTATTAAATAAATGACGTGGTCATGCTGGGACTCGAACCTGGCGTCTCTGGTATTTAACAATTAGTTAGGCGCGAACTCTACCAACTGAGCTATCGATATATATAATATTTTATTGCTTAAAATGTAAATGAGTTGTTGTGCTTCGTGTTTTCGTTCGTGATATCAAAAATATACACCTTACCCTCATGCTTACAAAAAATCACAAAGTAATGTGTCTATAAATAGATTTTCAAAAATATATATTAATAATTACTTTACGTTTATAATTCGTGCATTATGTAATTGATGATCGGTAAGTCATTATTTTATGTTTTGAAGTAATGTAAAATGTAATGAGGTATCATTACAAGGTAATCCATGATTGTTCAAATATCGGTAACTCATTACTTATTGTTGGAAAATAATGATACATGTAAGGAGTACACATTACAAGGTAATGCATTACTTTATCGCACCTATTACCAAATGTCATGTAAATAAATATGATAGGAATATTTTTGTGCTTTTAGTGAGGAAGAGAAAACTCGACGTGTGTGAATATGTTTACACTCTAAATTTTAATAAATAAAGAAAATATTAACCAAACTTTTGTAACAGAAAACTATTTGTTTATACTTGAATAGATTAAGTTCGGGTAATGTGGAATACCTATTTACTTTTTTGTTGTATTCCGCCAAAGTAACTTGAGTTGATGTGTAAGTGTGTTCATTAAAAAAATTCATTATCTTTATTAAAAAAAACTTATACACGAAAAATCTTAGTTACCCAAATAGACTACATACATCCAAAGACGGAGGGTAATGTGGAGTACGTATTCGGGTAATATGGAATGCTATTCCACATTGCCCGCAATCAAATATTAATTTTTTTCTTAAATGATTGAAATGTAAAATAAATACAGAATCTGTTTCAATTGGCAGAAATAATTTTATCTGACGAAAAATGCAGAAACTTTTTATTAAACTAATGAAACTTTTCTCCGCAAAGTGAAAGATTGTTTTTCCTTGTTTTTTGTGTTTAAATATTAGTATACATGCCGGATTCCCAAATCGTCCCCAGTAATGGTAATATTAGCAGTTGGACTGGCAACACTGCCAATTAAAATGCTTTAAATCTGTTGGCTTAACTTGTAAGAAAGAGACGAAAATATCTCATATTGTCCGGGTCATCAACTAACACTGGATTTTTAAGTAAGTTGGTTGATACAATATATAGATCTGATCAAACCATGAGTTTCTTATTAAAATGCAACCGATGATGACATAGTCGCTTAGGTCGAAAGTGCGGCACTCCCTCTAGCGCTGATCCTCACCAGATTTTTTCATCTTTCGCTTACATTTATTAGCAATTAGTGTGTTATATTTATAATAGTAATCTCAGACCTGTGGTCAGATTACGGAATTCGTGATCGCAATTTTTCTATCAAAATTAATTTTCTATTTTTAGAAATAAAAGAATTAAACTAAAATGTTTTGATCAGGGATGTTGTGCTTTTGTTCTGGATTAGAAATAAATGTAAAACTTCCCGTTTTTGTCATCAGTTTTTGTTCGTAGTTACTGATTGGTAAAACTGATTTTGAACGATTTCGCCAGATCACAAATGCAGTAATTCGGGCCATGACCATTGAAGTGCAATTTTAAAAGATCAAGAATACATACAAAATTCTTAAAATTAAATTTTTCATAAAATTTTTTATAAACTTGCATTAGTTTAATGAAAAGTTTCAATGGTCAAGTTCAATGGTAACTTAATTGCTTCAATCCTGTTAAAAATCGACATATATGGATCCATACATGACCGCACGAGCTTCATACATGTTCACATGTATCCATACATAATTCATATGCATTTAGCAAGATTTTTGCTGGGAGGATCCTTGCAGATAAATTGCAAATATCAGCAAAAATTTTGTTAAGTTCACCAAAATGTTTATAGAAATTACTGATTTATTTGCTAATATTAGCAAATTTTCAGCAGGGATCCCATCAAAAGTAATGTTGACTTTACTTACATGTTTTTTGAGTGAACTATTAATTGCCTCTTTTTAAAGAGGAACGCTTATCATATTCGTTAAAACTGTGAAAAGAGTTCAAAATATATCCCACTAATAGCATTAAATTATTGTCAAAATAAAACAACCAAAAAAATGCCACAATTAAAAAATCACCAAAATTTAAAAAATCAATTAAATTCAAAATTTCTCTATGGACGTTTTAAGTGATTTTTTAAATTTTAGCGATTTTTTAAATTTTGGAAATTTTTTGTAAGCGCTAACGAGTTTTTAAATTTTGGTATTATTTTTAGCGTTTTTTAAATCTTTGCGAATTTTTTTAATCTACATTTTTTTTTTCAATTTTAGCGTTTATTTTTTATTTTGTCATTTTTTTTTTTCAATTTCGAGGATTTTTTTTTATTTTGCAGGTTTTTGATTTTTTTGCGATTTTTTTTAAATTTTATAGATTTTTTTAAAATATTTTTTTTTTTTATTTTTAAATCCTGATGATTTTTTTTTTTAATTTTGCTCTTATTAAAATGTTGACAGTTTTTTACAATTTTTGTGATTTCTTAAATTTTGTAATTTTGGCAATTTTTTAAATTTTAGTAATTTTTTCCTAGTTTGAGGCATGTTTTGGAAAATTTTAAATAAAATTTTAATTTAATTAACTGTAATGTAGTTGATTCTACTTACATTATTTAATGAGTGCACTTACATTAATAATTTTTCATTGTTAGAGTTATTTATTAATAAATTTACGTTATTTATTTAATGGCTGCAGCTCACTCAAAACTACGAATTGTGCAGTTATACCCTTAAAAGTATGCTAATAGCCATGGCTGCGACTTTCATGCAAATTCATGTTTGTAGTCAGTAGCCCAAACTCGATTTTGACTAAACACTTTTGCGAATCAAATAATTTGCAACAAAATATCATCGATTTTTGCATATTTTTACAAATTTTTTTTTTTGCTTTAAATGCATATTGTAATGCATAATTTGGCATTTTTTGTACATCTTAAATTTAATTGCGTTATTTTCCATATTTTGTAATAATTCAATTTTAGATTTAATTAAAAATAAGCAAAAGAAATAATTTGTAGCCCCTAACATATCATCTGGTTGTCATTTTTGCATATTTTTTGGTTTTTAGTGCATATTTCGGTTTAAGTGCATATTTTAAGCGCATATTTTGGATTTTTTAATG
Source organism: Delia radicum (assembly GCA_021234595.1). Taxonomy (NCBI): domain Eukaryota; kingdom Metazoa; phylum Arthropoda; class Insecta; order Diptera; family Anthomyiidae; genus Delia; species Delia radicum. The sequence continues at coordinate 156,503,906 of CM037854.1, forward strand.
TATATTTTAACCGTATATATTTTTGATTTTTTTAATTGAATGCAAGTTTCTGCCCTGCTAATAACTAAATGCTTGAACTGTTATTTAAATATTCATGCACTGCTAAACTGAAATTGTTTTTCTACGTTAAACTTTTATTTTCAATTATATTTTTTTAATTGGTTTTTGGTTGAATAAAATTCGACCCTTTAATAAATATTGAAGTAGTTTGTCTTTTACATTTAGAAATATTTATTTTTTGTTGCAAAATTTATAATAAAAGTAGGAAAACATATATTTATATGTTGCTTTCAAAGCCAACTGTCCACCAAAAAAAAAAAAAATAAAGTATATCGCAGCAATGCCAAACTAACAGTATTTGATCTCCTATAAGAGACTAAGAAATCTGGGAACAACTTTTTAAATTTTTCCAAAAAATGGACAAAGTAGGCGTGGTTAAATATAGACACATTTTGCATTAACTTTTAGTATATTACGAGTATTTAATTATTTAGTTATTTAATTATTTAACTGAATTTAAAAAAGCTCAATTTAAAACGCTGCCAACAATTTTTTAACTTTTTTTTTTTTAATTACAAAAAATGGTGAGATGCTTTTTTCACCGATCTGGAAACTTTATCATTTAACTCGTGTTAGTTTTGAGGAAATATTCGTTAAATATTGTCCTCCATATACATTAGGGTGGGGCGATTTGAACATCTTAATGGGCGCTTCGCGTTTCTGATTGTTGGGATTGTACTGAGCAAAAAAGTCCACTAGACCATACGTCTACGGTGAAAATCGAGCTTCCAGATTTTGACTTGCAAACAGATTTTGAATTGCTTGTAACAATGTGTGGGGTGAACATATCTCAGGAAGTAAGAGGAGCTTATCCAAGATTATGGTATCAATATCTTCTTTGGAAGATTCTCTAATGCATCAATCATATTTGTGGGTGGATCTTAAGGGTTTAATTTTTAATTTCAAAATATGCATTTTTAGCCGTATTTTGTTAAACTAACCCTGTTCCTTTGCACTTTCACAAGGCCAAAACTGCCTGAAGGAGCATTCCAATGCTTTTGCGATCTACTAGAGAGTTCTTAACTATTGTCTTGGCTACAATTTTTGTCTTAGTATTGGATGGAAAATCTCAATGGTTTGGCTGTTATAGGCCAAAATATCCAAAAAAAACGTGACAAAAGTCTGAGAAAAAACTGCAAGTCAAAATCTGGAAGCTCGATTTTCACCGTAGATGTATGGTCTAGTGGACTTTTTTGCTCAGTACAATCCCAAGAATCAGAAACGCGAAGCACCCATTAAGATTTTTTTCCTTCCATACTAATCGCCCCACCCTAATATACATATATATTTAAATAGTTATGTGTCAAATCTACTAAAGGTGCCTAGACGTATGAGCAATAAATAATACATATGTATATTTTTGAAAACTGTTTGTTATTGATGAAATCTGGACCGTAGCCAGGAATTTATTTATTTGAAAATTAGTTATAAACTAGCATAACAAGATTGATATCTTATAAATGATAGTGCTAGTAGTGTAAATATATACATTTTGAGTGGATATTTAAATAATACAATTTTGAAAAAAAAAGTGAAATAGAAAAACCGAATTATATTTTTAAGAATTAATAATTAAATGAAATATAAAATTAGTGTAATTAAAGTTAAGAAACTCAATTTTACTATAACAAAGTTTACGAGGTTATGGCAAGTTAAAAATATTTTGCAACTGCTTTTTAAAGTGCAATGCATTGCTTATGGTTTGAATTCTGTAGGGGAGTTTGTTTCAAAGACTTAATATCTGTTGAAATGAGGAATTGTCTCTTTGACATTAAAGTTTTATGTTTTTTCTGGATAATTCTTTTACCACGGGGTAACCCACTAAATTTTATTTTGGAGAAGAGGTAACTTGGGGGCTGTTCTGTATAAATGATTTTGTGCAAAAATGGTAGACTCCTGAAGTTTAGTATATCACGAAAACTCGTATTAAATAAGCGATAAGATATCTGGCTATATTGTTGTAGTTAGGCAACATAAAGATTATGAAAATCATGGGTATCACAGTTCGCAAAGACTTCACATCCATTTAAGAGCACAGGGATGAGATATGTCTTAGCCAAAAGCATTTGAATATCAAGTGGGGTTGATAGTTGTACAGACCAAAGATTTCGTAGCATCCCATGAACCCATCCGACGGCATGATTGGTCCATATGAGACGATCATTAAAGGTTATTCCCAGGTTTTTTGACGTTTGAACAATTGCAGAGTTTGAACAATTGCAGAGTTATTAATGCTTATTTTAAAATTTGGGTCAAGGATACTTTTACTTTTTGAAATGAATATGCATTTTGATTTGGCGGGATTTAGACATAAACCATTACCCGTTGCCCACTGGTGAATATTGTTTAAGTCGTGGTTGATGCCAGAGACACAGGTGTAAATGTTGTTAAATTTAGAACTTGCATATAATCTGAATATTACAATTGGTACAAACTTTAGTTAGATCATTAATGTACAGACAAAAAAAGCAGCAGCCCAAGTATTGAACCTTGAGGTACACCTCCATTTATGTTGAGAGCATTAGAACTACGTTCATTAACGTGAACCAACTGGAAGCGACACTTAAGGTATGACTTTATGAGATTACATGCAGAGCTGGAGAAGAAAATTTGTTTTCAGAGTTTTGCCACTAGGATCGAGTGATCTACAGTATCAAATACTTTGCTATGATCAAGAAATACCAGAAAGGAAACCATATTACTGTCTTGTTGTACTCTAAGATCTTCGACGACATCACCCAAGGCTGTTATGCAATTTCGTCCTTTCATGAATCCTGATTGTTTCGGGGATAAAAGCTTAAGTGTTTGAAGAAATTTGTTCATTTGATCGTATATTATAATTTCCAATGCCTTAGACAGAAATGAAAGAATGGCTATTGGACGATAATCATTGCCTGGTTTTGGAATAGGAATTATCTTCGAAGTTTTTCAACAATCTGGATAAATTCATTTGGTGAGAATGTTGTTGAATATAGCAGTTATGATTGGCAGAAGTTTTGGAAGTAGAGCTTTTAAGAATGATCCTCATTTTCATCATTACCCATGGCATTGGATTTGAATTTCAAAATGCTTTTTAGAACATCACATTGATCAACGCATTTAAAAGAGAAAGAGTTTTAATTGGTGCAGTGGATATGGTATAATATATGTTTAGAGTAGGTTTGGGTATATTGATTTCAACGAAGCGTCTTTTTAAGTTATCAACATCGATATCCGTGTCTATGGTTGAGTTTTTCCGGCCAATGCCAATTTTGCGGATTTCCTTCCATTAAGATTTACTATCTATAGCAGATTTAAACTTGTGTTTGTAATATGACATTTTGGAGATTGAGATATTTTTAACGACTTCTCTGCGGGCTGACTTAAAAAGTTCAAGAAGAGTAGAAGTTTGTACTTTTTCCTAAATCCGGAGAATATGGCGGATGAGGAACCAATTCGTAGCCCAATTCATGGAATTTTGTCATTGAGATTGCACACGTGTGCATCCGTGCATTATCCTGATGAAAAATAACTTTTTCTTGGCCATATGGGGTCGTTTTTTTTTTTTAAATCCTCGTTAAATCGGTCCAATAAGTTGGCATAATATTCGCCGTTACTGGTTTTCCCTTTTGAAGGTAATGGATGTGTATTATCCCTCGTGCATCCCAAAAATCATCACCTTATTGGCCAACAAACTTACCTTGGCCTTCTTCGGAGCCGGTTCCCCCTTAGAAACCCATTGTTTAGACTGCTGATTGGTCTCCGGAGTGTTGTAATGGATCCATGTTTCATCCATAGTTCCAAAACGCAGCAAAATCTCATTCGAATTGAGTTTAAACAGCTCCAAACAATCCTTTCAAGTTGTCACACGATTACGTTTATGGCCAATTAAGAGCAAACGCTGCACCCATCTTGCAGAGAGCTTTCTCAAAACCCAACTGATGATTTAAAATCGAAACCACACTGCCATATGAAATGCCTATGGCATCAACAATCTCACGCACTTTTACTCTTCGATCGGGCAACACCATATCGTGGATTTTTTCGACACTTTCGGGTATATTGACCTCAATTGGCTGTCCAGAACGTTCAGCATCATTTGTACTTGTGCGATCACAACGAAAGTCAGTAAACCACTATTTTTACCATTGAAATCGATTGTGCAGAGTATTCATAGTATTTATCAAGCTTTTCCTTGGTTTGATTGATGGAGCACTCAAAATTCACTTTTTTCCAATTTTAAAAAAATCCACGAGGTTGTATTTTTTGAACACCGAACTATATATAGTTACTGTGAAAGGTATTAGTGTGATTATTTTGAGGACAAAATAAATTACGAATATCATTTAAGCTATTTAGTCAAGTTTAACTACAAACAAGAGCCTAGATTTTTTTTTTTTTTGTTTTTTATTTTTTTTTAATTTTATTTCATTTATAATTCCATACAATGTTGTTGGCATTGTTGAAGAGAGTTGGTAAAAAAATTTTACAATTGATTTAAAATTCATTGTTTACTTATACATGGATAACACCAAATAAAAATATTTACATATTAAAAGAAAATTTTTACATTGAGAGATCAGTCTTTATACAAGTTCTTCTTTATGTTGGAATAAAAAATTCCTTAACAACGTTTTAAACGTTAAAATTCTATTAACATTTTAACAAATTGTTAAACTCAACGACTACCCATAAACTCAATTTGTTCTTTTGTAGTCTCCAATCTACACCGGGCCGAAATTCAGTTTCTACTGTTCCTGGCATTAAAATAATGTTCATTTGTTTGAAACCGTATTGTCTGGTGTCCAATGTTGCGAATGGATTTAAATATATAAATTGATAGTTGCATTTTGTAAATACCGATTTTATATAATTGTTAGAGTTTGTTTGGAAAATTTAACTTTGGGATATCATAATTTTTCGAAACTTTTTGCATCAAGAAAGTGGTGACAAATTATAAAGTTAATGTAATATTTTTTACATAATACACACAATGCAAAATATATTCAATCCAAGAAAACGCCATAAACTTATCCTATTTATCAAGACCCATTTAAAAAATATAATTTAAAAGCTAGACGACAGTTTTTAGAGTATATTTTTAAGTCTGTTTGTTAATCCTAATAACATTTTCATGGTGTGTGTGGGTAGGTGTGTTAGGAAAACAAATATACAAAAATCGGGTAAAAATCGTTGAAATTAAGTTCACTAAAATTAAAAAAATCTATAAAATAGGAAAAAATCTGCAAAATTAAATAAAACCCAAAATTTAAAAATATCACCAAAATTAATAAAAAATCTGCAAAAATAAAAAAAACCGTTGTTTTGTTTTTTTAGTTTTCTAAAATTTTTCTCAATTTTAGCATTATTCTTTTCAGTTATAGAAATTTCGTTAATTTTTGTGTTTTTTTTTTTTTTTAATTTGTGGGGATTTTTTTCAAAAACTAGCAATTTTTTAGTTTTGGCGATTATTTTTAAATTTTAGAGATTTTTTTTAATTAGCTATAAGTGTTTTTTCCACGTTTTATAGTTTTGCTTTTTTTAGGTGTTTTTAATTATATTTCTATTACAGAATTTTAAATATTTGGTCAATTTTCTTGTTTGTATTTCTCTGAATATGAGGCTTTTTCTCATCAAACCATTCGAACTTCTAGAAATCTAAAATTCCAAGACATGTTTAAGGATTACACAAAATTTCATTTATTTAAATTTGTTAATATTTAGGGGGAATTTAGACTTTATTATTAATAAAAATGTTAAAAAAAACTAAGTTTTTACCAAAATTCTGTACAAAAAAAAACTTTTTTAAACTTTTTCTTTATGATTCCAAAATTTGATATGAAAAATTTTACCCTTACGGTTTAATAGCGTAAATAAACTTTAAAATCTTTAAGATATTTGAAATTAAGATATTCGAAAATAATCAAGAAAATGGAGCGTGCTACCGAAAATCCGCTCGGGTACCACTACTGACACGTGTGTCGTAGGTTTGCCAGTTATGCCATTGCAATTTGTATAAATTTCTGGGGTATCAAATTATCAAAAGGTTAGAAACTGTATTTTAAATCTAATTTTAGATAAAGCTAATTTCACAAAAGCAGATATTTTTTATAAATAAAAAAAAATTTTCAGAACCTAAAGTATTTTTTTATAGATAAAAGATTTTAAAATTTTCAGATGTCTTTGTAAAAGAAAATCATGAAAATGTGTGAATGGCTTTTAAGATTTGTAGTTAAATAACAAAAAAATTGGAACTGTGTAATAAATGCTTTTTATTAAATGTTTCAGAAATACTTTGACTAACTTCGTTAATAAAAAAGTTTTTACTTTTTCTATTAAAAATGGCAAATAATTAAAAATATTCTTTGTTTTGCTTGCATATTTTTTTTTGTATCCAGCGTGAATTCCCATATTTTGACAATTTAGTTTTTTCCCACGTTGGAAATTAAAACTTTTAGAATTCCATAAATTTTGTCATCCCCAGGCAAAAAAATTGGAGTTTTTGCATTTTTTGCCATTTTGACCCATATTTGTTTATTTTTCATCTTTGTGCCTAAAAATAGCAATTTCTTAAGATTTTTGAGCTCTACAATAGAGTTTTCTTATATTCTTATATTCTTTAATTTTTTCTTTTTTATCTTTTGCAATTTGTTGACTTTTTCCTAATATATTTTTGCCGTAAACGCAATGGAGTTTGGATTTTTAGCTTCTCTGGTCATCACTTTTTTGTATATGTACGAGTATCTGCAACGCTTTCGCTACCTAATTGGAGGTGTGCAGAATGTTTAACAGTACATTAAAGTAGATATTTGCATTAAAAATCTTTTAACTTTGGAATCGTCTGATGGGAAAAGTATACATATGCAAATTAGATTTTTTTCAAAAAAGACACAGAAAAATAGTGTACATTTGAAAAGTAATTTTTAAGTAAAAACTAGCTCTCTTGCAGTAACGCCTTAATAAAAAAAACTAATTTTTAAACAAATTTTCAGAACGTTCCGTTATTAACAATGGAGTTTGTAAGTTTAATATACTGAAACGTAAAAAGAATAGTTAAGAAAAAACCGGGTATTCGGGTATTAGATATTCGAAAATTTAACCGACAACACTTAGATTAACGAAGTTTTCAAATAAATTACCGCTTCTGCAACGTGGTTTATTTTGTTTTATTCCCAGCAAAATAAGAGCTGAGGAAGAAGTAGTAAAAACACCACATCTACTGAGTCGGATGTGGTGCAAATTTAGGTGAATCATTAATGATTTTAACATTGTCGTGTCATTGGGCGGATGGAGTGAATATATAACTTCTTTAATAGCATTTTAAACAGTGCATGGATGCTATTTTTCAATAGTTCATGGAAGGTCTTTTTCAAATATATATTAACATTTTTATTTAATAAAATGTGCAGCATACTTTAGGGATGTATCTTTAAATATTAAACAAAAAAAAATCTTTTGGTGCCAGCGAGTATTGAACACACGAATCTGAGTTACGATCTGCTGTATTAAAGTAGACCGCGCTACCATTTGCACCAAAGTTACTTATGCAGTACAACAAACTTAAAACGAACTTAAGTTGAAAATATTGATATATTTTTATGAAAACAAGAAAAATATGCTACACAAATATATAATAAAAAAGATAAAATAATGATTTTTAAAATATTTTTATTATTTGATTTCGTATCACTGAGATATAAATTATTTTTAAAATATTTTTAAGTTTTGATGAGGTTAAAAAAAATATTAAGAAATAATAAAAATGCTCATTTAACAATTTTGAATTCATTGCAAATTTTAAAATATTTTTTTAATAATTAATTTGACGATAAATGTCTTTAATAAGATAATAACAATGAAAAAAAAATATTGGAGAAGTAGTTTAACTACAGTTCGGAAAAAGTGGCCTGCAATGAAACGATTGTGCTTTGAAACGTAAGATCATTTAATGTTTCCCGTATTTTTTTCTAAAGATTTGAAGAAAGAGGTCGGTAAAAACTCTATAGGTAAATTAAAGTGATATATTTAAATTAAGTAAAAGGTTTTAATTAATTAATTTACTAATTAATTATTATTATTAATAAACTAGCTTTCAAAATTTGGCTTCGATATTTTTTGGTTTTGCTAATTTTTTGCGATCCGAAACAATAGAATTAAAAACTCAAATAGATTTTTGAAACCAAAATCAAAATTTTGTACCTAATTTTTTTGAATATTGCACACGTTTCAACGCACACCTGAAAAGTATATCTTGAAACAAATATGAAAAATCCTATAAACTCATTTTTAGCAGTGAAATACATCTTTGCATATTCTTATCAACATAACAATAAAAAATATAAAACCTTAAGTTTTTTTTTTTATATATTTTTAAATAAGTTTTACAAAAAGTTCCATCGCAAAGACAAAAAATAGATTTTTATCAAATAATTATTTGTCCACTCTGGATAACAATTTTCTAATTTAATTTAATTTAATTCTTTATGATTAATTATTTGGTAGTTTTTAAATTACTTAATTCTCTTAAAATACTCAGAAAAACCAAATTAAATAAAAAATACTAAAAAATTAATTAGAATTAAAAAAAAAAAAAAAAAAATTATCTCCCCTGCCCGGAATTGAACTCGCAACCTTCTGATTGCAAATCCAACCACTTACCATATAAAAAAATATATATATAACTTATAAAAGAGTACTTCTTATGATGTTATTAATTTAGATACCAATTAATTTATATGGTGACGCAAATGCTGTTGAAAATAACTTTAATTTACCATTTTTGGCAGTTGTTAACAATAACTTCTATTAAAGTGAAAAATGTGCGTATGCTAATGCTTTGGAAGTCAAGTTAAGGAGGTTCTTAAAGCACTACTTCCACTTTATTTTGCTGGGTTATAATAAAGACCAAAAAAAAAAAAGTGGTTTCGACAAATTTTGGTTAATTAATTTGGAAATGTCTGATAAAATTCGTTACCAATTTGAACTCGGCCTAAACTATTTTGGACTATATCGCCTAAAAGTATGCAACGAAAAGATATGTTGTAGAACCTCTTACTGTTAATTTTTCGTGACGAAACATGGTACAAATTTCATTTCATAAAAGTTTTGGCCGGTTTGAGGGTTAAAGCTAACTTAAGAAAATAATTAAAAGTATTTTTCGAATGAGTTTGGCCCATTTCTGTAATTCGAATATTCGTTGAAAGCTTTGAAATTAGTATAAAAATTTTAAATTTGGGAAATTTTGAAATTCTACCCAATAAGTTGCGGTAATACCAATGTTCAACACGTATTAAAAATATACAATTGTACCATATTTGCCATCCCTATCCGGTTTATGTGTTGATGTCACATAAAGATCCGGGGATGTTGTTCTTTTAATATAGATTTGTGACTTTTTTTTAATAAAGATGTAGATTATTCATATAAATATTAACCAACATGAAGCACAAAATGATTAAAATTCACACATAAGGGTGGCAGTTATTTCTTAACTTTGTGTTGTATATTATTTTGGAAAATTAAAATTGAGAGCGGATAACGTCAACTTAAAGATTTTTTTTGTATCATTTTAGCTCACAGCTAATTTCCGGTTAATTCCGCCAATAGAACTTTTCATCAAATTAATAAAAAAAAAATTTATAAACAATAAAAATTAAGACAATTGCATATTAAATCAGTTTTTAAATCAATCTCAATTGAACTTATGAACTCTTGAAAATAGATGTGTGGAAATGTATTTTTTTTTTATATTTCGCTGTCCCCCTTATGTTTATACATACATTTTAATAACTTTTCCATAAAGTGTCATTGTGTGGCAATGACTGCAGGCCATAATCTTATGCTGTTGCTGTCATCGTCCGCTGTTATATATTTAGTTGTTCATATGTTATTTACATTTTCAGTTATAAACGGAATAAAATGACAACAAATGCAACAAATAGAGGACTAAATGAAAAGCACAAAAAAAATATACTACAAGATTAAAGAAGCAACAGAAGGAACATACACAAACTGCAGTTCCATGAATGTTCAAAAAAAAAAAACTGCAGTTACAAACATGTCTGGAAAAAAATGTCATTTGTTCGAGTGGTGTGGCAGAGGTATTTCATCAGAATTTATCCTGCGGGCTACAAATATACTAGTCATTTTACGCATTCAAACGCTTAAATTGAATGGCCACAAGATTTTAAATATCGTGGAACGAGAAATAACATCAGACAAAGGGGTAGTGTATTGCAAAATATTAATATACTCAATGTAAGGGTTGCACTTATGAAATGATGATTTCTAACTTTGTATGTAAAGTACAGTAAGGGAGACTGATGATAATGATCAGGGCAGTGACTTTCATGCAAATGCATTTTTGTAGTCAATTACCAAAAATCGTTTTTGACCAAATTCCTTTCCGAATGAAATTTAATCGATTTGTTGTTGCTTTTCTTGCTATAAATGCATATTAACTTCTTAACTGGTTTATGAATTTCAAAATATGCAAAACAAATTTTACAAAATCTACCATAACTTTTAGACAAACATTACAAAACTAAAATGCAATGGCTTAAATGAAAGATACGATTTGATTATACACTCAAAAAAAAAAGTTTGTAAAGTCAGCAAAATTTTAGTCAGGAAGGAGCTAGCAAAAAAATTGCTAATGTCAGCAAAATCTTTTGCTGAAAATTAGCGAGCTGATTTTTAGCAACAAAATTAGTAGATTCAGCAAAAGTTTTGCTAACACTTAGTAGATTAGAAATAAAAAAGCGTTGGTAAAAATTAATAAATTTTTTGCTGAATTTTAGTAGACTAAACAAAAACAAACGAAACGAAAAACAACCCTTTCTTTGGAATAAGAAAAAGGAACCATACATAAAAATCTACCCGAGATGTGTGTCTTTGTCTTTCGCTTTACTCTGTTTACATGTCTGTATATGTTTGTTTGTTTGCAATTTGACCACACTAGATTATTAATCTATAAACATTTAGTTTAGAAATACATATTAAATTTAAATATTTTATTTTGTCTTTTATTTAATTAAAAGACAATTATTTTCACAAGCCGGTGACAACGCAAAATTTAAGTTGTTTTAATCCTCAATTTTGTTTTATGTATGAAAAACAGATACAAAAGTCTTCCATGGTTGATATTTTTATATGTCTTATTAGAGTTGTACTTTTTATTTTAGTATAATTTTCCTCTTCTCTACTACATCTTGACATGCCGCGACATCTGCTTCATTCTGCGTATATCTTTCAATCTGGTTGTCGTCCACACTATTAATGTGCTTATCAGCAGAATTTTTTTTAGCAAAATTAATTAGTAAAACATTAGTATATTAGTAAAGCATTAGTGTAAAACAGTTAAGTGCTGAATAAGTATAACAAAAATTTTAGCTGAAAACACGATTTTAGCAAAAAAATTTTCTAAAAAATAGTATACCTGATTTACAAGACGTTTTACTAACTTTTGTACTAACTTATTTTTTGAGTGTATTAATAGTATAAAATGTCAAAGTATTATTATTTTTTGCTTAAATATAAATGTTGTGTAAAGTTAACTAGTAAGTTTTTTTAAGGCCTCAGCATATGCCGCAAAGCCAGTATACAGGTTAAAACTAACCAATGCTCTGTAACCTTTACAGAGCATCTAGTAGTCATAAATCGATTTTCAAAAATTCAAAAAAACTGTAAGTGCATACATTAAAAAAATAAGTTGCTAGAACAGTTAGCAAAACATCTTGTAAATCAAGTATACTATTTTTCAGCAAAGTTTTTGCTAAATTAATTTTTTCAGCTAAAATTTAAATTATACTTATTCAGCACTTAACTGTTTTGTACTAATGTTTTGCTAATATTTTACTAATGTTTTACTACTTTAGTTTGCTAAAAAAAAATTGAGCTGGTAAGCACATTAATAGTGTGGACGAAAACCATATTGAAAAATATATGCTGCAAGAATTAGATGTCGCTTCATGTTTAGATGTAGTAAAGAAGACGAAAATAATACTAAAAAGTACAACTCTCATAAGACATATAAAAATCAACCATGGAAGATTTTTGCATCTGTTTTTCATACATAAAACAAAATTGTGGATTCAAACAACTGAAAGCTGTGTGTAGTCACCGGCTTGTTAAAGTAATTGTCTATTAATTTATTTAAAGACAAAATAAAGTATTTAAATATAATAAAGACTAAATGTGTATTAGTTCTCTAAATGTTTAAAATGAGTATAATGCAGTGTGCTCAAATTGGCAATTTGAAATTGCAAACATATATGAGTTCAAGTAGACAGACTAAAGCGAAAGACAAAGACACGCATCTGAAATAATTTCTGTTGCTTCTTTTTTCTTATTGCAAAAAAAGGGTTGTATATGTCATATTTTGTTATGTTTTCGTTTCATTTCTATTTATCTAAGGCTGAAGTCATCATTTAGACAACCATTGATGTAAGTAGTTCAAAGATAATTTTGTTCATATTATATATAATTATTTCTATAGATTTTCAGATATTAAATTAATTTATGTCTTCAATATGGGAGTATGAACATTTTTATATATTGTAACTTATTGTAAATTATTTTTAAAAGCCCCACAAAAAATGTTTATGATTTTCACCAAATAAATAAATTAAAGTATAATTTTTCTAAAAATTGTTCGTGTTTTTTCAGTCCACTAATATTCAGCAAAAATTTTGTTATCTTTTAGCTAGGATTTTTTAATTTTTCATCAACAAAAGTTTTGCTGAATCTACTAATTGTGTTGCTAAAATCAGCTCGCTGATTTTCAGCTAAAGATTTTGCTGACATTAAAATTTTTCTGACTCAGCAACATTTTTTTTTGACTTTATTAACTTTTTTTGGAGTGTAATTGTTTGATTCTTAATGCATATTTTTTGATTTTTAGTGTACATTTTCTGATTTTTGGTGTATATTTTGATTTATTTGCATATAGAAAGCTCATATTTTGGATTTTTTACTGCATATTTTAAGGTCACATTTTTGATTTTTTAGTACATGGAAGTTGCTGCCCTGGTGATGATAATGTTGATGATGCTGATGGTACCCTGTTGTGTTTAAAATGATGCATGTGTGGGATGAGCTTCATCATTATTGTCATCAACATTACAGTTCAAGTAGTTGCTAAAGGATGCAGGGAAATTGCTATAACGCAGGTTTTTTTACATAAAGTAAATAATGTTTAAGCTGGTGTAGTACTTTGTCTATGCTTAATGTATTGACCATGTGTAGACCGACCCGTCGTTTAGCAGATTAACGAATTTCACGTAGAAAAATAATATAAGGGGCTTGGATCACAAGGAATGCGAGTAACTAATGCTTAATATTTAGAAAAAGAGCTTAAAGTTAAATTGCTATAAAAAATGTTAGATGATATCTGGATAGATAAATTTTTTAAAGGAGAGATTCTGAGATATATTATACTCTAACATACTACAAAAATATCTTCTTTTAGATACACAAAAATCCGCATTTATACCCCTTGTGCTCTAACTTTTTTTTTTATTTCTAAATAAATGAACTTTTACCCAAAAGAGTTTTATAACTGTATAATAAGAAATGCTTTTCTCGTACTTTGGTACATTTTTTAGCCGTCATAGTTAGATTCCACAGCATTATCGGGCTCATCTTCATCTTGGCCGTGGCTTTCGACTATTTCCGGAATCTCTTCCATTCTATCGTGAGGAAGTGCTTTGAACCATTCATGGTGAATTGGTGGTATATATAAAAGAGATCCCGAAGGTTCTTGAATTTCACGAACTTCAGTGTAAGAGTAACAGCACTGCTTGGCTAATATTTCGAGCTTTCATGTTAACTCTGGTGAAGTTTTCTTGCTCATTCATAAGATCTTCTTTGTATGAGAAGTTTCAAGGTTTATCCTTCCCAAACTTTAAACATTTCATTTTTCGGATACCCGGTGCACTATTTCTGAAAAACCTTTGGATGAGCTCTAGAGTTATAAAGTCCTCATTTTTGTTAATGTTAGAGTAAATTTTTTACTTGGATTTGACACAAAGCTTCTCCCAAGTTTTGGGTACATCAATATTACAGAAATTCTTTTTTTTTGGTAATTTATATAGTTCTAAAATTTTGGTCACACTCCATGAATGAGTGCTCAGAGATAACAACAGGTAATACAATTAGGCCCTCAGAAATTCTATGTAAAAAAAATTTTAGGAATAATTTTGGTAAACAATATGAGGTGTTATGGGGTAATGGTTAGCACGTTGGACTGTTACACAGAAGATCCTGGGTTCGATTCCCGGTGATGACAACATCAATTTAGAATACTAATATATATGAGTTTTATATCAATCATATGTATCGCAGCGGCCAACATCGGTGTTCCCATAGCACTCAACCCCACCAAAGGGCTCTGAACCAAAAGGCTTTAATAAGTTCGCCAACTCTGCATCAGGCAGCGAGCAACAACTGTTCTAAGACTTATCATCGCTCGCAATTACAGTGTTGCCATGTTTGAAGTACTTCATCTTTTCTTTTCACCTTTCATCTCTACTCTATCCCATTTCCAAAGAAAGCAACACATTAATAAATAGAAAGAATTTACTAAGTGAAAAGCATTTACTAAGCAATTACCAGGACAAAGCATTTACTAAGGCAAAGAATTCGCTGAGGCCATTGGGCCAACGTTGTTTAAAAGTGTTTTCCCAGTGCTAACCAGTCAGAAATTGGCAACGGCTCAAAACCTAACAACTGGTAAAGCATTTATTTTACAAAAATTATGATGCTTTGTTTAAAAATGTTTGTAGTTGGAAGGTTTAAAGTTCGATCCTTGTTCTAAGCATAAATTTTTTGTGTTTTTTTTATACTTTTTAATATTTTTTAATATAAAATATATATTTTTTTTTGTTTCTGAAAAAGCTCTTCAAATCCAACTTCTTTTTTTCATACATACACACAGAAAGATGAAGTGCCAACGAATTAACCCATTGAAAACCAACCTGCATGCAAAAAGATCTTGATATTTCAAGTTTAACGTAAACTTATTTAAAAAGTATTAAACGTTCCCCATATTTTACGAAATATAATTGAGTTAAAAATATATTGGAACCAATCGCAGTTTTAGGAGAAAATATCAAAGCTCACAATTGGGTCTCAAAGGGTTAAAAACTGTATTTAGGTGTCTACAACCAATAAATTCGGTTAGTTTAACCATATTTAAATGTAAGTTCAGAATATTTTAGATGTTGCAATTAAAACTCCGTTGTATTAACCGAATTCTGTTATGACAACTAATGTTCAGTTGCACCAACCGATTTCAGTTGTTGTAACCGAATTTAAGTTGGCAAATGGCAAAGTACATGCCAAGCGTCAAAATTTGATTAAAAATTGCGAGTTCCACCGCATAAGCCTTTAAAAATAACAGAAAAAGCTACTAAAAATTAGCTAAAAATAACTGCTAAAATTAGCAGATTTCTTTTGCTAAATATTTATAAAATAAGATCAGCAAAAATAAAAGTGTTATCTTTACAAAATTCTTGTTATATTCGAGTTGAGTTTTAGTTAATTTTAAATAACAATTTACTCTGCTAAAGTTAGCAAATCTATTACTAAATTTTTATAGACGAAAAACAGCAAACAAAAACTGTAATATCAGCAATACGTTTTGTATACACTGAGAGAATTGTCTTCACTTCAGTAAAATGAAAAATGCCACTGGAACTCGTAGATTGAAACTTTCCATTGAATCTATGAAACAGGTTTCATTAAAGTCAATGTTTATAAAATTTTTGTAGGATTAATGAACTATTGAATCATTCATACAATGAACCATTTATGGAATTTATGAAACAGTTTCATCAAGAAGTTTTCTTTAATTAATAAAACTTTTCATGAGTGTCTTGAATAATGCATTGAAACTAAGACAATAAATTCCTTCATATGATTTTTAAACAATTTCTTTGAAGTCCAAAATTAATAAAAAATAAAATATGTCGAACACTTAAGAATCAAATCTTAAAACCAAAGTTTGAAAAGTATGAAAATTAATGAAATTATGAAATTTTTTTCACTTTGAATTGTCAGGTTTGAGATCAGACTCATTCTATTTATGAAAATATAAAAAAATAAGTCTTTGAAATAATTTCATAGCTCAAAAGAAAATTTTCATTAAATTTATGAGGAGATAATATATGAAATAGAATGAATTTTGTTTATGAAACTATGAAATTTAATGAAAAAAGTATATGAAAAATTTCTTAATATAAATAAAATTTCATGGATGTAATGAAAAAAAAAATTCTATGAAATTGTATCATTAATATCATGAAGGATAATTCTTTCAGTGCATGTGCCATAAATTTAGTAGAATGCAAAAAACAATCAGTACAAATATTTTGTAAAAAATTGTAGATTGTTCATTTAAGAAGAGCAAATTTTTATCCGCATTAAATCAAAGTTAAAAAAAAGCTAAAAAAAATTGAATTTTTTTGATGATTTATTACAAGTTTTTAGGAAATTGTTTTCTGATTTTTGCAGAATAATTTTTACTTACAATTAACTAAAATTTTCCTCAAATATAACTAAATATTTGTAAATTCAACAGATTTATTTTTACTATTCTTACCTTACCAATATTTTGCAAAAAAAAAACTGTTAATTTTAGCAGTTCTTGCAGCACCTCAATTTTTAATTAGTTTTAAACAGTTTTAGCAAAAAAAATTTTACTAATTTTTTTTTTGTCTAACAGCGTATGAGTCATCTTTTCTAAGCGCTCAGAAATGCGTTGGCTGGTATTATACAAAAACCCCTTAAAACAATTTTTATTTTTAGAAATTTTTGGAAGCTGCATGCCGTTTTTTGCCACTTCGTCTTCCATTTTTAATTTGATGTACCGAAAGCTTACGAGTTTCTACAAACTCAGGACGTCCTAATGTGCAGTAGTTAACGAATAACAAATGAAAATGCAAATGTTTCAATTGTGCTTTTTCTATTATTATCACAGTCAATGTTTGTTTATGATGTTTCATAAAGGCAAATTGTTGTTGTTATTTATATATGAGACATTTATCACAAACTGAACACACTGTGTGAACTGTTGAAAGGCAAAATAAAGAAACAAATATTTTCTAACATGTTCTTTTCTTAATTTGCACTTTTTTTAATTTACGATTTACATTAAATTCACATTGTGGCATAAGTACTAAAATTTAAGGCTTCTAACTCTTTTTAGAAGTCAATATAAACAATAATTGCTAAAAAATTATAAAAAAAAAAATACAAAAAGAAATTAAACAAAATTATGTACACCCCTTAAAAGAAGTCATTAGATCTAAATGAAGTGTAATTCACACAACAAAACTTACATTACATTACATTACTTAAAGCGTAAAAAATAATTTTGAAGCAAGCAAACGCGGTTTTTAATACAGAGCAAACACCAATTTCGAAAAGCAATCGGCCCGTCGCTGGCAATACCTTTAATAGGACGACAACAACTTCTTTGCCAATCCCAAAACGATAACAGAACAGCACAAAAGGTACGACTATTCAAAAAGTGTCGGAAGAGCAGTGGCAAACAAAAATTTCAAATGTTGGAAAAGTGTTGGCAAAGCTATGAAACTTAAATAAGTTTATTTAAAATTAGTTTTGATCCACCCAGCAATAACACACCTTACCAAATAATTAGTCTAGTAATCTAAACTTGAAAGTTTTCACGTATTACCCTTTATAAAGGGTCAGCCATCTAACGTTTTTTTTCAACTAGTGCTTATTTCGTGAATGGTAACACTTAGGGCATGTCGGATTTGACAGATAATTAGTTTTATCCTTCCGGTGAACGAATATGTTTGTGTATACGCTTACGCTTACGCATACATTGAAAAGCCGATACACCCAAAACGAGTCACTGTTTGGTGCGGATTTTGGTCCAGAGGCATAATTGGGCCATTTTTCTTCGAAAATGAGCAAGGAGTGGCCGTTACAGTCAATGGCGATCGTTATCGGGCCATGTTGAACGAATTTTTGTTCACAAAAATTGAGGAGGAGGATATTGGCAACATTTGGTTTCAACAGGACGGCGCTACGTGCCACACAGCTGCACATAATCGATAATGTGCTTAAAAATTGGACCGATCGTGTAGGCTACTGCATGGCCAGCCGAGGCAGCCATTTGAATGAAATTATTTTCCATTATTAACCAGAAGGATTGTACTTTCAAATAAAAAAAGAAATTTGAGAAAATATTCCGAAATTTTTTTTTTTTAGCATTTAAAAATAAAAAAAAGTTATTT
Organism: Delia radicum; assembly: GCA_021234595.1. NCBI lineage: Eukaryota > Metazoa > Arthropoda > Insecta > Diptera > Anthomyiidae > Delia > Delia radicum. The sequence goes on from CM037854.1 coordinate 156,522,211, forward strand.
GGCGGACCCTTTATTATAATTCTAACGTTTTTTATAAGAAATGTCACAAAAGTAATTACTGCCTTATGTAAATATGACTTATAATGGGTTACCAATATGCATACAAGAGTTTGAAAATTAAGCCATTACCAGAAGTAAAAAAATAACGGGTCTTAAAAAAATAACGAACTAATATAACTGTAAAAAATATTACTTGAGCCAGAGTACACACTAAAATTTTTTTATATAAATAGAACATTTTTGGTCTTCAAAGTTTAGTAACGTCATGATGCTTGTTAGGAAAAGACCTAACCACGTGGTTGATTACTAAGAAGACAAGAATGGAGCAACATTGATTACACAAGGCAACAATTTTGAAAAATTTTTAGGGGCTTTGAAAACCACTATACAATTTTGATGTATTGTGGTCCCAGTAGTACAAATATGGTTCAATTTTGAAATTCTATGGAGAGGTTTTTTTTTTAAAAATTTTTAAGTAAAATTATAAATTTTTTTAGACGTTTCTCCACATAATTAATGATAACTAAAAAAAATTAGTCCGATATTATTCAAATAAATTTAGAAAAACTGAAATTTACATAGCCTTTAATCCGTTAATATATTGCGTTTCAATCGGCTCAGTAGTTTCGGAGTTATAATAAAAAATTGAGGGAAAAAATATTTTTTTTACGTGAAAATAGCAAATTTTTTTGTTTTAAAAAAATCATAAAAAATCGAAAACGGCAAAAATCGTTCAGATTTATTGCTTTATCGCAAAGCCACATGTAATAGGAACAAAATGAGATATCGATCATAAAAATCGATTGATTTTTTTCGAATTTATTCACAATTAAGTGAATTCGCTCATTTTCACCAAATTTTAGTTTTTTGTCTGATATACATAAAATTGAGTAGTTAATGTTCTTCTTTCGATTGATTGAATTTTGAAAACATTTTCCCCATGCTATGTACAATTTTCACATCAAAAATGCATTACATAGTAACATTCGTGTATTTTTTGGCAAAACCCTACCTAGAATATACTGATTCTATTCTTCGGAAAGACATTTGTGTTGGATGAGCTTAAATGTAAATAAATAAATAAATTAAGTAGTAGAAAATTTATATTTTATTATTCACATTTATTATAATAAATAAAACAAGAAAATAAATAAATAAATATGTATTATAAACTACAAACTCTGAAATTTTCTTTAAGTCGATTTTCTACTATTGTTGAATAACGAAGTGTTACTCTGAATACTCCAGCAAAAATCAGCCATCATGTGTGCATACCAGCGACCCTGGTATCGTTCCTCCATTGTCCGGATATCTTGGTGGAATCGTTCGCCCTGTTCTTCACTCAAGTCTCCTAGATTTTCAGGAAAACGATCTAAGTGACTGTGCAGGTAGTGTACTTTGATGCTCATGTTGCATCCAAGATTCTGGAAGTGAGTTAACATCTCTTCAACGTGCGCAACGTAATCATCACTCTTGTTATTTCCTACGAAATTTTGAATAACCCATACAAACGAATCCCATGCATTCTTCTCAATTTCTGACATTGAATTTGTGGGCCATCAAATATGCCTGCTTTCAGCTTTTCCATACTTAGATTGGGAAACTTCCTTGAAATATACTGGAAACATTCACTATCTTTGTTAAGTGCTTTAACATATTGTTTCATCAGACCAAGTTTAATGTGAAGAGGGTGTAATATGATGCGATCTCGGGGCACTAGAGCCACATTTATAACATTTGGCGTACCTGGAACTAGTGTTTCCCTAGAAGGCCATTGTTTTCTCTTCCAATGTTCTGTTTTAGCTCTGCTGTCCCATAAACATATAAAACAAGGATATTTTGTAAAGCCGCTTTGTTGGCCTAAGAGGAAATTTACCATCTTAAGATCAACACAAATTACCCACTTATGTTCATCATACTTTATCTTCTTCATGACCAATGCAATTACAGAGTATTCTTCTTTTACTTTGGTTGAATGTGCGATCGGCAAGGAGTGAAATTTATTTCCATTATGCAAAAGGACACACTTCAAGCTGCGTTTTGATGAGTCGATAAATAAACGCCATTCGTTTGAATCACATCTCTGTAAGCCCATGGCAGTCATCAAACCAGAAATATCTGTGCAGTACACAAAGTCATCCTCTTCAGCAAAATAATGAAGTAAGTCTTTTTCTCGAGTACGGTAATACGAAACTTTAGTTTCTTTAGTTATGAGACCTGTTTCTTTCATCCGGGACGCAAGTAATTCAGAAGATCTTTTCGACAATCCAAGGTCTCTAATTACATCATTAAGCTGATCTTGATTCCATGGTCTCGGCGAGAAATGTTTGTGTGGGATGAACTCGTCATTTTCAGCTGTAGATGGTAGTGCTGTATCTGACATATCTGATTGGTAAGACATACTTGAGGTTGAGTGTCCTGGTGAAGATGAAAGCACATGACTACAGCTTGCACCCCGATCTTGAGCATATTCTATTTCTTGTGAATGTAGAACTGCAAGTGTAAACCCATCAGCAGACCTCGTGGGGTAAGACCATCGCATATGTTTTCCAAAACCGCTTTTTGTACTTAAACAAAAATAACACTCGGATGCGTGGTTCGCTGTTTCTCTCCATAGCATAGGCTTCAAAATTTCCAAGTGTCGTCTGTAAAATGAAAAAAAAAAATTGAAATCAGGAATATGAAGAATTCAAATTTTAATTAAGAAATATTGTAATTATAAAATATTCCAAATCTATTAATTTATACTTACTTTACGTTAGAAGACTTCATAGATAAATTCAATCGACATGGAATGCATATAGTACTCGGTGTCCAATGCTGGTTCAAATTGTGCGGATAGATATTATAGCAATCTTGATATGACTTTTGCAATGAAGTTAAGAAGCACTTCCGTTTTTTCCCGGTGATATATTGGCCGCACACATAACAAAATAAATCTGGATCGTTTTTACATAAAAATGTTCTGGCTCATTTTTATTAATATTTGAAAATTGTTTTTAACTTCTAAGCTGTATGACTCGTAATTTTTGTGTAGGTATTAAATGATGTTTGCGTTATCGCAAACACTTCTTGAATGAAATAAAAAGGGTCAAGGAGATCTTATAAATACTGATACTATAATTTGGGATAACCCTTTGTGTGGATACAGTTTGTGTGTGCTGCAAATTTTTTATTATTCCCAAGAATCCTAAAAAACATTAAGGACTTTTATGAAAAAAAAAATCATCCGTTACAGGTAGCTAACGGAAAATAAGAGCACTTCAGCGTACACGCACATTTATGAGCGTTTTATTACTATCCTACCGCAATCGTAAAAATTAAACAATCTTTTGTTTATTACTTATTTTTTTTTTAATTATTAGAATCATAAAAATGTCATAGAGGTTTTTCCCAAAGGGGTTTTGCCAAAATGCGTGTCGTAAAATGCACCTGAGTTTTTATGTTCTGCATTTTCATTATATAGTAGGTACAATTTTCTACAGTGCTTGTAAATATGCGATACCTTCAATTAATTGTAAATAAAAATGTAAAGCATGCATCGATTTTTATGATCCATATCTAGTTTAATTCGCATGATATGTAGCTTTACTACAAAAAAATAAAAAGTAATATTTTTTGCAGTTTTCGATTTTTTCCAGATTTTTGTTTTTCAAATTTTTTTTTTTTTTGCTAACAATTTGTTTCATAACTTTGAAACTATTGGTCGCATTAAAAAAATTTGTACACGTTCTTTAAAGATATTGTAAACCTTAATTTTTGTAAATTTAATTTGACAAAATCGGACTAGTTGTTTTTGAGTTATGACAACATAAGTGGAGAAATGTCTCAAAATATTGTCAATTTTACTTAAAAAATTTTTAAAAAAAAAATTATCCATAGAATTGAAAAATTTTACCATTTTTGTACTTAGGCAGCCATGATGCATCAAATCTATATAGTGGTTAGTCAAGCCTTTTTTTTGCTGTTGACCTGTGTTATTAATAGGTTTTTTGTTAAAGTTCTGCCTATTATATAGGCTCTAGCTTTTCTAAAACATCGGGTTCTGATGAGATCTTTAGCCAGATCGAAATAATAGTATCAACCTAGCTAATATGTTTGATTTGCTTTATTTTTGTAAATATACGGAGGTTGAAAGCTCGTTATAAATTGAAATTAAAAAAATATATTTTTAATTTTTTTAAAATATGGTCGAGACAGGAATCGATCTCGGATAGCCAGATTAACAGGCGACTGCTGTATATCCTAAACCACCGAGGCACATAATATTTAATGGTTTGAAACATAAACGAATAAATTCGTTAAAGATAATCCAAAAACAACGCCAAACAGTAACTCAAGGTTGAAAAAAAAATTTTTCAACATCATTAACCCATGTCGTCATGTGGCCCCAAATGACCCCAGACTTATTTATTTCAATTTACAAAAAAATATTCTGCGCTAAATTACCCCTTAGATGCTTTTGGTGCTAAAGTGACCCTCTGTTGAAAAAACTTTAAAAATGCATTTTATGCAGCAGATAATTATTTTTTTTAACCTGAAAGAAAATTTTACCAAAATTGTTTTTTGACCGTTTTTGACATCACCTTTAGACAGGTTAACGCCATCCAAAAAATAAAATCTTCTTCCATTTCTCACAATTTTGAGTCTTTTGAATAAAAAATTCTATTGTAGTAATCAATTTTAAAAATTTTTAAGATGTGTGCTCGAGTTTTACGGTCAAGTAATAATTGTCAACTTAGTGGTCTGGGTCAGTATTTATTACTGGGCTAGTTACTAACCGATTTTGGATTTTATGACCTTTTTGAATACATATTTTTATCATTATGTTGAATAATTTATCATTTAGAATAAAAACTATTACAATATTTAAAAAACTTTGAAAAAACTGAAAAAAAGTTTTTCCTATATAAACGCATTTTTTCCCTATATAAACGCATGTTTCGTTCTTTGAAGGCCTAGTCGCTTAGGAGAGGCGTGGTCGTAGAAGCCTTAAACTACACATGAGATATATTCAAGTCAAATATTAAAAAAATTGAAGGGTACCGCACAACATTTCAAACATTTATACTTAAGGGACACATGTTCATAAATGGATACATATATATTGATTTTTAACCGGGAATATAAAAAATATCCATTTTTGTCCTTTTTTGATAGAACTTTTTTCAAAAATATTGTAAAAATATAGAAAAAGCCTAATCTTTTATGTTTTTTATTGTTCTGTTGAGGAAGAAGTATGAAAATGTATTACTCATCTAGTAATTAATTCAACGATTGTATATAATTTTTGAAAAACTGGCCGATCGCACGCTGAAATTTTCAAATACACAAGTCCAAAATGTTCCAAAGTCTATTCTGTTTTCGCTCAAAACATAAACAATAAATAAAAATTATATTGGCAGGGTTGCCATATGAAAAAAGTGTAAAAAACCACGATATTTTCCAAAAAACTTTACAAATCGGTTAACCTAAAAAAATTAACTTGTCATATTTTTGTATATAGATTTATTCACAAAACTAAAAAAAATTTAAACTCATTTTAAAACCACTCTTCGATCTAGTGGTAATTTTTTGACAAAATTTTGTATAAATATGTAATGGTGTATTTATAGTGGTGGCTTTTGCAGTTTAAATTCCAATTTTGATGCTTTTTATGTACTCGTTCTTAACGGTTTACGATTTTTTTTGCAAATTATAATTTTTATATATTGATAAAGCAAATATCTATCGAACTGTAATACACAATTTGATATATCGGATTTTGACGATGTTTGCGAATTTTTTGAAAATATTGGTGTTTTTTGTCATTTTTTTCACAACTATTATATGGGCTGCACATTAAAAACGATAATGAAGTAATTTTCTGTATATAAGAGTTTGCACAAGTTTTGAAAGTTCTGGTTCGTATCTTTTTATTTTACAAAAAAAATACATACTGTACAACAAACTGTTCTCATACAAAAAAATGCTTCCATACGTCCCACAGTGGGTTCCATGGTACCCAAAGTGGCGATTAATTCATAGAAGCCGTAGTTTTAAAATATTATATTTTTTTATTGATGAGTTATTATAAGCACATAAAACCACAGCATTTTAGAACAAAAAAAAGTTAAAAAAAAAATTTTTTAACCCGTTAAGCGCATTATAGTTTTTTGGAAAAAAAGACCTTAGTTCACAATTTATGCTGTAACTTTGGAATGAAAAGCGATAAATTAATGAATAAAATTGGAAATTAAAGCATACTTAATGTGCTATTAAAAAATTCAAAGAGTAAATTTATTATATGCATTTATATTAGTATAAATTTAATTTAAAATCCAAATTTTGTTTTTCACAAAATCTCATAAATGTACAAATTTATTTCAAAAAAGTCACAAAAGAGAATATTATATTTTTTTAGTAATGATAAATCATAAATACATAAAACCACAGCTTTAAAAAAAAATGGAAGAAAAAGTTTTTTTTAACCTGTTAGGCGTTTTTTGTTTTTCGGAAAAAAAACATGATCCTTAATTTTTGCTGTAACTTTGAAATCAAAATATTTTAAAGAATAAGTTTATAATATGATTATTAGTATAAATTTTTATCCAGTTTTTGCTTTCACTAAATTCAGTTAATGTACAAATTAATCTGAAAAAATAAAAAATTTAAAACTTTTTGGGGAATCTTTGTTTTTATTTTACAATAAATACTATCTCTTATGCTTCTAGTTTTCTTTGATTTTGTTTTCGCACTGCAATCTTTGACTGAAAGTTCCTTGCGACCTCGTGTATTTGGTGGAGGAACAAATGAGATAGAAGCATTTAGCCATTCAGTATTTAATTCCAAACAAAGATCATGGTACCTTTTACATTTACTATATCGAGATTTAAACTGTTTAATAAAATTATCAAACGTTTGGTTGAAAAAACTCATATTGCTGGGGTTTTAAGAAAATTGATTTTATCCTTCCAATCATTTAAAGCGGTATTTCTCAAAAAGTTGTATATTTCTAGGCGCGATATAAAACTAGTTTTGGGGCTTATTCCTAAAAATATTAAACTTGTTCTTATTTAATTTAACTGTTTAATCGGTTTTCCAATTACCTTATGCCGATTACTTTATTTAATGCAAAACACAATACGCACTTTACAAAAACTTCAAATTTTAAAACAGCAAAAAACACCACTGAAAAACAAAACATAAAAACAAGCACAAAAATAATGGCAATAGAGATGGGCGCGTGAAACAGTTTATTCGCAAACATTATTATTTATAAATTACGATAGTCAGTTTAATTTACAAAAATATTAAACGTCAAAGGCATTGGTAAAAAAAAGTTGATTGCCCAAAGTACGGGATTGAAAGCAGTTATTATATAGACGTGACTATCTCGGCACGGGCAAATTAGTATAAGATGTAAAACCATCACGTGTATTTGGTAAATTATTAGAAAGTCCTATTTTTTTGCTGGAATTGAGTGTTAATTTTTATTCTTTTCTGGTAAATTGTTAACCCTCGTGAACATAGGTGATCAATCGCCCGCCACTCACGCAGCCATCTCTATTAAATATCAAAATATATTGACAATAATATCAACAATAACAAAAATTGCTAACATTGAGAGTAAGACAATAGTAACAACAAAAACACTGTGGGTATGGTAAATTAAGGAATTTAGAAAACAAGACTTTTTACATAAAATTATTAATATCTTAAAACGGGGCAACAAAAAGGCAAGTAGAAATCCCATTCAAGTAGAAATCCCATACTTTTCAAAAAACACAACTTCAAAGCCGGCACTTTACTACTTTGTTACTTCTGGTCCATCATATATGGAAAATATCCCGATTTTAGAGCTTTTTTTAAAAAAATATTACAAATATTTCCACCCATATTTTTATAAACATGAAATCATTTTTTGTACACTTAAATACCTGAAGTTGAAGGTTCCATCATAAATGTTTAACTTTATTAATTTTAAATTTAAAAAAATAAACACTGCTTTTTATCAAATTTCAATTTTTTCACTTTTTAAGAAAACAACAATAATTAGCTAACTTTGACAGCTCACTACGGATGAAGTAAACAACTTAGATGGTTCAAATTTTAAATAGTGATGTAGAATTTTATCTAGTTTTATTCGATACCAATCATTAGGGCAAAAACTTAATTCTAAAATTTCAATTAAGCGCCACTTTGGGCTTTTTTCAACCCAATGTGCGTCCGTAACCAAATCAGCATAAAACTTTTGTAAATAGAATACAATTTATTTTATAGTTTTTAAAATTTTTTTAATTATTTGTACATTTAAGACCTCAAATTTTCACATGCTTTTTATTACGTTATTATATATTATCCAAAATGATCAGGCCTTAAAGTAGGTGTTGCTTTAAAGCAACGGCACACTGTGGTCAATATTTTGAGATAGCGGCCAAAACTCCTTTTGGTTTTTGTTCTCCGATTTTAAAGTTATTATACTCATATGAAAGTAGACAGTAGTAAACCTCGGGAGCCAAAAAATTAGAACTCTATTTCAACTATTTCACTAAGAAAAGGGTGGTCCAAAATGGGCTTTTTCAGAATTTAGTAAATTTATGTTATTTTTAGTTAATTTTTAAAGTTTAAATGATCATAACTTTTGTTTTTCAAGATTTTTGGACGAAATAAATTTTGTGTTGTAACTTAACTTATTTCCTATTACTGGTAAAAAAATTGAAGCTCTACTGTTTTCAGAACAATTTAAATATTTTTTTTAAAAAAGGTCAAATTTCTCGGAAATTTCCTACTTCATAGAGCACAACTCCTGTGAGTCAAGCTGAGTCAAAACACAAATTTACTATTTTGTAGTCCTAACTCTCCCCTACATTCCTATATATACATGTCCATTAGGGCTGGTCGATTTGTAGGGAGTGAAAAAATTCACCAATTTCCCTATGATTTCCGTATTCTATGGGTTATTCCATGAAAATTTGCCGAAGGAACCATACCTCTATCGTTAAAATCGAGTCCCCTACTTTTTGTTGGTAGATTTTTTCCCAAATTGACGTTCGTATGAAATATTACCTACACGTTCACATCCATAACTCAAAAACTATCGATCGGGTTTAATCGCCAGTAGGCGCGTTGGAAAGGTGAGCTCATTTTGATCAATTTACAAAATCTCCAACATTGGTCCAACAGTTCAAAAGTTACGGGCATTTTTGTCCAAATTTTGGAGCATTTTTCCATTTTTTTCATGATTTTGTCCAAGAATATTACTTTCATGGCCATTTTTTTGGCTCAATCCATTATTTAATTCAATTTACAATTCAAAACGAAGAGTTTAAGCCCAAATTTATCAAATTCGTTGTTTAATTCATGCGATATTGCTAAAACAAAATAACACATAAAACCAACTTTTTGATTTTTTTTCCCTTTTTATTTTTTTTTTTCTACAAAAATTCAAATTAAGAGATAATAAAGTATCTATCAACCTATTATCAAAAAAAATATTCAATTTGAGTGTAGTAAAAGACAAAATGTGAAAAAAAACATTATTTTTTCTGAAAGTCTTGTTTGCTTTCAAGTCTGAGTGTTTTCGTACGGCTTTCTAATGTCGTCGCCATAGCGCCTTCTACATTCTTTCCTGCAACTCGTTTAGCAGTGGCAGCCAGCAATTGGACATGTCTTTCCGTTCCTTGAATGTGTAAAGGAATTTGTGGATCATCGAACGGTGGCACTTCGTAATTTAAATATCCCTCCAAATGTTCATACGAATAACTTTGCGTAAACGGTGGTTCGAATAAAATGGTATCGTCATTTAAATCAATCATATTTGTATATTCCGTATAATTAAAGTTTATAAGAGATTTTTTATAAACTCTAAGTTCCGTTGGGTCGACAATATCTCTTCGGTAATGATTGATTTAAATGACGATACCATTTTATTCGAACCACCGTTTACGCAAAGTTATTCGTATGAACATTTGGAGGGATATTTAAATTACGAAGTGCCACCGTTCGATGATCCACAAATTTCTTTACACATTCAAGGAACGGAAAGACATGTCCAATTGCTGGCTGCCACTGCTAAACGAGTTGCAGGAAAGAATGTAGAAGGCGCTATGGCGACGACATTAGAAAGCCGTACGAAAACACCCAGACTTGAAAGCAAACAAGACTTTCAGAAAAAACAATGTTTTTTTCACATTTTGTCTTTTACTACACTCAAATTGAATATTTTTTTTTGATAATAGGTTGATAGATACTTTATTATCTCTTAATTTGAATTTTTGTAGAAAAAAAAAAATAAAAAGGGAAAAAAAATCAAAAAGTTGGTTTTATGTGTTATTTTGTTTTAGCAATATCGCATGAATTAAACAACGAATTTGATAAATTTGGGCTTAAACTCTTCGTTTTGAATTGTAAATTGAATTAAATAATGGATTGAGCCAAAAAAATGGCCATGAAAGTAATATTCTTGGACAAAATCATGAAAAAAATGGAAAAATGCTCCAAAATTTGGACAAAAATGCCCGTAACTTTTGAACTGTTGGACCAATGTTGGAGATTTTGTAAATTGATCAAAATGAGCTCACCTTTCCAACGCGCCTACTGGCGATTAAACCCGATCGATAGTTTTTGAGTTATGGATGTGAACATGTAGGTAATATTTCATACGAACGTCAATTTGGGAAAAAATCTACCAACAAAAAGTAGGGGACTCGATTTTAACGATAGAGGTATGGTTCCTTCGGCAAATTTTCATGGAATAACCCATAGAATACGGAAATCATAGGGAAATTCTCGAAAAATAAATCGACCCGCCCTAATGTCCATGCATCGGGACTGCACTTTTTGAGCTACAGCAATTTTTCTGACCCAAGGTAAGATATTCGGTACAAATGCACGTCATATTTTTTGAGAAGTTATTTGTATGTGAAAGTGGCTATTATGCATATATTTTAATGAAATTTTGTACAAGAGTTCTTATTGACCCAAAAAATAATTCTGTTAGGAGAAGTTGGCCCATATTTGGACTTAGAAGTTGGCCCATATTTTGACTTAGAAGTTGGCCCATATTTGGACTTAGTCCACATAGAAGGGTGTATCAAAATTTTGACAAAAATGACAATAGAACTCTCAAATTATGTGGTATCTGGCAATTCATTTGGAAAAGGTAAAAAATGATTTTATTGCCATCTAATATTACATAACTTAAATACCTGAAAATTGCAAATAAATTTAAAACCAATGGAAATAACTGGTAAAACAAAGTACCTGTTATATTATTACCAGTACCTGTTAACTCTCAAATTATGTGGTATCTAGCAATTTATTTGGAAAATGTAAAAAAGATTTTATTGCCATCTAATATTACACAACTTAAATACCTGAAAATTGCAAATAAATTTAAAACCAATGGAAATAACTGGTAAAACCAAGTACCTGTTATATTATGTTTCAAAGAGGTAAAAAAGATCATGTTGAAACTTCGAGCAATAGTATATTAATCCATGCATTCATTTTTTTTCTCCATTATTGTTTAAACAATGGCTAAATTCAGTTATAGTGTTCTATCTGATATATACTTTGAACGGAAAGATGAAAACGACATTATTTTACATATAATGAATAATGCATTCTTCAAAATATGCGACAAACAAGAAATTAAAATTCATAACTTAAAATAAAAAACTTTTTAAATACTTTAAGAAAACGGTACAATCAATGTTCCAGAAACAAGAAATTGTTTTACTCACGCAACCAAGAATGGCTAAGAAATAAACTTATTTTTAAAAAGCCATCAGTAACTACCACGGAAACTGGAAAAGGTGGTCGACCAGCAAAGCCAATTGATAATTGTAGTGAAAGATCACGAAGACGCAAGCTTAAACATATCAATGAAGAAGTTTCTTGTAGCATCATAAAGGATTAATTTCTGCATCAAATTCAACCATCGAAAACTAAAAAGAGTAAAATTGCTATCATTGAAAAAATAGTGGAAGCAAGCCCCAGACGCACAAAAAGGATTTTAGAAAGTATGCCGACACCAACTGAAGAAAATAAATTTACTCCAGAAGAAGCATTTGCACTATTTTTGGATTTGAAAATGACTAAAAACCAATATACAGAATTGCGGAAGCGAACCAATGAAAAAAATTGTGGAATTTTTCCATCATATCGAGATATAGTTTCTGCCAAAAAAGATTGCTTACCTTCACCAACTGCTATTAGTGTAACTTCAAGTTCAACAGAAATAAAATTGCAGGATCTTCTTGAACACACTGCAGAACGATTATTAAAGACATTTGATGCTGACTATTTAAAGAAGTTTAAAAATTGCAGCATGACTTTAATTTCTAAATGGGGATGTGATGGGTCCTCTGGCCAGAAACAATACAAACAATGTAATGCGGAAAATTCATCAGATGCCAATTTATTCATGATTTCTTTCGTTACATTACGTTTAACAAAAACTTATATTGGTTCAGAGCCGTCAACTAGTAGAGCTGCAGAGATAGATGTATGGAAGAATGAAATTCCCTCGTGAACAAAATTTTGTAGACCAATAAAGTTTGCTTACAAAAAAGAAACTAAAGATGTCATAACTGAAGAAGTTGGAAAAATAAGAGATGAAATTAAAGAACTTCAACCAGTGATATTTGAATTTAATGACCAATGCATCGAAGTTAACTTTAAAATGTCACTTACAATGATCGATGGAAAAGTTGCACAAGCTTTAACCGAAACAAAGTCTTCGTCAAGCTGTACCATATGCCAAAAAACATCAAGTCAATTGAGCCAACCACCAACACAAGACGATAGTTTTAATGAAGCATATGAATTTGAATGTCACCTCTTCATGCTAGAATTCGTTTTATGGAGCATATTCTTAAATTGGGATACGATTTGGAATTTGGCCCGTTAGGCGAAACAGTGAGAAACAACAAAGAAAATTTGGAAAAAAGAAAGCAAAAAAAAAAAAGATATTCAAGAAAAATACCGTGAGATAGGCCTTATAATTGACCAGCCAAAGCAAGGAGAAGGAAATTCTAATGATGGAAACACAGCAAGGAGATTTTTTTCCGATCCAGAAACTGCAGCTTCTATAACTGGAGTAGATTATGATTTAATACGACGATTCCAAATCATATTAGAAGTTATAGCATGTAGCAAAAAGATAGATGCAAAAAAATTTGGTCAGTATGCTTATGAGACAGCAACCCTTTATAACCAAAAATATTCTTGGAGACATATGCCAACCACAGTTCACAAAATTTTGTTCCATGGGGAACAAATAATTCAGCACAATATGCTTCCAATTGGATATCTCTCAGAAGAAGCGCAAGAAAAAAGGAACAAAGACTACAGATTCTTTCGCGAGCACAATACAAGAAAAATTTCCAGATATTGTACTAATGAAGATCTTATTAATATTTTGTTGTGCACATCAGACCCATATATGTCCAGTATTCGACAAAAATGGAAATCAACCTCATTAGAGTTAGATGAAGAAGCTAAACAACTACTGCAAAATGAAAATCAAAGCTATTTGGAAGAAATTTTTACTAATATTGTTTAATTAATACTAGTTTAAAGATTATAATTTGTTTCTAATTTTAGTGTAAATTTTTATTAATACATTTAAATAAAATATATGTGCACTTTAAATCAATAGTAAAAGTTTACTTAAAATTTTATCGATGTTGTGTTCTGTATATAATATATCCAAATGGTATTGATATTTGTAGGAGAGTGAACAACGCAGTGGGAAATAAAACACGACCGATTAATATAAACGCTTTATTTTAACTAACAATATAAAGAATGAAAAATATAAGTAAAGCTTAACTAAAAATAATAAATGGATTAACGGGATCATGTTGTAAACAAATAAAGATAGAAATGGATAAATGAATGAGAATCAGTTTCCAAGATTTACAACAAATACAATGTTTATATGAATATTAGTTGGTTTCACGTTATATGACTAACATATTTAAACATACGCTACCTCAACAAAAATTCATATAAAAATACAAAATTTACAAAAAATTTAAATTTAACAATTTACAAAAATATTCATGTTTGGTTTTAGATAAACATTTAGTTAACAAATCAGCAACGTTTTGATCAGTAGAAATATAATTTATACAAATTTCATTTGAACATATTTTTTCTTTAATATAATGATAACGAATATCAATATGTTTACTACGTTTTAAAGTCATCTGATTCGTGGCAAGAAATTGTGCACCTTGGTTGTCACATAGGATTTTGGTTGCCTCTTCAACTACAGAATCGAAACCTAATTCCTCCAATAAACTACGGTGGAAAGCAATCTCTTTGGCCCCTTGACACATGGCTATATATTCTGCCTCCATTGAACTAAGCGCCACAGTATTTTGTTTTTTCGACTCCCAACTAATAGGTCCACCTGCGAAGAAAAGAACAAAACCACTTATTGATTTACGATCGATTGAATTCGATCCCCAGTCTGCATCTGTATAGCACAACAGCCCATCATCATTAGCATATGTAATGGAAACCTTTGGGTTTTTATTTAAGTAACGTAAGACATGTTTGGCAGCAACAAAATGATCTTTGTGTGGATGAGAGTTGAACTGGCTTAACATGGAAACAGTGTGAGCAATGTCTGGTCGAGAAATTGTTGCTAAGTACATCAAGCCGCCGATTAGTGATTGGTAAATTTTAACATCTTCTCCTTCACAATTTTCACTTTCACATTTCGATAAAACTATACCCGATGGCAATGGAGTTGTGGCTGGTTTACAATTTTGCATGTTCCACTCATTTAACAATTCCGTTGTGTATCGATTTTGATGTATTTTAAATTCTCCCCTTTCTCCTATACGCTCAATTTCTAATCCAAGGTAGTAGCTGATAGGACCACGATCAATAGCATTAATGTGTTGATTAAGTTTTTGCATTATATTACTCATAGTTTTCATGTTACTACATGCTATTAACATGTCGTCAACGTAAAGGCCGATTATATTTATCTCTTGCTCATTTCTCATGACATAAACACAGTTATCACTTCGACTTTGCATAAAACCAACACTGAGTAATATTTTGCTTATTTTTATATTCCAGTCTCTTCCAGCTTGTTTGAGACCATACAGCGATTTATTTAATTTACAAACTTTATTTTTGTTTTTTGCTTCTATGTACATTTCTGGTTGATACATGTACACCTCTTCTTTTAATTCTCCATTTAAATATGCTGCTACTATATCCACGTGGTTAACCAATAACTTAAAACGTACAGACAATGCCAAAATTAAACGTATAGTGCAATGACGGACAACCGGTGCATAAGTTTCTAAATAATCAACATAAGGTTTTTGAAAAACAACCCTGAGCTACCAGTCTAGCTTTGTGCTTCTCGATTGACCCATCAGGGTTTCGCTTTGTAGTGAATACCCATCTACAACCAATTATATTTTTATCCACAGGGCGATCTACTAACTCCCAGGTTTGATTCTTTATAAGGGTGTTGTATTCAATATCCATAGCTGATTTCCATTTTTCGAACTCTTTACTATTCATGGCTTCATTTACGTTTTTCGGGTCTACACTTACTTCAGAAATTACGTTTAAAGTTTGGGGTGTTGCATCCCTTAAATAATATTTATGGGATCTATCTGAACTTTTTTTTCTGGATCTGCCAGGTGGTCTACCACGTTTACGTTTTGCGCCATAATTTTCAGATTCTTGTGTTTCGCTTTATTCTAAATCTACATTTTCTGATTCGACTCCAACTGGCTCCAAATTATAATTTGCTACGGGTACCTGAGACGAACTACAGGGAATTTCATCAGCATTTTCATTATTACGATTAATGACAAACCAATCATCATTATTAGATTCGTTTTTGGAACCAAACGATTTTTCAAAAAATAAAACGTCTCTCGATATAACAATTGTTTTGTTTACTTTATCATATAACCTATAGCCTTTGGTGGTTAAAGAGTATCCGACAAACGATAAAATACTTCCTTTTGGCTCTAATTTATTTCTCCCAGGCTTTTTATTAAGAACCACAGCATCACAACCAAAAGTTTTAAGGTGTGAAACTGATGGTTTTTTACCAAACCACATAGAGTAAGGTGTATTGTCTTTCAAAACTTTGGTGGGAGAACGATTACGTATATAAACTGCAGTGTTGATTGCTTCGGGCCATAAACTTTTTGGCAGTTGTGAATCTGCTAACATGCATCGCGCCATTTCCATTAGGGTTCGATTAGCTCTTTCGGCTATGCCATTTTGTTGAGGTGTATACACATTTGTTGTTTGATGCAAAATACCACGTTCCCGAGCAAATTTTTCGAAATCTTTTGTTAAATACTCCGACCCGTTATCACTTCTTAATTTTTTAAGTTTGAGACCGGTTTGATTTTCGGTCATATTAATAAAGTCTTTAATTACGTTAAATGTATCCGATTTTTGCTTCAGAAAATAAACTTTAATATAGCGCGAAAAATCGTCTATGAACGTTATAAAATAAACCGAACCGCTTTGAGAAGGAACGCGAATGGGACCGCACACGTCAGTGTGGACCACTTCTAATGGCATTGTTGATAATATTTGATTGTAAGACAAAAATGGTTTTGTTGTTATTTTACACGTAGCACACGTCACACACGGATATTCGTTTATATTGTTTTTATTAAAACCACGAACCATTTCTTCTTTTATTAATTTATTAATATCGCGAAAATTTAAATGTCCGAATCTTTTATGCCATAGTGCATTTTCCGAGTCTTCATCGTTTAACATAACACATTCTTTATTTGGTTTTAGATTTACTTTAAATATTTCACCGACTTGGTCAGCAATAATTATCAATTTATTATTTGGTTGCTAACCGTAAGCTTTTTCGTTTTTAAACAAAACGGAATTACCATTCTTAATTATTTTGCTAACTGACAAAAAATTTGATTTTAATTCCGGCGCAAATAATACGTTGTATAGTGTAATGTCAGCATGTGCTGATTTCAATGACACATTACCTATACTTTTTGCTATAACACACTCCCCAGAAGGTAAGAAAATTTCTTGATGATGATCTTTTAATGATGTAAACAGGTTTTCAGATATACAAATATGTGAGGAAGCACCGCTATCCAATACCCAATCGTTTTCGTTTGATTTAATTCCTGTATGTACGCATAAGACAACAGGGGAATATTTATTATTGCTGTTATTATTTCGAGAATTTCTGCACTCAGATCGAATGTGACCACGTTTTCCACAACCATAACATTTTATATTACGTTTTCTATTGTTCTCGTTTCTCTCTTCACTTGATATCTGAATATGATTGTTTCTCCTCTGGTATTTTTCCACTTTACCTTTTAAAGCAAGCACATGTTCCATTTTTTCATTATTTTTTCTATCTCCTCTTCTTTCTTCTTCTTCCAAGATTTTGATTTTTAGCTTCTCTAGGGATGGCAATGAGTCATGACTTTCTATGGCAACAACAAAATTTTCTAATTCGGATGGCAAGCTACATAAAAGTAAAATACTTAACAAGTCCTCTGACATAGTAATATCTATTTCCTTTAAATCACTGGCTATAGAACAAAACTGATTTATTTGAACACCAAACTTTTCTGCTACGTTGAATTGGAACCGAACCAATTTTTTAAAAAGGTTGACTTTTCTTGCAGGTCCTTTTGCCTGATATGTGTTGTATAATTTGTACCATGCTTCCTTACTTGACTTACAGTCTTTTATATATTGAAGTTCTGATGGTTTAACGCTTAGTACTATCGTAGATAATGCTTTATTATCAACCGCTTTCCAAACCGCATATTCCTCGGGCTTCGTTCCAACAGGAGGATGGTTACTTTTTACTACAATCCAATAATCTAACGAAATGAGCAGGCTTTTCATCTGGACAGACCACGATGAGTAATTTTCACAATTCAATTTTTCTATTTGCATTAACTGACTCGACATTTTATTTTTAAACTTTTTACAAAACACGTTTAACAAATTTTACATTTATTTCCCACAAAAAAACTATATTTATATATATATATTTTTTTTTTCACTTCTAAAAAAAACATGTAACATCTGGACCCATAACCAATGTAGGAGAGTGAACAACGCAGTGGGAAATAAAATACGACCGATTAATATAAACGCTTTATTTTAACTAACAATATAAAGAATGAAAAATATAAGTAAAGCTTTACTAAAAATAATAAATGGATTAACGGGATCATGTTGTAAACAAATAAAGATAGAAATGGATAAATGAATGAGAATCAGTTTCCAAGATTTACAACAAATACAATGTTTATATGAATATTAGTTGGTTTCACGTTATATGACTAACATATTTAAACAATATTGTTGGGAATTTCAGTGTTATTTTTCAGTTTAATCCTCACAAGAATTAGCTTTCTTCCAAAAAAAACTAACCTTTGGCCCCTGTGAATATTGAGACTAAATAAATGTCAGGGGCCAAATGTTGGCATTTTCTGACCAAAACTAAGTTTAGGAATAATAAATAAGTATTGGTTGTAAAATACGATTGAAGAAAATAAGAAATTATAAAAAAAATACCTATTTAAAATGTCAAAATATTCAACTTTTTCATGGAAACTCTACAAAAAATTAAAATGCATTTTTAACTCCACATTACTTACGTTCCTATCAGTCGATTTTTACGTTTGAACACGCAAATTGAAGC
Source organism: Delia radicum (assembly GCA_021234595.1). Classification (NCBI taxonomy): domain Eukaryota; kingdom Metazoa; phylum Arthropoda; class Insecta; order Diptera; family Anthomyiidae; genus Delia; species Delia radicum. The sequence goes on from CM037854.1 coordinate 156,540,905, forward strand.
TTAAAGTCCCTCCTATTGAACAAAACAAATTGCGTAAAAAAATACTAATCCGGTCAAAAGTTATAGAGTTTTGACCGCTATCTCGCGAAATTGACCACTGTGCGGCAGTGCAAAATGGGTTAAAATATCTTCAACCGTCTAGGAATTATGTGCTGTCAAAATTTCAACTCTGGTTGCTAATGCATACACTAGAGAGCGCTTTAAGCCAACAAAAATTTCTTAATAAAGCATGGCTTAGCAGCTATGTTATCTAGTTATGACGTGCCATAAATGAGTTAATGAACTTTGAATATGTTGCAGAGAAATAGAAAATTAGAGACGCGATTTTTTTTTATCAGCCCAATCTCATATGTAGGGGTAATAAGGCGGCGTGAAAAAATAAATATCTTCTCCAGATTATATTTTAAGAAAACTATAAACAAATTAAACTACACAAAATTTTTAAAATTTCATATTGAAAATTTAATTTAATATCCTCAAAATAGAATTTGAAAAAAGTTACCAGGAATTTACCATTAATGGGTTAAATCGATATTTCCATATAAGTATGGCAATGTCGATAAGAAATTAGTACACAAAATCCATTAATAAATATATTTCAATTAATTAATTGTCTGAACCATTACAGAAATTTTGTTTGATTTGCTAATATTATAATTTATGATGATTTTATCCATTCTAAATATTAATTTGAAATATTATTGCATTTAGTTTAGGAAAACAATGTTATTTGAAAAGAGATTGATTGTGTTGAAATTTTTGCCATATTTGCTTTTCAATATGTTTTCATTTTCATTCAAGTGTATGAGAGTATTTGATTGTATAGTAAAAACACAAAGTTCAATACAAATTGTATATAATGTGAATTTGTTATAAATATTTCTTGAGGCTATGAAAGATGAAACAATGCTTTGTATTAATGATATTTTCTATGTACATAAGGGGTATGACTTTTTTAAAGTTTACTGGAAAATGCTGCTTGCATGACGTCGGTACACGTACACTATAAGAATCTTCGTGTGGCTAGCGATTATGAACTTGTGGAAGCGAGATCACGATACGCAGCCAGTGTTGCCAGGTTTCTTGAGCATAAAATCATCGAATTTTCCAGAAAAAATCATCATCATATTTTAAAAAATCGTCAGAAATTCGTGAAAATAAAAAATATTTTTTATAAGTGGAATAAAGCTTTAAAAAAAATATAAAAGACAATAGCGTAATTTGCATTTCAAGTGCTACATGACATCGTTGTAATACAAGGTGGCGCAAAAATAACCTTCCGATGTTTTTTGGCTGTAATTTAAAAAAAAAAATGAAAAACTTTGATTCTTCTTGTGGATTATTTTTATTTGGTATTTTAATTTTTTTTACATCAAGTCGAGAATATGATGTCATGTAAACGGCCGCCGCCACAGTTAATTGTCATTTGAGCCCTTTTTATGGCATTTTCCATCACTTTGGCCAAAACTTCCGGCGATAGGTCCTAACATTCTTGACGGATATTGTCTTTAAGAGCTGCAAGAGTCTGAGGCTTGTTGACATAAACCCGCGACTTCAAAAAGCCCCACAAAAAGAAGTCTGGAGCGGTCAAATCAGGCGATCTTGCAGGCCAGTGCAAATCGCCAAAACGGGAGATTAGGCGCCCGGGAAATGCATCCTTCAGCATATCGGTTGTGGCACGTGCAGTGTGTGCCGTTGCACCGTCCTGTTGGAACCACATGTTTTCCAATCATAATTCATCAAGTTGCGGCAAAAAGAACTCGTTGATCATTGCTCTGTAGCGCTCACCATTCACAGTAACCGTTTGGCCCGCGACGTCTTCGAAGAAAAAAGGTCCGATGACTCCTCCAGCGAAAACAGCACACCATACAGTGTCTTTGAGCGGGAGTAATGGCTCTTCGTGGGTTACACGCGGATTTTCAGTGCCACAGAAGCGTAAACTTTTGCTTATTTACGTACCCGCTAAGATGGAAATGGGCCTCATCACTCATGATTATTTTTGATGAAAAATCATCTTCCTATTCTAGTCACCAATATTCCGCGTTCTGGAGCAGTGTAGCGTAACATTGTTTATTAACGTGTATTTCGCATGTGTTTACTACACAAATGTCAAAACAGAACTGACATTAGGGGCCAATCGCAAAATTTATAGCATTTTCTGATAGGAGGATTACTTTTGCGCCACCTTGTATAACACCCTTAAGGACAATTTTCTATGGTTTAAACTTCGAAAATCATGATATTTTAAAACAATTGCACTTTAGCACTTAAATTGTTAATCACTTCTGCATAATTTTGAAATTTTTGATTATTTCATATTTTTAGTTTTGGGTTCGGTTTTGATATTTTTAAAAACAAATTATTTTTATTCAAAAATTGTTTATTACTGCTTGTTTTTCTATTTTCAAATATATATTGTGAATATCTTAAATTTCATTTTGAGAAACTTTATTTATATTATTTTCCTGATTTTTAAGCTCCGGATTTATTTTAAAACTTATTTTGTATCTTTTAAAGTTGTGATTATTTGAGGTCTGTTTGTTTCGCATGCTGCTTTTTTATTTCCATTTAATTTTTCCTATTTTCATCTAAATATTACACTAAATGATTTTTCTAGTATTTACATTTTTGCAAAATTTTATTTGACATCAAAATAGCAAATAAATGTTAGATTTCGATAAAAAAATAAAGTTTTTTTTAATTTTAACAATATAATAAAAATCGAAAAACAGATCCGACTGCAAATAAATATATTTTGCTGATGTAGTATGCTTTTGGTAAAAAAATCATCATTTTGGAAACAAAAATCGTTGAATCGTTATGTACTAAAAATTGTCAAAATGACGATAAATCGGCAAACATGACAACACTGTACGCAGCATAAAAAAGTTCACGTACTGAACTTGGTTTTTTTGCTGCTACACACACAAGCGTAAATGTAATAGTAAAGGTATAATTAGTCTTTCCATTCCGTGCCATAGCGGAATGGAAAGCGCGTTTTTAAAAAAAGCGCATCATATAAACCGTACACGAAACAACTGATTCGTTACGGAACGGAACGACAAGACTAATGGAGTCTTAAGTGTTATGCCCTTCACTGCGCTATACTGATCCTTTTTCATGGAGGGGCAAATTTACTTCAAGGGAGGGGGAAATTTACTTCATGTAAGGTGGAAATTTACTTCATCTGAGATGTCAGAGATCGAACTGGAGACATTCTACCGACTCTAGGACAACGGTTCCCAAATTAGGGTCAGTGGACCCACAGGGATCCGAATTGGTATTCTGTGAGGGGGTGGGGGCTCCGCCAACAGTTCCGACAAAATGAATATTGAAAACTAATTTTAAATATGTTACAATAAGAGCAAGATTATTCAAGTTCAAGATCATTTGTTTTTTGTTAAACAAAAAACCGAGCAATGTTTATTTATTAATTACAAAATTAATTTAAAGCAGACTTTATCTACTGACAGGTCTTTACATGTTTCATTTCGCGTCACCGAAAATCTTCAGAGAACCAATGTTGAAAGGGTAGAAGATTTTACCCAAATTTTGAAGGAAACACATCAACGCTTTACCCGTATGATTTTATTTGCCCGATGAGAAGTAAAAAACAAAATTGGAAGAATTGAACTAATTCAAATAAAAAATAAAACATTTTTTACTAATAAACTACGTTTTTTAGTTAAACTAAATAAACTACGTTTAACCAACGTTTATTAGTTAAACATGTTTTATTTTTGATTTGAATTAGTTCAATACTTCTAATTTTGTTTTTTACTTCCCATCGTGCAAATAAAACCATACGGGTAAAGCGTATTTTGGTAAACTCTTCTACCTCTTTTACATTGGTCCTCTGAAGATTTTCGGTGACACGAAATAAAACCTATAAGAAATTGTCAGTAGATAAAGTCTACTTTAACTTAGCGGATAGAAAAATTTTTTAATTAATAAATAAATATTGCTCGGTTTTTTGTTCAAGAAAACACAAATGATCTTGAACTTAAATAATCTTGATCACATCATAATTTATAATAAAAGATCGAAAAACAAACTTTTGGTTTTAATTTTTTTTTTTAATTTAAAAGTAAAACATATGTTACAATATTTTTTTACATTTTTATTTTTTATATTTTTATTTTTTCAAAATATTAAAAAAATTTAAAAATGGAGCATTTTGTGGACTCCATTAGTTAGACAAATTCATTCTCGCTTAATGTTGTTTGTTATACCAATATCTCCTCTTAACAATTGTGAACCAAATTTGAAAGTAGCTTTCACTGATTGTTTTTATAATTGATAACATTAAAAATTTTTAAAGCCCATTCGTACGAAAAAGTCTGTGAGTGTAGTTATGACACTATTCCCCCATGTGGCTTTAGTTAAGACTATGGCACAACAAGGTAAGGTAAAGGCATTAGGGAGCAATAGTGTTTTCTATTTGCCTTTCTATGGTTTTCTGTTTACTTTTTGTATGTATTTTTGTCATTTGGTTTTTAAAACGAGAGAATTTTTTCTAATAAATCTACCTGGTATTGTTTTGCCATTGTTAAGACCGTATGTTTCATGTGTTTGTTATTGCAAGAGTCACAGAAAAATTTATTTATTAGAAATTTACATGAGAAATAAAATTTGTATTTCACAGGCTTTAAGTTTCAAAAAATTAAATTTTTGTATGAAAGTTGTTCCGAAAAGAGTTGTTTTTAATTCAAAAACTTCAAAAAAATGTCTATGCTCAAATATTAAACCTTTTTTGAAATATTTGTAATTGCTCAAAATATATACAAATATTCCTTACATTTTTGTGTTTTTGATAATTCCTTTTAGAAGTCTCGTGCAGTAAACTCGTTTATGACGAATTCGGTTACTACTAAACCTCAATTACTACGAGCTAATTTGAAAGTCCTAACGGTTTCGTAACAACTTCAACAACTAAGAAGACATGATTTTAGAAAACTGATGATTAATAGGTTTTTTTTTGTCTGCCTATCCTGAAGGCTCTAGCCTTTTTAAAACTGCGAGTTCTGATGAGATATTTAGCCAGATCGAACCTAGGTAATATGTTTGATTTGCTTTATTTTTGTAAATATACGGAGGTTGGAAGCTCGTTATAAATTAAAAACAACATAAAAATAATCTCGATGTATATAAAACCAAAAAATCACTAGAATTGTACAAAATATTACTGAGCCAAAGTAAAAACTATAATTTTTTTATATAAATAGAACATTTTAGGTCTTTAAAGTTTAGTAAGGTCATGATATTCGATAACTAAAAACCCAAGAATGGAGGAAAATTAATGGTCAATAAGTTTTTTGTTAAAGCTCTTCCTATTCGGGAGGCTCTAGCCTATTAAAAAATTTGGGGTTCTTATGACATATTTAGCCATATCGAAATCCTAGTACCAACCTAGCTAATATTTTTGATTTACTTTATTTTTATAAATATACGGAGGATGAAAGCTCGTTATAAATTAAAATTAACATTTAAGTAATCTCGATGTATATAAAAACAAAAACCTAACAAGTTTTTATATAATTTTTAATTTTTACTACAAAATTCATAAAATTTAACAAATTTTCTTAAAATTTTTTTTTGAATTTAAATATATTTTAACACGAATACATCGAAATTCTTTTCCAAATATATCATTAATGAAATCAAATGAAAAAGTTTCTACAATTTTTTAATATTTTGGTGACAGTAATAATTTAAATAAATGTTTCTCCAGTTAATACAAATTATTTTTTTTTGTTCCTCGGAGATCATCTTAATTGGGTTTTATTGCATAAGGTTTTTGTTGTATTTTTTTTTTATCTTTATCATTTTGTTAATAATATGAAGTGGTGGTAAGTTGAAACGGTAGAAATGCGTCAAGGGGTTCGTGAGGCAAAATTTGGTGGGAACTGCTGCTCTAGGACATATCAAAGAACTGTGATGTTTAAGCAAAGTTCCGTGAGGTATCCAATGTTGTGTATGTAACAAGTAACATGGGGTACATTTCCCCCTCCTATGACAACACGAAAAAAAAAACTGACGTGTCCGTCCGTCCATCCGTTCAATATAAAGCGATCCATGCTAAAATTGTTGAATTATTTTCATAAGTTTCTTCTTCTTACTTTTCTTAATAATTTTCATATACAGGAGATAATTCATACAAAGCGGCCAATTTAATAATTTTTGTAAGTATATCCAAAACAAAATTTAAGCGTATTTATAAAGAAAAACACTAGCCGGACTGAATATTTTGGTATCCACTTTTTTTTGCTTTTTTTTTTGTAATTCAGGTGGTACAAATTTTGTGCGCTTTTTCAAGAAGCAAATTTGTAAAACTACTTACAAAAGCGATTTCTTCGAATTATGTGCAATTGGATCCGAATTATGTGCTTATTATTTAGATGCTCGTAATGAGAGCCCATTACTGAGATTCTGCTGGGCTATGATGAATGCCCCCGCTTTCAAAATAAAATATCTGTTTAAAAATGTTGTTTTTAAGATTGTAAAACAATCCCAAAATTTAATATTTTAAAAATTACCCCCAATATTAAAAATTTTTTTTAATAAAATATATTTTTGACTTGGCTCCTTCAGTCATACACCTAGTCAATGTAAAGAGTGTGTTGCAGTAAAACTATTTTAAGACGGATTCGGATAAAACGAATTCTCTGTAAATACAAACTGCACAGAAAAAATGTCAACAAATTTCAATTAAACGTCTGCTTCACTTTCAATTTAAAGTTTAATATTATGTAATAAATGTTAAATTGAAATTAAATTTGATGCACACAAAATGTACACTTTTCAGAACCTATAATGACACCAACAAAAAAATCAAGAATTTAAATAAATCGCTGAAATAAAAAAAAAAATCGGATAAGTTAAAAAAAAATACAAAAATTAAAATTGTTTTAAAGTTATATAATTTTAAGCGTTTTTTCCAATTTCGGAAATTTTTATTAATTTTTCCAATTTTTTATTAAATTTTGTTAATTTTTGAAATTTGGCCGATATTTTAAATTTTGTCGGTTTTTGAATTTAAATCGTTTTTTAATTTGGCGTGTTTTTAAAAGGTTGGCGCTTTTTTTTTAAATATTGGGGTTTCTTACAAATTTTAGCGATTTTCCATTTTTGCGTTTTTTTGAAAATTGTAGGGATTTTTTATTTAATTTTAGAAAAAATATTTTTTTTTTTCCTATTTTTTATATAACTTTTTTAATTTTTTGCAATTTTGAAGATTTTTTTTTATAATTTTGGTAATATTTTTAAATTTTGTAATTTTAATAATTTCGGCGATTTTTTCTATTTTTTTTTTTATTTTTTTTTCAAAGTTTAGTTTTTAATACATAGTAACTAGAAATTTTTCTTTTTTTACTTCTAAAACTTCGGATTTTGATGGGATCTTTTTGCAAGATCGCAATTCATATATAAGCATAGCTAAAACAATTAATTTGCTTTATTTTTTTAAATAAACAGAGGTTGAAAGCTCGTTATAAATTAATAAAAAATTACAAAAAAAAAAAATCTCGATTTATATAAGAACAAAAAACTAAGAAAACTGTAAAAAAATTTACTTGAGCCAGAGTAAAACTAAATTATTTTTATATAAATATAACAAAAATTAGTAACGAAATGATGCTTGTTAGGAAAAGACCATAGCCACGTGTTTAATTGCTAACAAGACAAGAATGGAGCAACATTTATTTTTGTGAATATACGGATTTTAAACGCTTGTTATAAATTAATAAAAATAACAAAAAAATTATCTCGATGTACATAAAAACAAAAAACTAAGAAAACTGTTAAAACAATATTCAATTAAATTTTTAACAGGTATGATTAAAATATTAATTCAAAATAAAAAATATTTATTTATTTTAATTGATATTACAAATTTTTTAATTGGACCAAATGCAAATGAATAAACAAATATTTTAATTGAAGCTCGATTTTAGTTTTTTTGTGTTTTTTGCAAGATTAAACGTTTTAGGAAGAATTTGTGTATACAAAATACGAACTAGCTTAAAACGAACCATTAGTTAAAACATGCCGGTTTTAACTGAATTTTAAACAAAATTTTATATAATTTTACACATTTAATGTATAGTTACGAAAACTTTTCCCATAATTTCCCAATTTTTTAAACCTAACATAAAATGTATCGTAAAAGGTTTATCTTAATATAAAGAGTGCACGATATCTAAAATTGGCAATACACATTTCGCTTATAACGGTGGTTTGTTCCCTAGGAGTTCGTCTTAACCAAGTTTTACTCTAGTATTTAGTTTATTGTTCTTGAATCAGCATACGTTTCTTCAGATACATTGTATGCATCGATGTGTGTTTTTAAATAACAATACAACCAAAGAATAATAAAATTTCAATAAGTAATTGAGTATTTAGAATTTCGTTTTGATTAAGATAAATGATCATTTTGTGCAAATGAAATTTTGTTAAAAGTATAAAACTTACATACGAATCAAACAAGGCAAAATGCGTTTCGACAATAAACGTTCTAGTTAATTAGGTTTACTTTAATATTTTTATAAATATTTAGACTTTGATAAAAAGGGGAAAACATAATTTTGAAATATTTAGCATCTAACCCAGAGGTTTTCGGCAATTTTTGCTTCGCATTCCTACTGGTTCATGGAACCCAAAATGAAATTCGTTATAAAAATTTATTCGATATAAAATTAGTTTTAATTGTTTTTCTATTGTCAAAAAATTTTTTTAAAATTTCTTTTTAATATTAGGCTGATTTTTTCCTATACGTGTTACGAAATTCTATACAAAATTTAAACATTGTTCATGTTAAGTGTTAACTTTTTTTATTTTTTCATCGTCGATAAATTGTCAGTTTTTATACAAATATATTAAAAGTGCTGCCAATTGTTTTTTTCATTTCCATGCTAAGAGTGAGTAACAAATCAAGGCCATCGTGAAATTATTTCATTTTATTTTATAAATAGAGAGTTTTGATGCATTTGGGAAAAATTTGGTGTTTTCGGATTAAAATATGTTTAAATTAAATGAAATTTTTAGACAATTTGTAAAATTTTAGGAAATTTGTGTTAAAAATGGAAAATTATAAAAAAATTTTTTGGTCAAAAATAGTTCATCTTAATCGAGGTTTCATCTTAAGCAAGTTAGAATTAACAGACGTTATTTTGAAGTTATTAGGGTATTGCAAATATAGTATTTTACTACTTTATCTCTTAAATCTTACACATTTCTTATCCTTTTAAATCCCTTAAATTGTATATTTCTTTTAAAGAATTTTATTTTTAAAAAGCGAAGCATTAGCTTTACTAGTAGCTTAATAAAGTACTTTTAAAAAATATTTTTCACAAATAAAAATCACTTAAAAAAATATGTACCCTTCCAGCCTCAAATCCGAGTCAGAAATGGACTCAAATATACTTCGACTGACAGATTTGAAACAAACATTTTTCTGTTACTGTTTTTAACTTTTATATTTTTTCAGTTTTTTATTTCATTTTTTTGTATGTAATAAACAATTTAATAAAATTTTAATTTTTAATTTTTTTTAAATTTTAAAAAATAATTGGGACTGTGTATATGGCCCTATGTTCCAACTAGGAATCCCAGGAATTTATATATATATATATATATGACGTTAAAATAACACTGTACTAAAATACATTATAAAATTTGCCCTGTGGCAATGGCTCAATATAAACGCAAAGTTGTATACACTGAATGTAAAAACCATACGTCAATCTGGTAACGTTGTGAAATAGAGACGGAGGAGATTACAAAAGTAAACAAAAATCTAAAAATAGAATATTTGTGTTTGTGAGTGTTGGTCACTTCTGAGTATAATATACAATAACAAAAAAGCTAATAGGACAGAAAACTGAAATTTAGTTGCATTACATTCGAGGCCAAACTTGGGTGTGATCGCTAAACGCTCATGACTTGGTATTGTTACGTTTGTAATGAAAGAAAAAGCTTCCGTCTGATTCTTACAGCAGGCATGTTGTTTATCATATAGAGACAATCTGAAAATTATAAGACACAAATAATAATACAATTTAAATGGAAAATCAATGATGACGCCTGTCCATAAAAAAAGGCAGAAACTAGTCTAGGCTGATTTGAAAATTAATAGTGTTTACAATTTCTCTTCTTAACCTCAACCTTTCTAAATAAAAAAAATTTACAGTGTTATCATACACCGAAAAAATCCATTTGAAAATCGATGTACATTGCACGAAATATTCCCTTGATTCGCAGCACGAAAGGCTTACACAAATTACACGAATATGTACGAAACTCTTCCGTTGAATGTACGATCTATATTTTTTGTTTTACGAAATATTTTTTATATATTATGAAAAAAAAAGCGCAAAATGATGCATTTATGAAAATCGGCGAAAAAGATATCAAAGCGAAATGTATAAAAATAATAAATACAAACAAAAATAATAACACTATTACAAGCCAAGAAAGTGTTTGTAAATCTTAAAAAGTGGCACATGTTAAAATTTTTTAATAAAAAGTTTATTTCGAGTCATTCTCTATGAAAACACCAAAAAAAATGAAAAATTGTTGCTGGACCATTTTGGATTTTGTTATAATTTTGTGGAAATGTTCCTAAGTGTTCCAAGAACCAAAATCCAAGAGGATTTAATTTTTGCACACGGCACTACCGGTTCACGCAAAATAAAAAAAATAAAAAGTCTGGTTTTTGTGCGTAGTGGTTTGAGCTGTTAAAATTTTTCTGCAAGAGATATCTACATGACGAACACATTGTTTTGAAGCTGAAGGATTATAGTTTCTATCAAAAATATAAAATTTGACTTCATTCATACACCCGAAAAATAACGTGGTATTGAAAATAAGCATATTTCATTGGTTTTTTGTGTTTTTCAATGAACTCCAGTGTCGGCGCTAATGAATATAAAAGCATAATAATTCTCAGATACAAATTAGACATGTCGGAGAAAAATACAAAATTAAAATTGGCTCAATCTGGCAACTCGTTATGAAAAAATCGTTACTTGAAATTTGGAAATTTTGAAAATTTGCATATTTCAGGCTACAATTTGGTCATGTTTGTTAGCAGATACAAACTTGAAAATTACAGAATATTTACTCCCTACTTTTAACTTTATAACACTTCACGACCCGTTTAGTTATTTTCACTCCTCTCGGATTTACAGGGTTTTAAAGAAAAGCCTTTTTGATTTTTTGTATGTATTTTTATACTCCACTCAATGGTTATATATAGAGAAATTAACATAAAAACAAGTATTATTATGAGGTAACAAAGAATAATTATGGACTAAAAAATATATTTAATAAATTCAGTAGATTTTTGATGTTAAACAATTTTACAGTGGTGGCAAAAAATAGGCAAATGGTATATTTTTATCATTTAAAGTAGAAAATTAAGAATCGTGGAATAAGTTTTATATTATTTTCATAAAGTATTTGTTCTTATAATATTCGGAGTTTCAAAGTTATCAGAAGCTGAAAACTTTCGTACTTTTAACTGACTGTGAGAAATCGGAGAGAAACTGAGGTAGTTTCTTGTATTTTTAATTGTGCAAACATCAATAAATCTTTTTGACAAAAAGTTTTCGATAGCATCAACATCAGGATTGGATACAAAAAAAAAATTTATACCAGGAATTTGGGTGGAACAAAAATCAAACTTTGCTGAAGGTGTTAGGATATGATGATCCGCAGTTCGCTGTAGACTTGCTTTCCTTACAGTCTGCTTAATTGTACCTCCTGCTCCGTCACAAGGACTTTTGCCATGAGAAGTGGCAAAAAAGTGCCACTCAGCTTCTAAGCCGAAATCGTCTTTGTGATGACAAATGTTGATAAACAATTTTTTTTTTTTGTAAAATTTTTGTAAAATTTTTGTAAACATAAAAAATCTACTGAATTTATTAAATAAATTTTTTAGTCCATAATTATTCTTTGTTTCTTCATAATACTACTTGTTTTTATTTTAATTTCTCTGTTATAACAATTGAGGGAAGTATAAAAATACATACAAAAAATCAAAAAGGCTTTTCTTTAAAACACTGTAAATCTGAGAGGAGTGAAAATAACTAAACGGGTCTTGAAGTGTTATAAAGTTGAAAGTAGGGAGTAAATACTGTGTAATTTTCAAGTTTGTATCTGCTAACAAACATGACCAAATTGTAGCCTGAAATATGCAAATTTTCCAAATTTCAAGTAACGATTTTTTCATAACGAGTTGCCAGATTGAGCCAATTTTAATTTTGTATTTTTCCCCGACATGTCTAATTTGTATCTGAGAATTATTATGCTTTCATATTCATTAGCGCCGACACTGGAGTTTATTGAAAAACACAAAAAACCAATGAAATATGCTTATTTTCAATACCGCGTTATTTTTCGGGTGTATGAATTAGTCAAATTTTATATTTTTGATAGAAACTATAATCCTTCAGCTTTAAAACAATGTATTCATCATGTAGATATCTCTAGCAGAAAAGTTTTAACAGCTCAAACCACTACGCACAAAAACCAGACTTTTTAGTTTTTTTATTTTGCGTGAACCGGTAGTGCCGTGTGCAAAAATTAAATCCTCTTGGATTTTGGGTTTTCAGACCCTAAATATCATTTCCAGTTAATTTGAGTAAAATCTAAGATATGCCAGCTTTGCCGATTTGGTGATTTCATACAGAATAACTCTTTCGTTAAATAAAACTCTTATATGTATTTTACGAACAAATATGATACGAACATATTTTGTAGGCTTCGTTAAATTGTAAAAGCTTTTATAATATTTGTTTCGTGAAATAAAATAAACTTTCTTATATATATTGCGAAAAAAAAATTGGCTACGAAAGATTTCGTTGATTTCGTAAAATTTTAAAAGTCCTCACTAAATTTATTTTCATAAAATGTAATGCACTTTCTTGTATTTTACAATAAAAGTAGCTACGAAAGTTTGTTCGTAAAAATTTGCATTGATTTTTATCGGTGTAATTAATGCAAGAACGTATAAAAATTGTTGAATTTTGATTTATTTTGCTTTGCGAGAGAAAATTTTTAAAAAATCTCATTATGAGCCATGAGGCATATTTTCATTTAAATGGATATGCTTTTCGACAGAACTGCCGAATTTGGGCTACCCAAAACGCTAAGGCAGTGAATAAGCGGCCATTACACCCACTTAGATGCACAGTTAGATGTGGAATTATGGCTGATAGTGTTATTGGTCCAATAATTTTTCGTAAATAAAGCTAGGGAACCAGGAACGGTATATCGGAACATGTTTAAACATGTTTACGCCCGGTAGTATTCCATAATCCTGACATATGGTTATAGTAAGATGGAGCTACAGCTCATACCGCGGGAGATACACTGGCGATTCTGCGATAAATTTTGATGACCGAATCATTGATAAAAGTTCTAATTTTGTGTGACTTAAGCCGAATATTTACACTTGAATTGCATAATTTGAGCCAAAAAAAACGTTGCGCAACGTAATGCAAAACGTCTTTAAAAGAGCCATTATATGCCAACAGGAAAATGAACTCTATTTAATGGATGCAATTCTTCATACTTTGCAAAAAAAAAAAATTTTGTAAGTTATACGCCTTTCAAATCAGTCAGTCAAAGTTGGCCCACTCTGTATTACATCCTAGTTAACAGGGTCCTTGGTCGCGCGTTTGCTGGTCAAATGGCTAGTTTCGGTTTTCTGATCGATTTGGCATATCCAAGTTTACAGAATCCTTGCTTGCTCGTCTATGGACTGTTTGAACAAGTATCCTGTACACTAGAATATGCTAAATCGATCATAATTCTATCCTCTGGGTGATCAGAAATGTGTGAAATTCCATTTACTCATTCTTCTTTTAAACCATAAGATTAGAAAATATGCCAACAGTATATGAATTTTCATATTTTTTGTTGAACTCGTTGTTCAAGTAATTAATACTTGAAAAAAACTCTTTGTTGGAAAAAAACTCTTTGTTCACACAAAGAAGAATGGCATCTTTTTCAAATTTCTTTTGTTAAGAAAAAATAATTAACAAACCTAGAGGTATTGAAATATTATTATTTAACATTTGTATGTATAGAACAAAACGAGAAATACAAACCACAATAAAACATAAAATTTTACAGCCTTAGTCCACTCAAGAATGTCTTAGAATACGGTTGTGGTAGAATGTTTTTGTTAAAAATAAATTAAATTTGTCTTCTAAATTAGTTTTAGACGAAAACTTCGTTTTCTTAGCGTTTTTTAATCGTGAATAAAATCTTTTTTTTTGTAAGTTCCTTGTGATATCACATACATAGATATCAAAGACCTTTACTAGGTGTATTCTTATTTTGAAATAACGGATGTTTATGTACCGCCGCACACTGGATCATATTTTGACAAGGCGGCCAAATGATTTTTATTTATGTTCTCAACTGAGACAATTGTGGCCCAAAATGGACTTTCTAAATATTTAAAGGTTAAACATTAGTAGCCGCAGCATAACTTATATAGTTTAAATACTTGGAAATTGCAATTAAATTTAAAACGAATTGAAATAACAGGTAAATGGCAAAAAACAAGTGCGCAGCTATATGTTACCAGTTCATTTTTTACCGGTATGTTATCATTTTAAAAAGTGTGAATGAAGAGGTGTTTTTATATTTCAAAGAAGCAGTAGCAAAAGATTATTTAAAAAACTTCGAGCAAGAGTATAATAATGCATGCATTCAAGTTTTTTCTTTATTATTGCTTTAACAATGGCTAAGTTCAGTTCTAAAGTTCTCGCTGATAAATATTTGCAACAGAAAGATGAAAACGGTATTATGTTACATAAAATGAATAATCCATTCTTAAAATTATGGAAAGAAGAAATCAATATTCATAACATAAAAATCAAAAATTTTAAAACTTCGGGTTGTGATGTGGTCTTAGGCCAGATTGAAATACTACACTAACAAGGACTTTTTCATAAAAATCAACAGTTATTTAAAAATTTAGTCGGTAAAGTTGTTGCAATGGAATATATAGTTAAAATACCAAAGAAATATATTTTTTAACTTTCTGTCTGTAATTCAATAAACAAAAAACCGAACTTTCGGTAATAGTTAAAATATTCAGTTGAAATTTTCTATTTAAAACAAAAAGGTCTTAAATTATATTGAGTATTGAAATAAACGGCAACAATATCTTATTTTTATGGATTTTGTCAATAAGTTTTTCAACGGTTAAAAATAAACTAAAAAATACAATTGTTTTAAACGAAAATTAAGTAGTCCTGTTTTTAACTGATTTTCAGTTAATTTAATGTGTATATTCATTCAGTAGTCTTTACGGAAAAAATATTGTGTGTTTAGTATTAATCAAGCTAATATGTTTGATTTGCTTTATTTTTGTAAATATACAGAGGTTGGAAGCTCGTTATAAATTGATAATAACAGACATTTTTTAATTACGTTAAGAAAACGGTACTTTAACCGAAATAAAGTCTTCGCCAAGCTGCACCAAATGCCAAAAGAAATCAAGTGAATTAAGCCAACCACCATCTCAAGACGATAGTTTTAATGTCCCATCTTCATGCCAGAATTCATTTTATGGAGCATATTCTTAAATTGGGTTATGTTTAGGAAATTGGCTAGCTAGGCGAAACAGTGAGAAAAAACAAGGCAAATATAGAAGAAATTAAGCAAAAAAAAAAAAAAACAAATTCAAGAAAAATATCATCAGTTAGGCCTAATAATTGACCAGCCAAAACAAAGAGAAGGACACTCAAATGATGGAAACATTGCAAGGAGATTGTTTCCGATCGAGAAACTGGAAAATCTATCACAGGAGTACATTATGAATTAATAAGACGATTCCAAATCATATTAGAAGTTATATCAAATAACAGAAAGATAAATGCAAAAAAAATTTGGTCAATATGCCAGTGAAACAGCAATTTTCTATAACGAAAAATACACTTGGAGACATATGCCAGCCACAGTTCATAAAATTTGGACCATTTGGAACAAATAATTCGCAAAGAAAAAAGAAACAAAGACTACAGAATCGTTCGCAAGCACAATACAACAAAATTGTCCAGATGTTGTACTAATGAATATCTTATCAGTATTTTGTTGTACACATCAGACCCATAGATATCCAGTATTCGACAAAAATTTAAATCAACCTCAATCGAATTAAATGAAGAAGCTAAACAACTTTTGGAAAATGACAATCGATGTTATTTAGAAGACATTTTTACTAATATTGTTTTATTTATAGCAGTTTATAGATTACAATTTGTTTCCGATGTAAGTGTATATTTATACCCAGTAAAATAGTAAAATCCAAATAACATAGATTATACCGTATTATAACAAGTTCTAATTTCTGTTCTGCAACTGGTTCTTTTTTTATGGAGTTTGTCCTATTTGCAATATGTTCTTTACCTCCAAACAAGAACAGGTTGCTTTAGAACCGGTTCTAGAACCAGTTATAGAACTGGTTGTGGGACAGTGACGTCTCACACTTCGACTCCCATTAACCTGTTTTTGAACCAGTTCCATGTAACCGGTGGTAAAAGAAGTTGTTTTAGAACAGATTCCAAGGTAATCTGTTCTAAAAAATTTAATAAATGTTGAATTACTTAAAATTTTATCGATGTTCTGTTCCGATATATCCAAGAATACTATTTGGACATTATTAGGTTTATCCTTGTTCTAAAAAGCCAACCTTTGGTACCTGTGCATATTGGGACTAAAAAATTGGCAGGTTGATATATAGAAATTATAAAGAAAATACCAATTTGACATGTTAAAACATTAAAATTTTACACTGAAACTCAAAAAAAAATGAAAAATTGTACCTCCCCATAACTGGTTTCTATAATTCGATTTTTATGTTTTAACGTGCAAATTGAAGGCCAAAGTCCCACATATCGAGCGAAAAAACAATGCAAAAATATACTAATCCGGTCAAAATTTATGGAATACTTAACTTTTTTTAATTACCAGATTCTGGTTCCTTAATATTAACAAAATAAATAAATCAAATTTGGGGCGAATCTGATCATTTTAAGTCGACCCGGAAATGACTTCAAATATTTAATGGGTAAGTATGGGCAAAACATATTTTTTTTTATTCATTTGTCACTTTTTAATCGCAGTTTTATCATAACTTTCTTCAAAAAAATACTGAAAGAAATAATTTAGTTTTAATTTTCTTCTCTTTACATTATTCACTATTATATAGGGTAGAGTTGGACATGGTGTGAATGTGGACCTCCCAGTTACCATGTATTTAGGAAAAAACAAAAGGCTTCAATTGTTATTTATTCTGTTGTTAAGATTTTCATTTGGAATTTTGATTAATTTTGTGCTTTTAAATTGCTTTTTGAAAACAAGTGAAAAAAATATAATTACAAAGTTTTAAGAGTACTTCTGTTTTCATTGTTAAGTTGGTATTTAATTAATTCAAAATTGCGTTGTTGGGGTAATATGGGCACACTATGTGGTGTAAAGTATGACCAATTAAAATTACAATAAATTTTATTTAAAAAGTTTCATGGATATATGTGCTATTTCAAAATTGTTCGACACCTATTGAAACTGAATTTAGATGCCTCTTATTTCTCAGTGTAGAAAATAGGGCATGTAAAGTTTCACGGTGAAAAGTCTTCACCTAAAGAATTGATGCCTTGAAAATAACAATAGTGTATTCATTCATTTCACTTAAATTTTCCAAACATTTTTTAATTCCAATGCATTTTTTCAAGACATTCATGAAGGATTCATTATTTCAATGAAACTTTTTTATATTAATTAATTTTATGAAACTGTTTCATAAATTCTATGAACACTTCATTGTTGAAGTGAATCATTAATTTTGTGAAGATTTTCATTAATTATACAAAGTATTTTATAAACATTGACTTTAGTGAGACCTGTTTCATTGATTCTATGAAAAGTTTCAATGGACGAGTTCCGGTGACAATTTTCATTAAAGCTATGAAGAAATTCATTAATGAAGTGAAGTTAATGCTCTCAGTGTACATAAAATGTAAAAAACTAAACATGAAAAATGTTCAAGTTCCTCGCAACACCGGTGAAATATCCGGAAACAAACACTAACATGATTATACTCAAAGGTTATCCTATCCTTTCAGTAACCAGTTCAATTTCGAAAATTAAGAACAATATACAAATAAATGGGTAAATATAAAAACCGCGATATTTCAAGAACAGCAAATGACAAAAAATATTTTCGACAGATTTGCATTCAGCGTTACTAAGTCAATTTAAAAATGTACGTTTAAAAGACAGGTTCTGCAGAAAAGTTAGATATGTTGAGTGGTGTAATAAAAACTTTTTTTTTTTAAATCGATAAAATTAGATGGCATTTGCATCATCTAAAAGAAAAATTTTATTTTGTATAAAAAATGTAAAATTTTCGTTAAAGAAACACAATTCCCAAAATGCATCTAAGGCTTGAATTTGCATTACACTCATGGAAATAAACATGCAAAATTAGCAAAATAAGGCTTCCAAAAATTAGTTAAATTAAAAGATTTTTTTTTACTAAATATTAGTGATATAAGAATAGCAAAATAAATTTTAATGCAAATAAAAGTCTGCCCTTATGAAATCAACAATCTATAATTTTTCAGCAAACCTTTCTATTGATTTTAGCATAATAAATTCGTATTTGCATTATATTTTATTTTTATTTTAGTAATTAATAATCATATAATTACAAATTATATACTATTACCCTAACCGAGCACTAGCTACTATGGCCTTCGGCTCGTTGTAGCGAAAACAGACCAGTGCCTCTGGTGGGAATCGAACCCACGACCCCCGCACTGATAAGCTAGCACGCTACCAATTAGCCTACCGGGGTGCACTTGCATTATATGAAATTTGAGGTAAATAAAGCAAAAATATTGTTAATATTACAGTTTTTTGTTTGCTATTTTGAGTCTACAGGCATTTAGTAAAAGGTTTTGCTATTTGTACAATTAACTAAAATTCACATAGAATATAAACAAAATTTTGTGAAGTTAACTAAATTATATTTGCTGTTCTTATTTTATTAATAACATCTATAGATAACATCTATCGATAACATTTATCTTCTTTAGTTATATAATTTTCAGTAGTTTTGAATTTTCTTAGAAAATCAAAGAGTGAAAAACTTGCATTTTTTGAAAATCTTTATATGAAGATATGTTGTATCATCCATAAAGATGATCGAAAATAAATTTTATTTTCTGTGTTCTTTGCTGGAATCCATGATATACGTATTAGAAAAATAAGTCCTTTAACAAAAAAAAACACACACATACCGTCTCATTTCGATTAAAAATTATAATATTCTTATTTGTAAAATAATACCATCAGGCAAAATATTATTTGTTTTTTTATAAAGAATTCACCTGTAACAAAAAACAACAACAAAAATTATTGTTGAATACAATAATCTGTATATAAAGTAAATATTACATGGTTGGCAAACACTAACCCTAAAATACCGATAACGATTTAATACCATTTCAAATCAGAATTTTTATCCTTAAAACAACACTAATGAAATAACTCAAAATACCGATAACCCTAAAATACTGTAACGAAATTACATAATATATCGTTAACCTTTAAAAATGTCTTTTCTAATTGATTTATTGTATGCAAAACGGTGAATGTTTTGTAATCTCTTTTTTAAAACTTGATGCGTTGTTGTTAGATTAGATTAGATCAGAAGGCACTATGAACTGCGACCAATGTAGGTCTTTTGTGCTGCCTAAAGTTACCTACAGATTCAAGCTACCTATAAAGAAAATTATCCTATTAGGCAAAATGTTCGCGATGTCGGAAGGCAAAATGAAGCGATCACCTATAAACCTAAGTCTCCTATCACAAAGCCTGGGACATTCGCAGAGAATATGCTCCGAGGTCTCCGACACCATCTCACAAAACCTGCACATATCCGTGTCCGATTGACCCTTCCTGTGCAGATGGTATATGAGATTACAGTGTCCAGTTAAATACGACGCCAGGGTCCTCAAACCCCCCCCCCCCCCTTTCAAGCGACAAGAGTCGCCTCGACCCCCTACTGGAAAAAGAGATCAATCTCTTAGCCTGGCGCTGACCAGGAGAGTTTTCCCAGTAACCAGAGGATTCAGACTATCTCCATGCCTGAGCCTTTCCCTAACATACCCCGCAGGTATTTCACAGAATGGTTCAGGACGTTGTTGTTGGTTTGAATTTTGTTTGGAAGAAAGTTCCAAAGATAGATGGTGCTAAAATAAAATTGCCATTCGGAAATTAGACTCATGTGCCAGAAAGAAACTATCTTTTTGCCCCTCAAGGATTAAAAGAAAGTGAGGCGATCATAAAAATTGCATGGCTCCTTAGTATATTTTATTTTGTGAAGTTGGGTGAGTATTCTGACATTCATTAGATTCTCCATACCAATTCCGTACAACTGTTTCATGTCGGAAGATACTCTATTACGATGACGCTTTGAAAGTACAAAAACATAACATATTATTTTATTGTAGACCACATTTAATTTACTTTCACTCCTGGAATCACAATTTGAAAAAAGCTCCCAGCCAAATAGCAAACTAGGCATTAAATAAACTTTAGCAATAATCATTCCGATGTTTAAAGGTATACAGAACTTTATTGGCCATAAAGTTAGAAGCACATAGTACATCTTGCCAACTACAGAGTTAAAATGATTCGTCTAACAAAGCGTGTACCTAACAATAATCCCAAGATTTTTCACAGATGGAACGATTTTAATTTTCATGTTGTTATCAAAATTAGTATTTAAGTGAGAAGATTTTTTGCGTATTACACAGAAAAAACTAAAAACGGGTTTCAATTAAAAAATGTATTGAGTCAATTAATAATTTTATTGATTTTTGGCAATGATAATACTAATTAAATCTTTTATTGAAAATGAAAAACAATAAAAGCTACAAATAACTATCTACAAAAAAAATTATGATACTCAAAAAAAAAGTGTGTGAACGACACGTTTGTATGTATATGTGTTTTTGGTAATTCTGTATCTGTATGCATATTTGTGTGTTTGCTTGTTTTTGTTTGTTAACTACAAATGCATTTGGTATTTTATACTAAAACTTTTCTATTCAACAGACAGTATATGAAAAAATAATATATGTATTAATATATTTAAAAGTCAATTAAAATGTTAATTGATTCGATTAAATATTTGTTTAGAAACAAATTTAATTTAATTCAAATCAAATTTTTTATTAGATATTTTAGGTTCATAATTTGTTATGTGTATAAGGCGTTTTGATTTTTTAGGGTATAAGCAAAGCCTATTTTCTATATGCAAATTTGGGTAGATCATAGTTAAGTTTACTGACATTTTCTTGAACACATTTTACTGAACTGCACGTCATCATTAGCATGCATTATTGTAAACTGCGTAATTTGGTAAGTCATTGATATACAGGGAAAAGGAAAGGACTCAAATCGACCTCTGTGGCACTCCTCTATCTACTGGCAGAGCATTCGAAGAATTATTGTTTAAGAACACAGATTGATAACGATCCGAAAAGTACGATTTAATATAATCTTGACGTGCATGAGAAATTATGCTGTCTATAGAATGGTCAATTATGCCGTCTATAGAATGGTCAACAGTATCGAAAGCCTTCGAATGGTCAAGCAAGACTGAGATATTAACTTTGCCAATATCGGTGTCCCACCGTATGTCTTCACTGACAAATATCGGAGCTGTAATACGTCTATTTTTGAGCAGAAAACCAGATTTTCGATCAGTTAATAATTTAAAGCGATTTAAATGTTCACTTATTTGAATGTGCATAAGTTTTTCAAGTACTTTGGATGGGAAGGGTAAGATTTCGGTACTGGTATCAAAAATAGTTTCGGTACTGATATGAAAAGTAGATGATGAAAGGCAATAGTTCTGGTAATAATAATTTTATTAATCTTGGATCCACGTTTTCATAACCTATGACTTAGAGATGGTCATTTCGGTTACTTTTCAATACTCGATATTTTTAATATATACTCGATACTTTTACCGGTTTTTAAAAATAAAATTCACTTTAATCTTTAACAAAAATTTTATGAATATTTTATGTTTTATTGCAAATTAAAATTTTAATAAAATATTCTAAACTTTTTTTCTACAAATTATTAAGTGTTTTCTTAATGGTTTTTAAACTTTTTTCTTTAAACTTTCACCTTTGATTTTTTCTTCTGGCGGAGTTGTATTTTAGTGCTAATTATTTTAGCGGAGTCGCATTTTTGTATTGTTTTGCTGTCCAAAATACAACTTTGAATATATCGAGTACTTACTTTTAATTATCGAGTACCCATAAAAAGACAAATACTCGATATGGACTTTTTATTTTTTTTCCAGCAAAACTTTTATTATTCTTAAAATTTAATTCAGGGAGAAAAGTTTCATCATATTAATGAAATAGTTTCATAAATCGTTTGTCATTAATTATTCAACATATTTATGAAGTTTTCATAGATATGATAAAAAGTTTCATAATAATGTATGTCAAATGTTTCATAAATCTTCATCAATTCATAAAAAAGTTTGCATAAACAGTGTAAACATATTTTTTTATTTTGCTATCAATTGAAATTCAGAATTTAAATTTCAAGTTTAGAAATTATCAATATAAATTAAGAGTTTTCATTTGAAATTAAGAAAATTGAATTGAGAAACTGAATTTCTAATCAGTTGACGACGTGTTCTAAATTTTGCATGAAATTTTGTGAATATAAATATAATTTTTATAAATTTCAGTAGAAATGGAAATTCTTAACATCAACTGATGATTAATAAATTAAAAATTACAATTCTTAACTTTACTTTTTTCTGAATTTTAATTAAAATTAATATTAATTGATATTTTCTGAATTTAAATTTGAAAATTTGAGTTTTAATTGATATATTCTAAATTATTGTTGCAAAAATAATGGGTTTAAAAATAATATATTAAAAATAAATGTTCGTCATTGGTTATAGCATCTATTGTGTTTTCTTAATAAATGTATCAGTACAAACGTGTAAATCAGGTCGATATACACAACCGACAAGTAGTTTTCTACCATGCGACACAATTTCTATAAAAAACATATTAAATTGTATTTCTATTGACCTCTTCAATGCTCGTGGTACTGTTCTCATGGCCTTGCAATTATTCATGAAAGAATAATACAATAATTTCATGAAAGAACATTACAAATTTTTAATTTTTTACCTCATTTCATCCGACTTTATTTATATTGTGATCAGGAAGACTCTGTGCAGCAATATAGACATTCCCATTTTATTTACAGTTTTAAAAGCTCGCGATTTTATTCACATTTTAATTTTTTAAAACTTGAACAAAATTTTGATGCCAGTGAACTTTGATGACCTACAGTTTCCAAACTGATTTTTTCTCATATAATAATATGCTTCTGAAAGCTGCGATAGTCTACTTCTCCAATCTGTAAAAAGAAATAACCTATTCTTTCTAAAAGTGCATTTTTGCTGTTGTTGAAATTTTTGAATGCATTTTGTACATTTTAATTAAGGTGTGCTAGAATTTTTTGTTATCTCTAAAATATACGAAAAAGATATGTAAAATAACGCTAACCGTTAATTAACCTAACGAAATAGCCTTAAAATAGCGTTAACAATAAAATAATGTAACGAAATAACTTAACCCTTCGACTACCCTTGTACACTACAGTGTACACATTTTAGAAAAATATATAAATAATTTGATAATGCAATAATACTTTATTTTTGTTTTAATATGTTCGTTAGGATATTGGTCATTGAAAAAAAAATCATTATATTCATAAGGGAAATATAGTCGCAATATTTGTTAACAAAGTCCGATTTTTTTAATCAGCCTTTGTCTCCGAAAAAATAGGCGTTGGGTGTATCTCCTAAACTAGCAAAGCTAAAAAGTATTTTCATCTACTGACCGGAATAAAATGAAACAAAGCATTTTTGGATAATCGAATATTTTAGTAGGTCATACATTTCAACCTGTTTCTTTTTAATCTAAGGACCCCAAACAAGAAATAATCGGTAGTAAAACGGTTGAAATAATGTTAACTTAAAATAACATCACATCTGACTGGATACAGAAAAAGACAAACGGACCACCGCTGGCAATGCAATTTAACAGTTGGCGCAAGTGCTGGCAACAAAATTATACCATCATTATACAAAAGGTCAGTCTGTTTAAAGAGTGTCGGAAAGCACTGGCTAAACAATATTTCCAACGTTATCAAAAAGTTGTTAAAAACTATTTTCCAAAATAAAATTAAAAAAAAGTTATAATTTTATAATTATAATTTTCGTGATTGTGCTGGGATTCGAACCCTGGTAGACAGATTGACAGCCAACAGCTTAAGCACTGAGCTAACAAGGCACGAAAGCTTACAACGTAAGTGAATGAATGGTTGCCCAAATATACTAGCGCTGGCATAAGATTTGCTGGAAACGACTTGCCAACGTTGGGAAAACCAAACAAAAGTTGGTTTTAAAGAATTTTCCCGACACAATAAAATCAATTTTATGTATAAAAAATATTAAAAAGAAAATGAAAATTATTCCAGTTCGAGGCCATACTCTATGTTTCTTTATAAGAATATTGTCCTTACAAATAATCTATAGAGTTTTTGTTCTCAAATTTTTTAAAAAAAGTATCAAAAAATCACAAAAAAAAATGTATGCTTGCGACAGCTATCGAACTCGAAACCTTCTGACTACAAACTTTTTTAAACAAAGCATCATCATTTTTATAAAATAAATGGTCTACCAGTGCTTAGACTTTTGTACAGTTGGTAATTTCTGACTGGATGGCACTGCGAAAACACTTTTTGCCAACGTTGGCATAGTTGTCTCTGTCAATTCTTTGCCAGGATTTTCTTTTTGTAGACCACTGAAATTATTGGTAAGCAAATACTGGGAAAACGCTTTTTTGCAAACACTGGTAAAGCGTCTTAAACAAGTGTTTTGCAGTAATTTAATTACAATTCCTCGGTTAGCCAGTCACTTACAACTTCTGACTGGGTAACTATAACTTAAAATATCGTTAACCCTAAAATACCATAAAGAAATGTTCACAAAATACCGTTATCCAATACCGATAACCAAATGAAACGGTGACCAACCCTGAAATATTATGATGAGAATACTGATGATGATGAAGATTTGCATTGCTCCCATACAAATGACACCAACATTGAATACTAAAACAATAAGACTCAAATTCTACCTTCATCATTGTCTTCGTCTACTTCAAGAGCTACTGAATAAATAAATGAAAACTTTTGTTGTTATTGTTATTATTGTTGTTGATGTTGCCACAGTGGGACAATAAAGAAAATTAATAAACGACGACGACAACAGCAAAAAAAACAATCTCTTAACAATGGGTTACAGCGTTGTGATGATCAAAAAATAAACCAAAAACTACTGACGTATAATTGAAAGAAAGGTGCAATTTACAACACTTATAGAACCGTATAACGTATAACAACAAAACGAAACAGATGCAAGCATGAATATGAAACTCCTTTTTCTATAATGAAAGATATCTCTGTCGCCATGGTTTAAAAGCCTATGTCAAGAAATTTAAAATTATATTTAAATCATAACACCATTTTTTTTGCATATTTTGCTTAATTTTTGTAAATTTATACAAAATTATTTTTAATTTCTGTATAATCCTGTCGGTGTTTGATCGGGATATTGTACTGGTATTGTAAGGAATTGAAAATTTGTTCTTTCTTACTTTTATCCTTATACATTTAATGCCCGCTAAAGACATTTTTAGGTAGAAATTTTTTCATGAAAATAAAAACAAAACCATAAAAATGCTTTAAATATATATGAAAAATAAATATATATTGAAAATATGTTTTTGTATATAATTATTTTACTTTTTTAATGGTCTTATATTTGAACTTTATTTTTTTCGTTATTTTTTTGTTCTGAATTTAAAATATTGTTAATATGTTTTTTGTTTTGAAATACGTTTTTGCTTTTTTTGTAAGTAAATTATATTTGACACAAGGTAACGCAACACGCAGAGAAAAAATATGGTTGCAATATGATTGCGGCCACAAAACTATGTTTCCTACAGCAATAAATGCTTGTTTCAATTAAACTATTATTGTATCAATCATATTTCACCAATAATATGGTTGCTTTTATCATGTTCTAGTAAAAATTTCGCTCTTTTTTCGGTTATCATAATATTGTGTTGTCTACAATCATACTATAATATTTATTATCATATTCCTTTATCTAACTGCAGCCATATTAGAGTTGCACCAACTATAAGATGATCAGTTGGTTGTTTTATGAGCGTCTTCGCTCTTTTAGTTTCATTCTTGTTTGAGATTTTGAGAAAAGAAGTTGTGAGAAACAGTCAGCTCCAACAAATTAAATAATATTAAACAAAAAGACATTAACAATGGACAAACAACGTAGTGGTGTTAATTTTAATGGTGATCTGTTTTGTGGAAGAAGGAATATGTTTGCAGTCTCAACCCGGTCTACCGTGGAAGTATAGGCAAAAGTTTAATTGTTGCGTACAAAGAACGTAGTGCTGGTAATTGTAATGGTGATTTGTTTGTGGAAGAAGGCATAAATTGTATTCTCAACTCGGTCTGCCCTGGAAGTCTAGTCAAAAGTTTAATTATCGCTCACCCGTTAAATAAAGTTATTGTTTATTATAAAAAAGTGATAAAAAAGTGCTTTATTATTTGACTGTTTATAATTACTCAAAAAATATTGTTATTGTTATTATTCTTCTGCGCAAAGACAATTGGATTACTTAAATTATTTTAAACCTAAGTTTATTTGAATATGTGAATTATTAAATAAATATGCTATTAAAAAACACGCATATCTTTTTAATCCAGCTTCAATAGAATGCTGGGAGAATACTGTAGGGCTCATATTATGATAATTCATACAAATTTCCAGAACCATAATATGATAATATTGGGATATACTTGGAACCATAATATGGCAATTTAATTATCATATTATGATACAAAAGCAGTTAATAGTATGGTTGTCACAACCATAGTAACATGGTTGTCGCAATCATAAATACAAAAGTGTATGATGCTCTTCGAATATGGTTCCCTCAACTATGTTTTTTCTTTGCGTGAATTAGATTAGATTCATATTTCATTAGCATTTCTACAGTAAAAGGCGTTGTGGTGTAATGGTTAGCACGTTGGACTCTAACACAGTTGGTCCCGGGTTCGCAAAAATAATATGTATAAGTTTTTTAATCACTTATATGTATCGCAGTGCCACCATCGGTGTTCCCATAGCACTTAACCCCACCGAAGTAAAATAATGAATCAGGGCTATAAAACAAAAAGCTACAATAAATTCGCCAACTCTACATCAGGTGGCGAGCAACAACTGTTCTAAGACTTATCTACTCGCGCAATTACAGTGTTGCCATGTTTGAAGTCCTTAATCATTTACCACATTTCATTTCCCACTATCCCCTTTCCAAAGAAAGCAACACATTAATTAATAGGAAGAATTTCCTGAGTGTTGCCTCTCTTAAAAAAAAAAACAAAAAATTATATTTGTTCTAAAAACTGATTACAGATGGTATATTTATGTTTTATAGTTTATATTTATGATCGAATTTAAAAAAATGAATAAAAATGGGCAATATGTCCTGTATCAGGTTGGTCACTATGCCCATACAAAAGTGGGGGTTTTGACCTGAAGAAAATAGGTTATAATCCCCAAGAAAAAAAACGGCCATAACCCAAATGGGAATTATGACCACTAATGTGGTTAGACATAAGCCCCGCTTTTATTATGAGGATTGTGTCCGAAAATCTTAGGACATAGTACCCATAATAACAATGGGGATTATGTCCGTGGGCGTTAAGTCCTGTCAACGTATAAGTAAATATTTGTAATTTTGTATAATTTGTAATAATATCAAAAAATTATGCTTTTCGACATAACCTGTTATTTCATAGTGCCACAGCTAACATACATATAGATTGTTTTCTTGTCTTAAAGTGACACAATGCACTCAACAGATATAAAAAGAAAAAACATTATATGTCGCTACACGGTAGGTATTCTAAAAGGAGCAATCAAGACAAACAGCAACAACAAAAGGTAACTTGTGACAAAGAAACACCAACTGCAAAAATTAACAGAAATTAAAAAGTGTTTTTTAATTGAAACGGCAAGAAAGGGCATCACTATGAACTCAAGTTTTGTTACTTTTGTTTGCTTTTATTTCCTTTGTCCTTTTATTTAGAAACACAAACTTTTTCGACATCATTTGTCAGTTGATTTTCTTACACTTGCAGTCCAACAATTTTCTTAATCATTCGAGTACGAATTTAAATAATATTTCGTATACAAAAAATTCCGTGAAAACCTAATCTACATAATTTTCTATTTAAATTTTTGAAATTTATTTACAATATCCATGTAAAATTTTTTATTTCAGAATTTTTAGTAATTTGAAATTTAGTTCAATTAGAACTAATTTTTAAAAATTTTTCAGGAAACATACACCCAAAAAAATAAGTTAGTACAAAAGTTAGTAAAACGTCTTGTAAATCAGGTATACTATTTTTTAGCAAATTTTTTTGTTAAAATCGTGTTTTCAGCTAAAATTTTTGTTATACTTATTCAGCAATTCACTTTTTAATATACTAATGTTTTACTAATTAATTTTGCTAAAAAAATTGTGCTGATAAGCACATTAATAGTGTGTACGACAACCAGATTGAACGATATACGCAGAATGAAGCAGATGTCGCGGCATGTCAAGATGTAGTAGAGAAGAGGAAAATGATACTTAAAAGTACAACTCTAATAAGACATATACAAAAAATCAACCATAAAAGATTTTTGGGTCTGTTTTTCATACATAAAACAAAATTGAGGATTAAAACAACTTAAATTTTGCGTTGTCACCGGCTTGTGAAAATAATTTTCTACTAATAAAATAAAAGACAAAAGAAAATATTTAAATTTAATATGTATTTTTATAATAAATGTTAATAGATTAATAATCTAGTCTGGTCAAATTGCAAACAAACAAACATATACAGACATGTAGACAGAGTAAAGCGAAAGACAAAGACACACATCTTAGGTAGATTTTTATGGTTCCTTTTTCTTATTGCAAAAAAAGGTTGGTTTTTTCGTTTCATTTGTTTTTGTTTATTTTTTCGTTTCGTTTCTATAAGTATCTTCTGCAGTTGCGTCCTTAAAAGATAGCATCGTTTAGACAACCATTGATGCAAGTAGTTGAAAGAAAATTTTTGTTATGTTATATATATTTATTTCTATATATTTTCAGATATTAAATTACTTCATGACATCAATGTGGGAAAATGAAAATTTTTATATTTCGTAATTATTCTAAATTATTTTTAAAAGAATCACAAAAATATGTTTTATGATTTTCAGCAAATATATTAACTAAATTACAATTTTTTTAGAATTTTTTTGCGTTTTTTTCAGTCTACTAAAATTCAGCAAAAAATTTATTAATTTTTACCAACGCTTTTTTATTTCTAATCTACTAAGTGTTAGCAAAACTTTTGCTGAATCTACTAATTTTGTTGTCAGCAAAAGATTTTGCTGACATTAGCAATTTTTTTGCTAGCACCCTCCTGACTAAAATTTTGCTGACTCAGCAAAATTTTTTGCTGACTTTACAAACTTTTTTTTTTTGAGTGTACTACTCAGAAAAAATATTCTGCATACTTGGGATTTTTCACTAGCATTGAAATTTAATTAGCATTACTTGTGGTCAATGCCAAAAAATTTCATTACCATTCCTATGCCAATGAAATTTGTTTTTAATTGACATTAACTGGAACAATGGTAATTAAATGGAACCAATGCCAAAAACAACCAATTGTAATGGATGAAAAAATAATTGTTTATAAAAAGTGTCTATATGACGTGAAAATAACACTGTACTAAAATACATTATAAAATTTGCCCTGTGGCGATGTCTAAACTTAAACCGCAAAAGTTGTCAACACTGAACCTAAAAACCATACGTCAATCTTGTAACACTGTGAAATAGACACGGAGGAGATTAGAAAAAAAAGATAAAATCTAAAAATAGAATAATTGTGTTGTTAGTGTTGTCACTTCTGAGTATATCATATAGAGACATTCTGACAATTATAAATACACAAATAATAATTTAAAAAATGGAAAATCAGTGATAACGCCTGTCCATAAAAAGAGTCAGAAACTAGTATGGTCTGATTTAAAAATGAATAGTGTTTTTAATTTTTAGAGAAGAACGTTTCTTTTTCTTTACCTCAACACTTCTAAAGTATTTTGTTTTTGAAAAACCGATAAAAATTTTAAATTTAAGTCCTAACTTGAAAAGTATTCGCTATTTTGTGCAAGTTTTGTCATTTATTCACTATTTATTCTTGTTTGGTAACGGATTAGTCCTGGTGATAATAATATACAGAATATTTTTAAAATAAGTCTGCAAATATAGGATTTTTATCTAAATTGGCAAATAAGTTTTTGTAATAAACAATTATCATATTCAATTATAATTTTCTGTTAAAGGCATTGGTCAATGCTTATTAAAATGTAATGTCAAAAAATGTAATTAACATTGTTATCTAGCAATGCCAAAAAAATCACCGATTAATTGGTCCTACAATTAAAATGTTCACTCAACTAATGAAGTATTCTTCACAAAGTGGACGAACAACTTCTTAAACTGTAAGAAAAATTCATTAAACATATATGAAACTATATGTAATGAATTTTTTTTCAACTTTTCATAGAATTTTATGAAATGAAAAACTGAATTTATTTGATGAAAAGTGTCAATGGACGAATTTCTGTGAAACTTCATAGAGGTGCAGTTAATTCTCTCAGTGTAAAAAATATAATAGAAGCAAAATATCAGCACATATATAAACATTTTAGATTTTAAATGGAAGCAACTGGTAAAGTTTTCTAGGAAAAATATATACCTGGCGAAAAATGTTTTATCATTAGCATAAGTTTTGAAAATGTCATAAAGGGATGGCCTGCGATGGCGTAGAAAAATAAACAAAAAAAGAACTAAACCGAAATATGCTCTTTCTAAAGTTCATAAAACATAAAGAATTGATTAGTATTTTAAAAAATGTTCAAACTTTATCCAAATGAATGACAATATTGTATGTACATATAATAAAAATATTCCGAGCAATTTAAATACGTAAAGTTTTGTCTTAGGAGGGATATTAATTATACATAAGAAATCGAGGCGATCTTTCGTTAATCGATGTCACAGAGCACACAGAAAAATAAAGTATCAACCGAATTGAAAAGTGTATTTTGGTGGATACAACCAATTATTTCGGTTGGTACAACCATATTCAAATGTGATTTCAGAATATTTTTATTTGGAGCAATTAAAATTCTGTTGTACAAATATTTAGTTGTACCCTTCGATTTCTGTAGTAGCAACCGTATTTCAGTTGGTTCTTGGGATTAACTAGTTATAGAACCGGTTCTAAAGTAACCTATTCTAGTTTACAGGAAAAGAACCTATTACAAATAGAGCAAACTCTATATAAAAAGAACCGGTTGTAGAACAGAAGTCAGAACCTGTTATAATACAGTGTAAGTTGTTCTGAAACCTGTTATTTGGATTTTATTATTTTACTACGTACAATTGCATATAACGGTAAACAAAGAAGAATAATTAAAGAAAAATTGAAGAATTATTTTTGTTTTTATACAATTTTAATTAGGAAATTCTACCTATTTATTAATGTGTTGAGATGAAAGGTGAGGAAAGATGAAGGGCTCCAAACATGGCAAAACTTTAAGAGATGATAAGTCTTAGAACAGTTGTTGCTCGCCACCTTCCACCAGATATGATCCAATATGACCAGATGTGTTCATTTCTGGTCACGTAAATTATGCAATTTCCTAGATCCCTTCAGATATGAAGAGATCTTGCACTAAATCTGATCAGATCTAGACATGAAGTGTATCACAAAAGACATATCTTATCATATATGATCGGATCTGCCTCCAGATCTAATTATATTCAATCATTTCTTACTAGATTCAATCATACTGGTTAGATCTGATTAGGTCACGGGTATTTATAGTCATGAAACACTCATTGATTTTGGTATTCATTTTTAAAAAGTAAAATAAAAAGTAAATTAAATGTTTTTTTTTTGTTAAATATTAATAATGTCCAGCTGGTTTTACATTTATGCCGGTTAAACTCTTTTACTTTTTTTTAACTTTCGAAATTCAGTGAAATTAATGTGTAATTATAGATTTGAAACGCAGTGTATTATTTTGGGTGTAGAAAATTGACGACCTTTACAATTTTATGAAAAATGTTTAAATTTATGAAAAATTTGATTTTTGTGAAAATCGAGTAGCAGCAACTCGAAAAACTATTTCTTATTTCAAAATTTTTATTATATGCGTGAACAGCAAACTAAAATTATATCGTAACGATATTTCAGATGATTTATAAAAGATATTAAAAATGTTGGTTGTTTTCTATTTTAAAGTTTTTTTTTCTTCAAACTTTTACATTTAAGGAAACCATGTAAAGAAAGTATTTTCGTATTATATATAATTTCATCTGAGAAATGATAACATCTTATTGTATCATATTAGATCTAATCTAATACAATTAGACATTATTTGATACAATTAGGTCTATTTTATGTGATTAGAAATAGTTTGATACGATTCGATCTAAATTTTGTCCTCGTTCATATGTATCAAACTATTTTTTAATGTGATTCATTTACATCCAATAACGTACAACTGTAATGTACATGTGGCATATATAAACAAATATATATATACAGGCGCGGATCCAGGGGGGGGGGTGAGAAGAGGATATCTCCCCCCCAAAATGACTTTTTTTTTTTTTGAAACATGTACAAACAAACTTTGTAGATTATTTTCTAGAATTTTGGTTTAGAAAAATATCGTTGGATACATAAAACTAAATTAAAACTGTATTTTTAGCCTTTTAACACACTTATTTGCCCAAACGATTGCATGTGCATATGCCATCTACATGCGCATAGCAATAAGTCAGCATCCGGTTAGAATATGTGCTAAAAATCACATTCGATGAAAATAACTTCCGGAAAATTTTCGTACCGAGGTAGTAAATCAATTGCAAAGAAATGTACTTCAACAAAAGATTGAAAACCGTGAACGTTTACTTCCTATTATAAAATCAATTATTTTTCTTGGAAGAAATAACATACCACTCCGTGGTCATCGAGATGATGGTGCTTTGCTCTCGTCTGAAAGTTCAGACTCAGAAGGTATCTTTCGTTCGCTTCTACGGTTTCGCATAGATGCCGGTGATAAAATACTTCAAAACCATTTAAAAACAAGCCCATTGAATGCTACATATATATCCAAAACTATTCAAAACCAAATAATAGACTGCTGCAATACCTTAATTTTAGAAATAATTTTGAAAAATATTTCTGAAGCCAAATATTATTCTATAATTTTTGATGAAACAACGGACCTGTCTGGCAAAAGCCAAATTTAATTATCTTTAAGATATTTGAATGTAAAGGACAACACTGTACTCGAAGAATTTATAGGATTTGTAGACGCATTTGAAGAAGCTATTAAGAATACAGCTGACGGTGATGAAATATCAATTGATGCAAAGACAATGTCAACAATAATAATAAAAGCTTTGATAAGTTTTGGGCTTGACTTAAAAAACTGTGTCGGAATTGGTACGGATGGGTGCCCATTGATGTTAGCAGAAAAAGGAGATGTTAAAAAAATACAAGAAGTAGCATTAAACGCAAAACAAACTCCCTGCTTTTCACACAAGCTCAACAATTCGATTTCAAAAAGCAATAAAGTGCCTATTATTCAAAAAGTGACTTTACTTGTAAAAGAGACAACAAAATTTTTTAAATATCATCATCCTAAACGTAATACTTTCTTAGTTAAGTTTTTGGGAGCTAAGCTTTCTCCGTTGTGCGAGACGAGATGGGTGGACCGCCATGATTCTATATTGCAATTCACTGCAAGTGTTGAGAACATAATAGAAGCGTTAGAAAAAATATCTGAATGGAAAGATAGAGAAACATCATCAAAAGCTTTATTATTAAGAAACTCACTTAGCACTTTTGAGTTTATATGTGGCCTGTGCATTTTATGTGATATGCTTTCTATTACACATCCCCTTAGTGTTATTCTACAAAAACAAGATATAGACCTACAAAAAGGATCAGATCTTATAACAAATTTAATTACCTGTCTTGAGGATAAAAGACAAGAAGCAGAAATTGAGTTTAAAACAATTTTTGAGAAAGCAAAAGCTATTTGTGTTGATTTGGAAATTCCAATTGAAAAATCTAGATTCGAAAGAAAACATCCGATAAATGATGTCGAGGAGTATTTCAGGGTTGTCTGCTAAATTCCACTGATAGAATCGATTTTAGTAGATTTAAAATCAAGATTTTCGAAAGACGTCCTGAATTTATTAAATATACCGAAACTGCTACCTAAGAATATAGCCACAAGTTCAATTTCGGAAATTAAACTTTTAATCCCACAAGAGGATTTGCTTAAATTTTATGGAACAGATCAAAAAATCCTGACATAGAAACTAGAGGCGGAACTCCTACATTGGCATTATAAATGGAAGAACTCAGAAGAGCTTCCAGATAATACAATAACCGCACTAGTAAGCTGTGATGTAGATATATATCCCAACTTAAGAAAAATATTTCAAATATTTGCCTCTATGCCTGTCAGCAACGCCACAGCTGAAAGGTCGTTCTCAAGCCTTCGTCGAATAAAAACATGGCTGAGATCAACCATGACGGAGGACAGACTGAATGGTTTAGCTATGATGCATATACATAATAAAATAGAAATTGATCCAGATGCTGTACTTGCAAGATTTGCCTCAAGTGGAAACCACAAATTACTAATTTAAACTGTTTTGTTAGTTATGAATTTTTATTTTTATCGAATTTACTTGAATTAATTCTTTTCTTTTTTACTGTTGAGTTTTTGTTTTTTTATTTTTTTAAATGTTATTTTTAATAAACTATTAACCCCGATTTCTTTGTATTTATTAAAAACAAATGTTTGTTTTTTTTGTTATTTCTTGCTTCGAAATCTGTTTTTAGTAAACATTTAACTTTTATGGGTTACTTATAATCGAAGATTATTTCATGTTATTAAATATTCTCATATAGTTTGAATATATTATTATTGATATGCTCCTATTTTGCAAATAATAAGAAAACTTCATTATATCTTTAGTACATAAAAAAAATTATAACTGAATTCCTTTTGCATTGAATTGAATGATAAACATATCTTTTATTTAAATCTTCGAAACGTTATCGATTATATTTCTTGTAAGTAAATATTGTATTTTTTTTTTTTTGCTTTTGGCATAGTTTTATAGTATTTATTAAAATTTTGTTTTAAATTGAAAACAATATTTAATTGATACTTGAATGAAACTGAAATTAATTAGAAAGCTACAACTATTTTAATTGGTGCTACAATTTTTTTAATTTGACCGAATTCGATAAAATTTTTAAACTGCTATTTGCCGATCACGGAGTTTTGTCTGAAGGAATTTTTATTTTTTTTAATTTCGTGATCTACAACTAAATAAGAGTTACTATGCCACAAACTGGATTCATAGGCCCTCCTTGATCCTCATTTTTATACTGTTTTGGCTCTAAAATATAGGATTTTTCAACTTTGAGAGCTCCTAACGGGTAAGTGGAACAGCTAGAGATTTACCACACTCCACATTGGTTTTGCCCCAACCCTTCCTTACAAATTGCCATCGGACATTATTACACAATCTTTTACCTGGACAGTTTTAGGTTCCAAAAACGTTTTGGCAAGCATATGGCTAATAACTACAGAAAATTTTTGGCACATAAAAAAATAAAAAAATTTTTGCTCAAAAAAGTTCCCCCCCCCCCCCCAAACCGAAATTCTGGATCCGCGCCTGATATATATATATATATATATATATATATATATATATATATATAAATATGTAATTATATATTTTTGCATATTGCACTATATGAAGTTAAATATAAAGAAAGATGCAATTATATATTTGAGATATTATTTTATATGATTTTTTATGAATATATATTTTGCAATCATTATAAATAACTGTATCAAGTAATGTATAACTATATCAAAACTTGTTTACTTGCGAAGTTAATATTGAAAATCGAAAACTCATAATATAAGGGAGACCTTAATGCACACTCAAAGAAAAAGTTTCATCAAAACTTCATTGTTTTTCGTCCCAGTTTAATAAATATTTATGATACTGTTTCATAAAAATATACTTAAGATGATGGATTTCTTAATTTCACACGTACATGGCTCACTTTTTATTATCGAAGTGTGTAAGTACTCCACTAGGCTAAAAATATTTCCAGTTTCCAACTATCTCTTTTGGTTTTCGAGATATTGTTTTTTTTTAGTACAAAAATATATTTTGATGATAATTTCTATCAAATGATGAAGAAGTTATGAAGTATGCTTCTTGTATAGTTACGAAAAGTGCTCATAATTATGAAAACTTCATAAATATGACTAAACAATTTTCCCTGAGTGTATTTATATTCGCTAAATAAATATTTGAAATTCCTGTTGCTAGTATTTTTATAAATGCGGGTGTATGTATATGTGTTTGCGTTTATTATTTGACAATACAATGATTGATGTGAATGTCTTATAGCAGTATACTTTATGCGCGTGTATATTTATTAGAACAAAGAAATCAATAGCACAAAGCCACTGACTGATACACTGATTGGTTTAGATGGAAAAAAAAATTGATAAGACGTAAACACATTGTGGTAAACAACAATAAGGATGTTCACAAGGGTGTACTAAATGTTGTATGTGCTGTTTAGTCGTATCGAAAATAGAGGTGGTAAAATGTTATGCATACATTTGTGGTACACTTTATTCCCAGATCTGATTACATCTACTGCCACATCTGTTCATATCTGAAGGGATCTGGGATAATTGATAATTTTCGTGCCCAAACATGAGCACATCTGTTCATATGGGAACATTTCTGGTGCCAGAGGTGTTCATGTCTAAAAATACTTTTTACTCTCTTTGTCCATATCTGGTACCAGCTGTAAGCCATTTGAAAGGTACCAAAATACAAATGTACATCATTTTTGTTTGTGACATATAAACAAAATTTTTTTTAATTCTTATTGTGATTGTTATTTTGTTTATTTTAAAAATTTTAAAAATTTTAGGAAAACTTTAAAAAAATAATTTCATTAAATTTTTGCATTTTTTCTTTTTATATGCCGTTTTTTCAAATAGAAAGAAATTAAAATAAAAACATGTATGATTAAGGCTCGTATACTAAATGTCCAGTTAAAATGTAACAAACATTTAAATTGAAAGTTTATATGGGAAACAACAACAAATGTGTCAGTTAAAGTCCCAGTTAGTAGCAAAGAGGATATTGTGAATGTGAGGCGAATGAAGATTATTTAACAATGGAAGTTTTTTCTAGATTCATCCAATATTTTGTAGATATTCAAATGAAAAAAATTAAATTGATACACGGAATATAAATTTCCGTCTGAACACACTAAACAGACGAAGACGGCAGTTGATCGTCGGATTAATCAGGATTTATAAACGCTTTAACAAATATCTACGCATACTTTTTAGACGAACACAGCAGATAGCCGAATTCCAAAAAATGTTAACATTTAAAAATGTTCGTTTGTTCATCTTTTATTTGTTCCGCATTTATATGCCACAAGCTTTTCAATAAACGTATTTAAATCAAAATAAGCATTTTAATCATTTAACTAGAATATTTTAAAAATTATCGAGAATCTACAAATCTTAAAACATCAGATTTGATCATATCTACCTAGATTTAATCAAATCTAATTAGAAATTGCCGTAATTTTTATGATATAATTAGATTTTATCATATATGCTATGAGACCTGTTTAGATCTGGTAGAATTGATCTAACTCCATCTGGTGAAATCTGATCATCTTTCCACGACAACCCAACAAAATAATATTCGTCTAATTGAAAAAAAAAATTTGTTTACCATCTCTATTTTTACAACACAACATATACGGCACATAGTACACCTTGTGAATACCTTTAATTATTTATATTCTTTTAAAGTACTTAAAAAAATTAAGGATTTTTTTAAAAATATATATAATTTGTTTGTATTACGAGCAACCGAGATTCCATCAATCAATATCAAATATTACATTGTACACCGTATTGTGGAATCCATGAAAAGAAATGGACATGCTTTTAGAACCACTGCAAGCAAGTCAAGAAGGCATTGTTAGATCTTTTTAAAAAACTACAATACCCGAGTAAAAAAGTTTCGATATAATTATACATATTATTTTATACAGTTGTTTAGACTTAGTGAATTCGGAGGCATGAGGGGAGGCGACCTAAGGGGTCACATGAGGATCGCGCGAATCCTAATAGATGACCCAATTTCTAAGGTTGCGGACAAAGTGTCACCGGAGTGGATCTTTGATAGATATTTTGATGTGTTATTGTTTGACAGAGACATGTGGACCAATCAATCCTGGGAACCGGAAGATGGTTCTCAGGTGTGGTTCACTGATGGCTCTAAGCAGTCGAATGGGAACACGGGTGCGGGCGTCTTCGGACCAGGCTTCCAGCGTGCCTTACCTATGGGTAAA
Source organism: Delia radicum (assembly GCA_021234595.1). Classification (NCBI taxonomy): domain Eukaryota; kingdom Metazoa; phylum Arthropoda; class Insecta; order Diptera; family Anthomyiidae; genus Delia; species Delia radicum. Next base: position 156,579,701 of record CM037854.1, read on the forward strand.
TATCCGTCCATTTTTCAGGCGGAGATTTGGGCTTTTGTGTCTGTGCATTGGAATGCCTGCGAAGGGGAACTCGCAGATCTCGCATCTACATTCTTTCTGACAGTCAGGCTGCACTGAGGGCCTTAATGGCCTATAAGGTGTCGTCCGGGTTGGTCCTGGAATACATTCAGACTCTCAATAGGCTCGGTAGAGGCAACTCACTAACCTTGGGGTGGATTCCTGGTCATGAGGGTCATGAGGGCAACGAGAGGGCAGATTGTCTTGCCAACCGCGGGCCCGAAAGCCCTTTATTGGTCCTGAACCATTCTGTGGAATACCTGCGGGGTATGTTAGGGAAAGGCTCAGGGCATGGAGAGAGTCTGAATTCTCTGGTTACTGGGAAAACTCTCCTGGTCAGCATCAGGCTAAAAGATTGATCTCTTTTTCCAGTAGGAGGTCGAGGCGACTCTTGTCGCTTGAAAGGGGGGGGTTTGAGGACCCTGGCGTCGTACTTAACTGGACACTGTAATCTCAGATACCATCTGCACAAGAAGGGTCAATCGGACACGGATTTGTGTAGGTTTTGCGAGATGGTGTCTGAGACCTCGGAGCATGTTCTCTGCGAATGTCCCAGGCTTTGTGATAGGAGACTTAGGTTTCTAGGTGATCGCTTCATTTCGCCTTCCGACATCGCGAACATTTTGCCTAATAGGATAATTGGCTTTATAGGTAGCTTGAATCTGTAGGTAATCTTAGGCAGCACAAAAGACCTACATTGGTCGCGGTGCATAGTGCCTTCTGATCTAATCTAATCTAATGTTATATTGCAAAACATATATTCATACAAAATGATGTAAAAGTATGTCCCAAAAATTTATAAATATTTCTCTATATTCCACATAGGTTTTGGTACGGGAATGGCCGGGAGAAAATTTTGAAACATTTTCCATTGAATTCCCGACGAAATTTTTTTGGGAATTCCTGCTCTGATAGAAATTTGTGCGTAGTATTAATGAATTCCTTCATTAATCTAATGAATTGTTTCATAAAAAAGTCCCCAAAGAAACGTTTCGTTGAGTCAATGAAATGTGTTTCATTAAATCAATTTTAATGAATGGTTTCATTGAGCCAATGAAAATTTCATAAAGTATATGAAATTTTTTTCATTAATCCTAGCTTATTCGTTGCTAAAGCTCATAATTTTTGACGAATTCGAAAAATATAAAATTTGAAAAGTAGCTTATTAGATTTCAGATCGAAAGGTACAATTTTTGAACAGAAAAAAATATATTTTAATTATTGTACTTTTTTTAAATTATGTATATTAAGAACTTTAATGATTGAAAAAATCGTTTAAATATAATTAACAGGCATTAAAATATTAAAAGCTGAATTAAATAAACCAATTTAAATATATTTCTGTTTTTATTGTTTTATTTTTACAAAATTGTTCCGTCTTTCTTTACATTTTTTATAATTTGTGTTAAAAGATGACATATTTTCTTATATGTCGGTACAAAATATGTAATTTTTTGTCGATCTGGTTTGGAATTCTGTAGATCGATCGACGATTATAATCCACTTTTTGTAGTTAAATTACGACCATATCAGATAAAAATGTTAAATATTGTTAAAAATGTGGTTAAAAAAGAAAAAATTATTATCGTTTAGCATAACGTTTTTGTGTAACATCGTCAAAACGATAACGATTCGGTCTCGTTAACGATAACGGTCTCGTTTTGAACAAAACTATATCGTTTTTCTGAAAATGAAATTTTTCAGTTTTTTTATTTCAAAATGATAGTACAAAAAAATATTTTTTTTTTCTTATTACAAAAATTTTTCATTGATTTAATGAATTTTTTTTTATGAAATTATGAAAAAATCATACAAATTGTCAATGAAAAAACAACTAATGTTAATAAATTTTCATTCATTTAATAAAATTTTTCATTAAACCAATGAATCGATTTTAATGAAATCGTTTCAATAATACTATGAAAGAAAATTCTATAATTCTATGAAATATAATGTTTTCTTTTTCTTATTACAAGTCACAATTTTTATTGAAAAAAATTTGAAAAGTTTTCATTGATATAATGAATTTTTTTTATGAAGTTATGAAAAAATCATACAAAATGTTAATGAAAAAAATACCAATATTAATGAATTTTCATTCAGTTAATGAAATTTTTCATTAAACCAATAAATCGATGTTACTGAAATCGTTTCATTAATACTATGAAGGAAAATTCTATCAGTGTGGGACAAATTTTCAAAATTGCAGGGAAAAATTTTAATAATTAAAGCACAAATATTTAATTTCTCAGGATTTTTTTTTTTATTTCGCTATGATTTATTAATTTTTAAATGTGAGAAATGCTGACTATTTGACTTGGCAAATTTAACCCTCTAACCGGCAAGCACGCCTCCAGGCGGGATATATTAAATTGGCCATAAATGCGCCAATTGACTGTTTTATACTAAGAAATTAAGCTATTTCGATAGAAAACCATGTTAACAAAATATAAGGAAAAATAATATTTGTGTGCATGGCACGGTTTGGAAGCGAGAAAGCGTTATAGTTAAAATTTCGTATAATTTCAAAAAATAAATGAACATAATTATCAAAAACTATCAAACTTATTTATTTTGACTAGAAACCGTTGGTATTAAACGCAAAGTAAGGTTGAAGCTTAAGCATTAAAAAAACGCTTATTTTGGTCTGAGGACATACTGGATTCCAACAGGATACCTCTAAAGGACATAGCATTAACTTGAAAAGGTATGGACGGATTTTCATTAACTTTTGCAGAAAAATTATATATGGTACTTGTACCCGAGCTGTTAAATTTGGATTACGATTAGTAATCTATTTGATTACATTTTAAAAAGAATGGTATTGATTACATAATTCTCTTTTGAGCAATTTCTGATTGTTAATTAATTATGATTACAAATAATCCAAAAGTAATCAAGATTAATTAGGATTACGAGAAAATAATCAAAAGTAATCAAACAAATAATTGTGGGCGTTGTGGTGTAATGGTTAGCGCGTTGGACTTTTACACAGAAGGTCCCGGGTTCGATCCCCGGTGCCGGCAACATCAAATTAATATGTATGAGTTTTTTCTATCCCTCATACGTATCGCAACGTCCACCTTCGGTGTTCCCATAGCAATTAACCCCACCGAAGTAAAATAATGAATCAGGGCTATGAACAAAAAAGCTTCAATAAGTTCGCCAACTCTACATCAGGTGGCGAGCAACAACTGTTCTAAGATTTATCATCTCGCGCAATTACAGTGTTGCCATGTCTGAAGCCCTTCATCTTTCCCCACCTTTCATCTCTATACTATCCCCTTTCCAAAGAAAGCAACACACTAAAAATATAGGAAATATTTCCTGAGTGTTGCCTCTCTTTAAAAAAAAAAAAAAAAAAAAAAAAAATAATTGCCTGCTTCCAAGAACTATTATTGATTATTTTAGATTATTTTGTGAAGCAGGCAATTTCAGAATATGGCTACAACATCTATGTGTAGGCAACAACCTTTCATTATCAAAGGCTGGAATTTGGTCATTAATTTCATCTTCGAAAAAGTCATTTCCCACACCGTAATCTCTGAACGCTTTTACAAAATTTGAACCGTTGTCCGTAATGGTCAAAACAATGTTTGAGCTGTTCAAACCAAAGAGAGTGTTGATTTCAGTAATCATCTGAGCAATATTTTTCGCGGTGTATGCTCCACAAATTCTTCTACAAGCCAAAGCTGCCGATTTGCGTTCGAAAATGTCTGTAAGCCAATGACACGTATATCCGAGGAAGCTTCTGTGATTTCCAGACCAAACATCTGCTGTGGTACAAAAATATTTAGAACAAACCATGCTTTCTTTTACATTTTTCATCATGATGGTATATTTTGTTTCCAATTTCTTAGCCGCTGTTTGCCTGCACATCACCTTCATACCTGTACTTTGAAAAAGATCTATAAAGGATTTATTTTCCAGAATGGAAAGGGTCAATGAACAATTAATCAATCATTGCATGTAACAGTTGAACATCGAACTCAGATTGCGTGTTACCGCCAAAAGGGCTACCTATTTTATAATTTTTGTATGTTTTAAAAAGTTCACTATGCTTGACTAGCAAATGTTTGATGAACTTTGAAGTCACTTCACCTCTTCCTCTTATCACTCGATGAACACACTTAGCACAAGTTGTCTTATCGGAAATCTAACAATAAAAATTATAATTACATGTCTTGCTTTCATTTAAAAACTTTAAAACTAACTTTTTCTACTTCTATGTAAAATTCTTCTTCGAAAATTATTTTTCGTGAATTAACACAGACTTTTTTTAGGGCCGGTTCTGATTCCTCACTTAATGAGCAACTACCATTAAATACTGATAGAATTTCATGTAGAAAAATGTATTTGTGACAGTATTGCCATAATTTCGCAAAATAAAAAAAAAATAATTAAAAACAATCAAAAGTAATCTTTGAAAGTAGACGAATTATTTTTTTACTTTTTATTATTTTTGATTATTTTCTCGTGATTTTTATGAATCTTGATTATTTTTGAATTATCTGTAATCGTAATCAATTAGTAAACGTGCGAATCTGAAAATAATCTTAATATAATCATTATTTCGCCTTTCAAAAAAAAAAATAATCTAATTACTATTTATTACGATTAACAGCTATGACTTGTACCAAACCCTTTAAATTTGAACAATATATATTTAAGTTATGTTGTTTTTTCGCAAATTTCATTGAAAAAAGTTTAGACCGGTTTAAGGGTTAACATGTCCCAGTCCAGGAGATGTTAGTTGACGTTGAAGAACCCCATAAAAGATGCAGGTGAATAACTAAGTCGACGAGATTATAATTCTTTATTAGCTGATGCTGTTATAATTACACTTTTTGATCAGTGTTTGTTAATAAAAACATAATTTTCTAAAAAAAAATGGCTGAGCTAGTTAAAGAAAACTTAAACAAATGTTAGCATTAATAAATTATTTAAAATCTCCAGATAACTTTAATGCCACCCAGTAAAATCCAAATAAGAACAGAACAGCTTATACTGTATTATAACAGGCTCTAATTTCTGTTCTGCAACTGGTTCTTTATATATGGAGTTTGTCCTATTTACAACAGGTTCTTTACCACCAAACTAGAACAGGTTGCTTTAGAATCGGTTCTAGAACCAGTTATAGAACTGGTTCTGTGACACCTTACATTTCAACTAGGAGGAACATGTTCTGGAAGCGGTTCCATGTAACCGGTTGTAAAAGAAGTTGTTCTAGAACAGGTTTAGACGTAATTTGTAATTTTGCTGGGCACTTCTAAAACATACACTGATAATAATCCATGCATAAAAATACCAATAAATGTCAAAATAACAAAAACTTTCGTAACATAAACAAATATTTGTTCATTTTACGAAAGTTTTTGTTGTTTTGACATTATTTTCGTATTTTTAGCATGGATTTTTATGAGTGTACAAAAGAACTTCACAATTGTATGCTGAACCAATTTATAAACGATTGTTTGATAAATCCGTTTCTAAAATGTCCAGAAGTGACAATCACATATCTGCAAACCCAGGCCGATGAATCTTTCAAAATGAAACTTAAAACTGCTATAGACAATGCTAAAGGCCAATCCAAAATAGCAAAAATCAAATCCATCGAATTTTTTAAAGAGAGAAATTGCTTTATATGAATCAAGCAAAATGCGTATTCTAAATTTAAATTATTTATATAATGCTTTGTTAACAATAAAGCCAAAATCGGTAGATAGTGAACGGGTTTGCTTCGTTTCTGCGAACTTTGCTACAAAAATTCGAAGTCGGATGTCAAGCAAATTACTAAACGTTTTAGGAAACTTAAAAACTTATTTGTTTAACGAACCAATGTATTTTTTATTTATTAAATGATATTTATTTTTAATTTAAAATTATCTCAAATCATTTAATAAATATGTTTTTGTTTTCAGCGCACAAATTGAATACATATTTGCTTTATTATTTAATTTGTATTAAAAACTTGCTTTTAACAAAGAAAAAAAAAACATTCCTTAGGATTAAATTACTGGTTTAAATAAAAAATTTAATTTATAATTTTTCCCGGGAATCTCTTGATTTTTAAATTCCTGGAACTCGTCCGTTGCATTAAACTACTGGCTTGTTTCATTTACAACCGAATGAAAAATATTGAATTTTGGACATCACGCGTTCCAAATTTGTTCAGATTTGTCACAACTACTGTTTTAAAAAATAAATTAAATTAAATTTTGTTGTGGCTTGAGAAATAAGAGAACAGCAGCGATTATTGATCCTATATATTTCGGGCATCTTATTTTGCTGAAGTACTACATTTCTTTACTAATGGGCCGAATAATGTGAAAATTGGACTAAAGTTTCGTCAGATCTAACAACGTCTTTTAAAAAGATTTTATTCTAAGTTTTTATGGTAATTACAAAAAAGACCTGCAGCAACATTCGGGTATCACATTTGGTTAAATAATGTACATTTTTAACTAGTAAATCCGCGGTTTTTTTTTACTATATTTTACCATTTTTGCAAAATTTGTCATTTCCTCTATCTCTGATCCCCACAAGATTTTTTCATCTTCTGTTACATTTATTAACAATTAGTGTTTTCTATTGGTAATAGTAACATTTTAATTATGATCTCAAACCTAGCAATTCAGAATGAAATGCAATTTTTAAAAATCAATAATTAATGAAAATCTTCATAAAACTGATAAATCATTAAGACAATGAAACAGTTTCATAAAATTTTTGAGTATTAAGAAATTTTCTTGAATTAATAAAACTCTTCATGAACGTCTTTAATACTGCATTTATACTAAGCCAATGAACTGCTGAAAATTCATTGAATTCCAAAATTAATGAAAGGCTACATTGACATAATAAAGCATTTTATAAAATATGGTGAACACTTCAGAGTAATATCTTAAAACAAAAGTTTGAAATGTATGAGAGTTAATGATATTTTATTAAAAAATTAAAAATCAAGTCTTTGAAATAATTTCATAGCTCTAAGGAAAATTTTCATTAAATTTATGATGAGATATTTTATGAAAAACATACAATGAAATTGTTTAATTAATATCATAAAGGATTATTCTTTCAGTGTATGTATTGACTATGTATGTTTGTGTGTATGAAATTCGTTTTTAGCATGTGTTAAATAAAAGTAAATACTCATTCCGACTCAGCAATAAATAGTTCAACAATTCAACTGCTTTGTCACTCATTCTGTCAGTGGCTTATCCATAAATCTAGAACCAAGTTATGTCTAGATTTGTAAAGCAAATCTATTTAAAAGGCAAGCAAACAAAAAATAAAAAAATATATTAAATGTCCTGTGAATTAAAACACGAACATAGAAACACTAACATTGCAATCGCCCTAATTATGTAAGGCGTTTTTGTGTCGTTTTATGACACAAAAACGACATTTTCAAAAGACGGTATTATGTATGTCGTAATGAAATTTCGGTATAATTAGAAGAGTATTTGCCTGTCAAATATGAAAAACTATAGTCATAGTTTTTAGTTACGACAGTTATAAAAATATATTGAAATTATAATAATAGGCAATTACAACTAAACTTAAAACTCACCCTGATTATGTTAGTCCTACACTAAGGATATTGTGTAGGCAAAGACGACAGCAATTATAGTCAAAAACAAATGAAATTTCACTTGCAGAAAGGACGACTAACATTTCATTAAATTCAACTAATTTTTGTCATTTGTTGTTACTGTTCAAAAAATTATTAACAATTGTAGTAAAAGTAAACCACATACATATGTTAGTAAAAAATAATCAAACATTTATTTTTTTCTATTTTTAAATAACAAAAACTAACAAAACAAATAACAAAAAGACCAATGCCTCTGGTGGAAATCGAACCCACGACCCCTGCACTGATAAGCCAGCACGCTACCAACTAGACTACCAGGGCGCACACACATTAAAAATAAATAAACTGCATTACAATCCAAACAACTAAAAATTTTTTAAGCAGAAGTTATCTGAGTGTAGTCGTCTTCGTACACTGAACCAAAAACAGGGGTGAAATCAACTAAATCTCATGTTAAATTGATGAATGGATGTTTACTATACAACCAACAAAACCTGTCCGTCATTTTAACAAATTGTTTAGCAAATGTATTCTTTGACGTTTAACTATGTGTTGCAGTGTGTTATTTTGACGAAATATCATTCAATATATTAACAAAAATTGTTTATATTAACAAATATATTAAATCAAAATGAGTGCGCTCCGGTAGGTAAGTTGGTAGCGTGCTGGCTTATCAGTGCAGGGGTCGTGGGTTCGATTCCCACCAGAGGAACTGGTCTGTTTTCGCTACAACGCGCCGAAGGCCATAGTAGTTAGTGCTCGGTTAGGGTAATAGTATATAATTTGTAATTATATGATTATTAATTGATAAAATAAAAAATCAAAATAAATAATTATGTTGTAGTTTTATCAATGCATTTTATTTAATTTCACAATGCGCTTTATTTAATATATTCAAATTTTGTCGATTGTTTTATTAATTTTTAATTATAATTTTTTTTTATCTTTTATATTTTATATATAATTAAAAATTAAAATTTTAATTATATATGTACGTCTTTATTTCGTATATTAAAAACATAAGATGAGATATAAAAAATAATGAAATAAAAAATTAAAACTTATTACTAGGGCAAGCTTTTTTTTGGCATTTGCCACAAACTGCAGCATTTGCAATTTTTTTAATTATTTTCCAAAAATGGCATTTTTCCTTCACCTTGCCATAAAACTCCAGTTTATACTTTCTTGCAATATTTTTTTAGATTGTTTTCTATAAAAATGGTCTTAAAATTACCTTAACATTACCAGATTATAGAGTAAAAGCCCTTTGGGGAATGGGGCCGGTCCTGCGTGTGCCACAGGATCGGTCCCTTCGTGCCAGAGACCAGTCCTCTGCTAAACCCTACCCTATGTAAACAACTGGCAACTTTAACATTGGGCTTGTCATAGGAGGGGGTCATTTCTCCTGCTTTAAACCACATAGTGGCATGCCACAGGACTAACCAAAGATGGGCATAAAATAAACGAAAACTAAACAGCTTCCAATGGGTAAAGTTCTGGCCAACTGGCTTTTCCTGGTTAATAAGCATTCTGGTTAAGTGGTATGTCCTCCCTTTACCAGTCACAGTATTGGTAATTTTAGGACAGTTGACACTGCTTAACCCACTTCAGTATTAAATTATACCAGTCCTGTGATAAGTCCTTCTTTAACCAGTCACTTTTAGGTCAATTGACTCCTCATTTCCCATAGGGAGACTTTATACGTTTAAATTTTGAAAATGTTAATTATATTATTGCTAATTGTAAAGCAGTATTTCTTAAAGTAAGTTTAATATTTAAGGAATAGTTTTGCTATGTCAGTTCAACTTCGTTTAGCTAAACGGACAACGAATTTTGTTGACCATTTAAAACTTTATTAACAGACATTTACCGGAACAACTTTTCTAGTTCAGAATTTCGGTGTTTACTGAAATAAAGCAAAATAAACAAAATTGCAATAGCTATATTCCAGTCACAAACAGCATAATATTAAATATAATCTACATCCTGAAAACTCGGCCTAAGTGTCATGTTATCTAGTTTATAATTTTGATATCTTTTTAGGCTTCATCTCGCCAAAATTTTTTACAATCATTGTATCCGAATTTAAGTAAACCTTGGATTAAAACTGAAAATATTGTTGTGATAATTTCAATGAAATTTGTGACATATTAAATATGCTCAGTGACGATGATGAGGAGTATATACGCAATGCAAAATTAATATTTAAAAAACCTGCAATAAAATCTTAGTTAGCTTACATAAAAACTAATTTCGAATGACTTTGTTTAAGCACCATCAAATTGGAAACAAAAGGACTCTCTATAAATGAAAGTTTAGATGTTATAGATTGCGTTAAGAAAAAGATTAAAGATGCCAGCAACAAAGGAATTATTATTGGGGCATGAAGAGGAAAAGTCTTATCCTTGGCGGCCTGGACAATCCGCTTAAGCAAAAATCATAAAATGTTCTATGTTGGTTTTAAATCCGCTTAGACGTGATATTGTAGATATTGCTTCGGGGAGGGCCAGAAAGAGCAACAGTCAACGTCTGGACGGCTTGACCAAACCATTAAAGCAAGGAACTTGAAATTTGGTACGTGGGTTCCTAATTCCGAGTAAACATCTTAGACGGATTTCGTATGTTGTTCTTATTTTAGAGTTAACATAATCTTGGACAGAATTTTTGTAAATTTCCAGGACAAACCTTTAAATTGTCCTGAAATGTGATATGCCAATTCCTAATATGGCGTAGACACCCGCTTTGAAGTGTTTTTTAAAAATCTTACGGGAAGGGGAAAAGGGAAAGTTTATAATTCAGAGTACACATAATATGACCCAACTGCTTAAGCGATGACCTTGAAATTTGGTAAATGTGTCGCTTTTCCAGTGTAGACAACCGCTAAGACAAAATTTTTATAAATTCCCACGAAGTGGGGTACAAAGGAATAAAAGCAATCGTCTTAGAGGCCAGGCCTAAATACTATATCAAGAAACTTGAAATTAAGACATCCGTTTAGACGCGATTTTTAAAAATTTCTACGGGGTGAGCCGAAAAAGTTGACTGCCTGGCCAAACCGCTTATGTGAGGATCTTGAAATTTGGGTTCCAATACGTAAAAAAGATCTGCTTAGCTAGGATTTTGTAAAATTTTCTGTAAGGGGTATAAAATTTAAAAGTCTCTCGATTAAAGTGCTAGCGATACCGATTAGGCTTGGTAATAAGTACGGTTTATAGATTCGTCGTCGTTTGAACGGGATTTAAGAAATTCGCACGGGTGGAACAAATGGTGAATTGCAATTGACGGCCTGCCTACGCCGTTTTTCTATAAGTTTTTTTTACTTTTTTAAACTTTCAAAAGAAGCATAAGTGGAAAATGGTCAATCTTAAAGGCGGCCAAAATCGCTGAAATAAGAAAATTAAAATACAGATACATGATCCTTTTTCCATTGGTATGACCATTTTTAAAATCTCCAATAAAAGCATGGTTTAACTGAAGTTAAAAAAGGAAAAGCTCCTGCCCTTAGTCGTTCAGCCCAAACCACTGAATCTACAGTGATAGAAATTTATGCGTAGTATTAATAAATTATTATTATTAATAAATTCCTTCAATAATACAATGAATTTTTTCATTGAATCAATGAGACATGTTTCATTAAATAAATTTTAATTAATGATTTTATTGACCCAATGAAATTTTCATTAAGTATATGCAATTCTTTGTCATTAATTCTTGCATAAACTTTATGACAGTTTCATGAAATATTATCGGTACTTTTCCTTACAAAACAAAAACTTAGTTCTCTATAATACACTTTTTAAATAAGTTGAGATGTGGACCAAAAAGAAGTTTTTTTTTTTATATATAAAAAAAAATGTAAAAATAAAATCATCGGCTTACTTTTTACAAAAGCACTTATGTCGACTTAAGAATTTTTTTAAAGACTTTGGAGTCATTTCACATCAACATTTAATACACTAAATGATTTGAAACCGACTCAAATTAATTTATTTCCTTCTGGTTAATTTTATTTAACACAAAAAATTATGACATTTGCAATAAGAGGCGTTAAGCTTCAGCGATGTTTTTTTATCCAAAATATACTATATAGGAAAAAAATACAAAATTATACTTAACAAATTTTGTTGAAAATTTTGAATGAAGAAAATTCGACAAATTTTCATTGATTTAATGAATTTTTTTATGAAATAATCATAAAAAATTTAATGACAAAATTTACAGTATTAATGAATTTTCATTCAGTTAATGAAATTATTTATTAAATTAATGAATACGTTTCAATGAAATCAATTCATTAATACTATGAAGGAAAATTGTATGACTGTACACTCATTTGAATGTAGTCATTAATTTATACGGTGGTGAAGGTGGACTTTTTGAATTTTTAACAATATCTTAATATAGCTACACTAATAGAATTTTCTGAGTTGTATTAAAGAAATCCATCTTTAATACAATGCATTTTTTCAATAAATGCTCAACAAAGAAAGTTTCATTGCTTAAATGAAATATTTTCATTAAATGAATTAGAATGAAAAAGACATATTTTGTGCCTGTTTCATATTTATTTATTTGGATTTTTATGTTTATTTTACTTCTCTATTTTTTTTTTACTAGTGACTTGAACCCGAAACCATGGTTGGTGCACCAACATGTGAAAAGTATCGCGTTAAAGATGGACCTAAATAACGCAAACAAAATTATGTGCTTTTTAGAATTTTGTAGTAAAATAACTTTTTCCAGTGCGCCCCGATAGGCTAGTTGATAGCGTGCTAGCTTTTCTGTGCGGGGATCGTGGGTTCGATTCCCACCAGAGGCACTGGTCTGCTTTCGCTACAACGCAGAACAACCAAAAACATTTAATAAAAATTTCATTTACTTAATGCAGTTTTCATTAATTTCATGAAAATTCTTCATTCAGTCAATGAATCCGACTTAATGAAAAACTTTAATTAATAGTAAGAAGGAAAATTCTATCAGTGTAGTGTTTAATTCATGATTGGCACAGTGTTTCTTTTTCAACCCAGTACTTTTAAACTGCTGCATTTTTTTACTGGATAAATCTGTAGTAAACTAGTTCCAGAGTTGCCAAATAATTATTTAAAAAACAAATTTGTTATCTTTTTTTTTAACTTTTTAAAAAATTATTTAGAAATCATAATATTTTTATTTTTATTTTCATCGGGATAAACATTAATTGCATTTATAGTAATTAAATGTGCTAAAATCCCAAAACTTATTTAACAAATTGTGAAAAGCAATCTGATGTAGGCGTGTCCCTATCCGGATTTCATTCCTACCTAAGGAAATCTTCAGGGGACTTTGTTATTAGAATTTCTAGAGATATTTGTTATGTTAAATCACAAACTCAATGAGAATTTCTTGTCCTCGTCTAGGAGCGAGATTCAAAATTTAAAATATCAAAGAAAAACCAAAACAACAACAAAAAATTGTCACAATTGGCTTTGTCATCTTCCAAATACTACTCTGTTTTTTTGACAGACCTAGCAATGTAGTGACGTTTATTCAAGTAAATCAACAATAGAAAATCATATGTTTTCTATTAGTGTCAGTTACATTTAAATTTGCACAAGCACCTGTATATTTGTTATTTAAATTTATTTTCATCGGGATAAACATTAATTGCATTTATAGTAATTAAATGTGCTAAAATCCCAAAACTTATTTAACAAATTGTGAAAAGCAATCTGATGTAGGCGTGTCCCTATCCGGATTTCATTCCTACCTAAGGAAATCTTCAGGGGACTTTGTTATTAGAATTTCTAGAGATATTTGTTATGTTAAATCACAAACTCAATGAGAATTTCTTGTCCTCGTCTAGGAGCGAGATTCAAAATTTAAAATATCAAAGAAAAACCAAAACAACAACAAAAAATTGTCACAATTGGCTTTGTCATCTTCCAAATACTACTCTGTTTTTTTGACAGACCTAGCAATGTAGTGACGTTTATTCAAGTAAATCAACAATAGAAAATCATATGTTTTCTATTAGTGTCAGTTACATTTAAATTTGCACAAGCACCTGCATATTTGTTATTTAAATGTATTTTCATCGGGATAAACATTAATTGCATTTATAGTAATTAAATGTGCTAAAATCCCAAAACTTATTTAACAAATTGTGAAAAGCAATCTGATGTAGGCGTGTCCCTATCCGGATTTCATTCCTACCTAAGGAAATCTTCAGGGGACTTTGTTATTAGAATTTCTAGAGATATTTGTTATGTTAAATCACAAACTCAATGAGAATTTCTTGTCCTCGTCTAGGAGCGAGATTCAAAATTTAAATATCAAAGAAAAACCAAAACAACAACAAAAAATTGTCACAATTGGCTTTGTCATCTTCCAAATACTACTCTGTTTTTTTTGACAGACCTAGCAATGTAGTGACGTTTATTCAAGTAAATCAACAATAGAAAATCATATGTTTTCTATTAGTGTCAGTTACATTTAAATTTGCACAAGCACCTGCATATTTGTTATTTAAATTTATTTTCATCGGGATAAACATTAATTGCATTTATAGTAATTAAATGTGCTAAAATCCCAAAACTTATTTAACAAATTGTGAAAAGCAATCTGATGTAGGCGTGTCCCTATCCGGATTTCATTCCTACCTAAGGAAATCTTCAGGGGACTTTGTTATTAGAATTTCTAGAGATATTTGTTATGTTAAATCACAAACTCAATGAGAATTTCTTGTCCTCGTCTAGGAGCGAGATTCAAAATTTAAAATATCAAAGAAAAACCAAAACAACAACAAAAAATTGTCACAATTGGCTTTGTCATCTTCCAAATACTACTCTGTTTTTTTGACAGACCTAGCAATGTAGTGACGTTTATTCAAGTAAATCAACAATAGAAAATCATATGTTTTCTATTAGTGTCAGTTACATTTAAATTTGCACAAGCACCTGCATATTTGTTATTTAAATTTATTTTCATCGGGATAAACATTAATTGCATTTATAGTAATTAAATGCGCTAAAATCCCAAAACTTATTTAACAAATTGTGAAAAGCAATCTGATGTAGGCGTGTCCCTATCCGGATTTCATTCCTACCTAAGGAAATCTTCAGGGGACTTTGTTATTAGAATTTCTAGAGATATTTGTTATGTTAAATCACAAACTCAATGAGAATTTCTTGTCCTCGTCTAGGAGCGAGATTCAAAATTTAAAATATCAAAGAAAAACCAAAACAACAACAAAAAATTGTCACAATTGGCTTTGTCATCTTCCAAATACTACTCTGTTTTTTTGACAGACCTAGCAATGTAGTGACGTTTATTCAAGTAAATCAACAATAGAAAATCATATGTTTTCTATTAGTGTCAGTTACATTTAAATTTGCACAAGCACCTGCATATTTGTTATTTAAATTTATTTTCATCGGGATAAACATTAATTGCATTTATAGTAATTAAATGTGCTAAAATCCCAAAACTTATTTAACAAATTGTGAAAAGCAATCTGATGTAGGCGTGTCCCTATCCGGATTTCATTCCTACCTAAGGAAATCTTCAGGGGACTTTGTTATTAGAATTTCTAGAGATATTGTTATGTTAAATCACAAACTCAATGAGAATTTCTTGTCCTCGTCTAGGAGCGAGATTCAAAATTTAAAATATCAAAGAAAAACCAAAACAACAACAAAAAATTGTCACAATTGGCTTTGTCATCTTCCAAATACTACTCTGTTTTTTTGACAGACCTAGCAATGTAGTGACGTTTATTCAAGTAAATCAACAATAGAAAATCATATGTTTTCTATTAGTGTCAGTTACATTTAAATTTGCACAAGCACCTGCATATTTGTTATTTAAATTTATTTTCATCGGGATAAACATTAATTGCATTTATAGTAATTAAATGTGCTAAAATCCCAAAACTTATTTAACAAATTGTGAAAAGCAATCTGATGTAGGCGTGTCCCTATCCGGATTTCATTCCTACCTAAGGAAATCTTCAGGGGACTTTGTTATTAGAATTTCTAGAGATATTTGTTATGTTAAATCACAAACTCAATGAGAATTTCTTGTCCTCGTCTAGGAGCGAGATTCAAAATTTAAAATATCAAAGAAAAACCAAAACAACAACAAAAAATTGTCACAATTGGCTTTGTCATCTTCCAAATACTACTCTGTTTTTTTGACAGACCTAGCAATGTAGTGACGTTTATTCAAGTAAATCAACAATAGAAAATCATATGTTTTCTATTAGTGTCAGTTACATTTAAATTTGCACAAGCACCTGCATATTTGTTATTTAAATTTATTTTCATCGGGATAAACATTAATTGCATTTATAGTAATTAAATGTGCTAAAATCCCAAAACTTATTTAACAAATTGTGAAAAGCAATCTGATGTAGGCGTGTCCCTATCCGGATTTCATTCCTACCTAAGGAAATCTTCAGGGGACTTTGTTATTAGAATTTCTAGAGATATTTGTTATGTTAAATCACAAACTCAATGAGAATTTCTTGTCCTCGTCTAGGAGCGAGATTCAAAATTTAAAATATCAAAGAAAAACCAAAACAACAACAAAAAATTGTCACAATTGGCTTTGTCATCTTCCAAATACTACTCTGTTTTTTTGACAGACCTAGCAATGTAGTGACGTTTATTCAAGTAAATCAACAATAGAAAATCATATGTTTTCTATTAGTGTCAGTTACATTTAAATTTGCACAAGCACCTGCAAAATAAATTTAAATAACAAATATGCAGGTGCTTGTGCAAATTTAAATGTAACTGACACTAATAGAAAACATATGATTTTCTATTGTTGATTTACTTGAATAAACGTCACTACATTGCTAGGTCTGTCAAAAAAACAGAGTAGTATTTGGAAGATGACAAAGCCAATTGTGACAATTTTTTGTTGTTGTTTTGGTTTTTCTTTGATATTTTAAATTTTGAATCTCGCTCCTAGACGAGGACAAGAAATTCTCATTGAGTTTGTGATTTAACATAACAAATATCTCTAGAAATTCTAATAACAAAGTCCCCTGAAGATTTCCTTAGGTAGGAATGAAATCCGGATAGGGACACGCCTACATCAGATTGCTTTTCACAATTTGTTAAATAAGTTTTGGGATTTTAGCACATTTAATTACTATAAATGCAATTAATGTTTATCCCGATGAAAATAAATTTAAATAACAAATATGCAGGTGCTTGTGTAAATTTAAATGTAACTGACACTAATAGAAAACATATGATTTTCTATTGTTGATTTACTTGAATAAACGTCACTACATTGCTAGGTCTGTCAAAAAAACAGAGTAGTATTTGGAAGATGACAAAGCCAATTGTGACAATTTTTTGTTGTTGTTTTGGTTTTTCTTTGATATTTTAAATTTTGAATCTCGCTCCTAGACGAGGACAAGAAATTCTCATTGAGTTTGTGATTTAACATAACAAATATCTCTAGAAATTCTAATAACAAAGTCCCCTGAAGATTTCCTTAGGTAGGAATGAAATCCGGATAGGGACACGCCTACATCAGATTGCTTTTCACAATTTGTTAAATAAGTTTTGGGATTTTAGCACATTTAATTACTATAATATTTTTTATTTTTGATTGTTAGGTTGATGAAAAAATATGTAAATGTATTTCTTTGCAAAAAGTAAATTCATTGCATGTTATTTTTGAAAATCTAAAAGATCGGACTACAAAATTTTCAAATACACAAAATCTAAAATATTTAAAAATGTATTCCCATTTCACTCAAAACATAAATAATGAATGGTTTTTATTTAAATGTTAACACACTTATAAAAATAATAGTTTCAGGGTTGTGACACAACAATTTTCAAAAATTGTCAAAAACAATAATATTTTTCAAAAAAAATTTAATATCGGTTAAACTAAGAAAAATATACATTGTATATATTTTAAAATAAATATTTGTTCACAGAATTACACAAATTACAATTTTTAATATATCTTCAAAGTTTAGAAGTTGGTTGCTAATATTTTCACTAGAGAAGAATTAAAGCGTAAGGCAAAAAAGTCCAAAAAATGAATGATCTATTTGCAAAGTTCGGTTGAGAAATATCTAGTGGATCTATGACGTGTCATTGAAGCTTAAACTAGTTCATTGAGCAATGCAATGCCTTTAAGGTAGAAATCTGACACTTTAAATTGAAACATACACTACACTAGGCTTAATAAATTTATAAAAAGAGAAATTTTCTGTGAAAAATAATTAAAATTTCTTCTAAATATATATATTCCAATATATAAAAATACCCCTAATGTAGTAACGGGCTTTTAAGATCGGAATATAATATATTGTGTACACTTACCTTTCAATAATTAATTTTGTTTAAGAGGTAAATAAATTTACTACCATATTAAAAAAAATAATCCATTAAGTTTTAATGCGTCTATTTATATTTCGCTGACTGTATATGACAAGCTGTGTGCATAACAACCGAGAAAAATCAGCAAACTTCATTTTCCAATTATAAAATATTGTATAATTGTCATATAAAAATAAAAAAATGTCGATAATACGCTAAAAACATAAAGTACATACAATGTGTATTGTATAATGTACATATATCATGCAAAAATGAAAAAAGACTTAACAACACTTTTTAATTATTTTTTTAAAGTTTTTATAACTATAAAATTTTTTTTTTGTTTTTTGATTGCCTGCAAGTAGTGCTGTCTCGGGTAAAAATCTAGTCATATATAATATGATTAAGTCATATCTGAATTTGAATGGAGTCACAATTCAGCTCATATCATAGTTTATATTTTACTTGATATTATTATGTCTTAATATCATACTCCATATATAACTGCATTACCCATATAAAAAGAATCCAAATATATGCAGTCATTGATATGATTATATAGGATTCCATGCTTAGTCTTATTAAACTATATGTGACGTCATACTGAAAATATTGTGCATATAAATTTATACAGCATTGTATATAATCCGATATATATTTTGGTAAAGTTCTATATCAAATTAAGTTATTTGCTAGTTAAGACTTTATTACATATGGCATACACTTTAATTAATTTCTGTTGAAATTTACCCAACTTATAGTAGGAAACTATACTCCTACTATAAGTTGGGTAAATTTACTCTATGTGTGTAAATGAAAAAAATACACACATTACGTGTAAGTTAGTCAACAAAAATCGTGTAAATGTACTATGCAAGTGCGTAAAAATGTAATTAAATTTAGAAATAAATGAATAATTTTACTAAATTTTTGAGTAAAAAAACATGCTTTACTTGTAAATATACGGATAAAATGCGTAAAAATACATTTTTATATGCGTAAGAACCCCCTAAAAATGAGTATATTTACCTTGCGGTAAGAAAGAATACCAGCCCAAAAAATGTTTCAAATAAAACAAAGAATTAATTTTTAGAAAGAGTTTTATTAATGTGTTGTATAATAATAAATATAAAATATAAATATAATATAAATATTTGTATATATGTGGTTGTACATATACAGAGCTTTAAAGATTGAATTCTATTTTGAAAAAATCAGATCAGATTTTTTTAAATCGAATGATTTTTTTTCTTAATTAATCGCAGAGAATTCATTCTTTGGAATTCACTAGTGGTAAATTCAATCAATTTAGCTAATTCGATATTATCAATTATTGAATTCAATCACTGGGAATTCAATAGTTGGGAAGTCAACTGTTGGGAATTCAATCATTGCGAATTCAATAATTGGGAATTCAATCTATTTTTTTCTCAATCGATTTACAATTTGCCGATTCGAAAACTAATAAAGATACAACCATTTTAAGTTTCTCGGCAATATTTTTCGTTTTTTTCTTTCCAATTTGAAATTTTTTTTCATTTTTGGCGATTTTTTTTCCTTTTGCAATTTTTTATTTTGAAATTTTTTTCATTTTTAGCTAATTTTCTAATTTTAGCGATTTTTTTTATTAATTTTAACGTTTATTTTTTTTAAAGATTTTTTCAATTTTAGCGATTTTTGGCAATTTTTTTTCAATATTGGCGATATTTTTAAATCGATTGAGTAAAAACCGAATGAATAAATCGAATGAAGAATTTTATTCTTTAAAGCTCTGTACATATATTATATTTTGAAAATATTTTTCCATAATTAGGCTGCAATCACTTGGAAATAAACTATAAACTAAACACTATCACAAATATTACAGTTATACATTTTTTTTTTTCATTAAAATTATCAAAAAATAAAATTTTTAGATTTTTTTGGCTTTTTTAATTTGTTTCATTTTTTTCAATTTAAAAATGTCAAAATATTTATTACTATTATAAGTTAGTATATTTACAAACTTTGTGCGTAAAAGTTTTATTTAACAAAATAATACTACTTTTAGGCATAATGTGTTTAATTGTAAACACATAATTGGTAAAAATACTGTAAGTGGGTATTATTGTATATAAAAGTGTGGGCAAAATAGTTTTACGCATTTTTATGTAAAAATTTACCGAATTTGCGTAATAATACATTAAAATTTTCTCGTTTTATAGTAGTAAATTTACAATAATTTTTTAGAGTGTATAATAAAACATATTACTTTTATAACGAAATTATTTTCAAGTTATTTCTTTTATATAAATTTAATTAAAAAATCTGTGCATTTTATAAGACAAAAACAATTAATTATATATTTTTTAAACACTAATTTTTTTTTGACAATTTTTAAACATTTCGTTATGTTTCATTAAAAAAAAATTGGATCTTTAAAATTCTTTATTTCCATAAATTTTAATTTTCAACCTAAACACTTTCAAGCATAACTGAAAGTTATAAAAATGCTAAAATTTTATAAAATCAGATTTATTTATATCTAATTAGGTATAATTTAATGTACCGGATATGAACAAATCTCGAATAAAATTGTATCAAATTATATCTAATAAAAAACACGTAAATGACCCTTTTTTCGCATCAAGTTGTATATGTTTATATATGGGAACTTATCAAATGAGATATAATTTCTTACAGTTATATTAGTTTTTTGTTTTTATATACATCGAGATTATTTTTATGTTATTTTCAGTTTATAACGAGCTTTCAACCTCCGTATATTTACAAAAATAAAGCAAATCAAACATATTAGCTAGGTTGATACTAGTATTTCGATCTGGCTAAAGATCTCATCAGAACCCGAAGTTTTAGAAAAGCTAGAGCCTCCATAATAGGCAGAACTTTAACAAAAAACCTATTAATAATCAATTTTGCTCCATTCTTGTCTTCTTAGTAATCAAGCACGTGGTTAGGTCTTTTCATAACAAGCATCATGACGTTACTAAACATTGAAGACCAAAAATGTTCTATTTATATAAAAATAATTTGGTGTTTGCTCTGGCTCATTAGACTTCATATTAAAATTTTTATCCGGGTTGTGTTTTTTATGTGTATTTTTCAGAAAAGCGAAAACACTGATTTATAGTGTCCTTTTAAAATATTTTATTTAGATCATATGCCTTAAGGATTCACTACCTTATTTACTAAAATACTGCATTAAAAGAAATCCGGATTTAATCTCTGTTACAGAGCGGTCCGGTACAATAAAAACAAATCAAAATAGCCTTGCAGGCTAACCGACAATATGATGATGCAGTGCATATGAATCAATTGTGTCGTTACGCCAACTTTCGTTTCTGATAGCGTTATAAATTTATGTATAAGCTTGAAATAATCAATTATCTGTTGTGGTTATGACTTCAATTGACCAATAAAAATAGCAAAAGAATAATGAAATATGATTTTTATTAAAAAATGAACTAATCTAAATCCTTTAATTGTTGACATGTACTTATCTCAATATAATTTTTATATGATTTTAATTAAAAAACTATAATTTTTTTACCTTCGGAAATATAAAAGTAAGTAGAACAATTCTGTGACAAATGCAGGAATCTCATAAGAACATGAATTTTAACAACCAGCAGAAAAAAAGCATACATTTTAGTATTTTTTTCTTTATCATGTTTCTTTGTTTTTTTTTTTCAACGCCGTATTATGCAAGCAAATGATATGACCCAAAATGACCTAAATATCGTTTTAACAGCATAAGAAAAAAAAGCAGCATTTTCATATTGTACAATAGCAAGGAAAAAAAAGCAGTTGAGGATAAAAACAGAAACTTTATAAAAAATTCATAGCATATAATGAGTGGCAGTAGTATGCGCGTCAACTTTAAGAATTTATTTTTTTTTGCATATTTTTCACCGACAAAATACCGGAAAACTGACATTTTAACAAATGAGTGCGTAGTAAGTATACATAGGTAGGTAGGTGTATGTCTTCTGAAGTTGCAGACGGCGATTGGAGTTTGAAATGGCAGTCAGGGTGTACAGACTTTAGCTGGCTGCAAACTAACACAAAACTGACAGCTAAAACATGTGCATAATGGGTCAGAAATTAAAAATGTATATTAGTTTTTGGAATATTACTGGTACTACAAATATATAATATTTTTAACAAAAAAAAAAATTAAAAACTTAAAATTTTTTCATTGATTTTTTTTTTAATGGGTTTAAGACTTAATTAGTTTGGATGTTAAGGTAAAAACGTAAAGTAGATTTTTTTTTAATGAATAAAAGAGAATAAAATTATTTTTTTATCTTTTTCTTGTACAGTCCAAAAATAAGTTAGTAGAAAAGTTCGTAAAACATTTTGTAAATCAAGTATACTATTTTTCAGCAAATTTTTTGCTGAAATTATGTTTTCTGCTAAAAGCTTAGTTATACTTACTCAGCACTTAACTGTTTTGAACTGATGACTTTATAATATTTTACTAATATTTTACTAATTCATTTTGCTAAAAAAAATTATACTGTTAAGCACATTAAAAGTGTGGACGACAACCAGATTGATAGATATACGATACGAATGAAGTAAAGGGCGTTTTTATAGAGGTATGGAACTTTGAAATTTAATTATTTAAAATTACATAAAATTTACTTCTGACATATGACCGATACGGCTGGACAGGACGTAGTCTAATGTGGAGGTCCAATTTTCAATGACTTGTTCCAACATTTGTGGGCGTATATTGACAATAACGCGGCAAATGTTGTCCTCCAAGTGGTCAATCGTTTCGGGCTTATCGGCGTAGTAGCTAGTACTTCACATATCTCCACAGAAAATAGTCCAGCGGCGTAAAATCGCGCGATCTTGGAGGCAAGTTCACGTGTAAGAAACGTGAAACTATACGGTTACCAAACGTTTCCTTTAATAAAGCAATTGTGCCACGAGCTGTGTCACATATCCCATCATATTTCTTCAATTGATGAACGAAATCGTCAGTAATCATGGCTCTGTAACGGTCACCATTGACTGTACCGTTCTGACCAGCATCGTTTTTCTGGATGTAACGGTGTCTCAACGTTTCAACATTCAGAACAATTTTTATATTTGAAAACTAAAATGCAGTTCATACGACTAAAATTAGTTGGTACAATTTAATATTGGTTTTCACGACAAACTTTGGATAATATAACTGAATTTTCTTTAGCCAGACCGAAATACTAATATCAACCTAGCTAATATGTTTGATTTGCTTTATTTTTGTAAATATACGGAGGTTGAAAGTTCGTTATAAATTGAAAATAACATAAAAATAATCTCGATGTATATAAAACAAAAAACTAATATAACTGTACAAAATATTACTTGAGCCAGAGTAAACACTAACAATTTTTATATAAATAGAACATTTTTGGTCTCCAAAGTTTAGTAACGTCATTATGCTTGTTAGGAAAATACCCTAACCACGTGCTTGATTACTAAGAAGACAAGAATGGAGCATCAGTGATGATTAATAGGTTTTTTTTGTTAAAATTCTGCCTATTATGGAGGCTCTAGTTTTCGTAAAACTTCGGGTTCTGATGAGATCTTTAGCCAGATCGAAATACTAGTATCAACCTAGCTGATATGTTTGACATGCTTTATTTTTCTAAATATACGGACGTTGAAAGCTCGTTATAAATTGAAAATAACATAAAAATAATCTCGATGTATATAAAAACAATTTTATTAGTTGCCACACTTAGAATATGCAGTAATTATATTTAATTATGGTTGTACTAACCGAATTTATATGTTGTAGCCAACAAAATACGGGTTTCAATTCGGCTGCCACTTTCTTTTTCTGTGTTCTGCAAATACGTTAACAAATTTATTGCATGAATTTGGCCAATTTTATACCAAAAAAAGCATGAGTGATATCTAAAGTATAATTTTTCACAGTTTAATTAGTTGTTTTTGTTTTTATATACATTGAGATTATTTTGATGTTATTTTTTATTTATAAGGAGCTTCAAACCTCCGTATATTTACAAAAATAAAGCAAATCAAACATATTAGCTGGGTTGATACTACGGTTTCGACCTGTCCAAAGATCTCATCCGAATCCGAAATTTCAGAAAAGCTAGAGCCTTAACAATTTTTGCTCTATAGTTTTGCGTCGGTGTGAGATCAAAGAATGTCCATCACTTATTATCACTTCTCAGCAAAAAAAAAAACTGGATTTTGTAAGCACTAACTAAATTTGTATGCTTCCGAAATAGCGCTTCACCACCTTGCATGCAATAAAGCAATTAGGGAAGGCATTCTGTTGTGCTTCCCACATGCCTTCTTTGAAGCAGTGAAGAGCAATAAAGAATGCATGAAGCATTAATGTTGTCAACATATAAAAAACGCTTCTTGTTGCTTAAGAAGGCATGAATTTATTGCTTCTAAGAGCACATGGAAGAAGCGCTTTTCACCTGCTTAAAAGAGACATAAAAAGTGGGAGATCGCAAACAAAAATCATGAATTTTGGATTTGCTTTTTAAGCGCTTCGTAATTAAATAATACCTTCGGGAAATGCTTCTGGGTAAGCACTTTTTTTCTGGGTTATAACATTTTTATATTTAAAAGGGAACTTTTTTAAATAAAGCTGTCTTTTAAAAAGTCGTCAGATAATTTGTAAAGAGTGTTTTTAATAGAGGTACTGAAGTTTAGTTTATTCGAAAGATAATCTTCTGGCATTATAATTTAAATATGACTTCTGGCATATGAACGCCACGGCTGGCTCGGATGTAGTCTAATCTGGAGGTCCACTTTTCGATGACTTTTTCCAATATTTGTGGCCGTATATTGGTAATACAGATTTTTTTCCCTATATTTTTCCCTATATACAAACTAAAATAATTTATTTAATAACTTGATTTATAGATTCGGTATGCAAATATTTAAGTAGAAAAATGTATATTAAATGATCTCTTAAAATTATTGTAAATATTTATATTAATTACTCAATAAAAAAGAAAAAAAAGAAATAAAAAAATATTGGTAATAACGCGTGCGATTGTTGTCTTCCAATTGGGCAATCGTTTCGGGCTTATCGGCGTAGACTAGCGACTTCACATATTCCTACAGAAAATAGTCCAGCGGCGTTAAATCGCACGATCTTGGAGGCCAATTCAAGGATCCTAAACGTGGAACTATGCGGTTACCAAACGTTTCCTTCAATAAATCAATTGCGGCACGAGCTGTGTAACAGGTTGCGCCATCTTGTTGTTCATTTGATGAACGAAAAAGACAGTAAGCATGGCTATATAGCAGTCACCATTGACTGTAACGTTCTAACCAGCATCGTTTTTAAAGAAGTACGGACCAATGATTCCACCAGCCCATAAATCACAACACGCAGTCAGTTTTCTTAATGTAACGGTGTCTCAACATACACTTGAGGATTATCATCGCTCCAAATACGGCAGTTTTGTTTATTGACGTATCCATTTAACCACAAGTGGTGCAAAAACATTCCATAGTTAATCGATTTAATTGCTCTGATGGATGATTATGATTACCGTAAAATGGACGTAGTCCGCGGTACGTATTTCGAACAGAACTAATTTGGAAGCGTTGTTTAGGTGTCAGTCTATTCATGAAATGCCAAACCAAACTAAACATAAATCACTTGACAGCTGACAAAATGGCCGCCAGTTAAAAAAGTGTTGCCAACTTAAAGTTTTATATCAGTATAGAAAACACCCTTTACAAAATATTAGCGTAATCGGATTTTCAGTGTCTTTACAATTGGACTTTGAACAAAAAGTGAGGGCAAAGACAAGGAAATTTTTACAAAAAATTCCTTAATTTCTCACAAAAAAAATTGCTTAATTGTCAGGAACTCAAAATAATCAAATTATATAAAGATTATTTTAAAATTTCTGCTCCTAGCAATTAGGATACTAGATATCCCCCTGCCGCACAAAATAAAAAACAACTCAATTTTTGTTCTGATTCCATTTGTAAGTGAATTAATGAGCCGATCGGTTAATTATTTTCCACACACAATCAGACAACATTCTTAAAGATAACTTGATAAAAAAAAATAGCTCAAAGGAGTCGTAAGTGAAAATGTGTGTCGGGTTTTTTCGATTTCACTCCCTATGTTCGAGACAAACAATACAAGTAGAAAAATTAATATAGAAAACGGAAAGTCGCTAATTAAAATGTAATAATACACATTCACACACACTCACAGACATACAGTCAACATTTCAAATTGTTTTAATAATAAAATTAAGAAAATGACAGGAAGTTCTGTACGTTGTACCTTAATACACTACCTTGATTTCCTTTAGATTTTAATAAAATTTCTTTTCTACAGTTTTATGAACACTCTACAATAGATCTTATTATCTTCCAATATTTTATCACCGGCATGTTTATATTCAAAAAAGTTCGTAAAATTAAAGGTGTTTCTATGAAGTCTGACAAAGGTTGTAGAGAAATTTAAAATCATCTTAAGGCTCCGATTTTTATTAAAAAAATGTTTTTTTTTTCTAAACAGGCGACAAATATCAAACCAAAACTACAGATAAAAAAATTTGGAATTGGCATATCATTAAGTGTAGCTCACAAAATATTCGCTATTAATTGATTTAAGATTTCCAAACTTGTTTTATTTTCAATTTTCTTTATTTTGAAAACAATGTGTAGCACTTGTATCCCTTGCACATAAGTGTTGCTCTGCAAATTATGTTACAACACAACTTCCTCTTTTATGTTAGACATACTTTGTTTCTTATTTTTCCTAAGAAACTTTCTCGTCAACAAAAAAACTTTTTATGTGCTTAGAAAGTTCTTTGGAGTTTCTTAGGTTTTATATTTTAAATTGCACTTTACACAAGATACAAACAAAAGTGTGTGTTTATAACTTAAAGTGTCACAGTTGTAAAAAAAAAGAATTAAAAATTACAAAGCCGACAATTTTTATTTTCATTATTTAGTTTGTAATTAAAGGCATGTATATAAGCAATTTCAAAAATGTTCAACAGTTTGAGGGAAATATTTTTAAAAACTTTTTTTTGTTTTATGTCATGGTGTTTCCATAAGTTCTGTTTACGGATCTGTACGTTTTTTTGCAGATCTTCCGCAGAAAAGATACGTACTCTGCCATAATTCAACGATAAATTGTCAAAATATAAGTTAATTAAATCGTTTTTACACTTAGAGAATTATCAGCATGATAACAATGAATTTCTGCATTACATCAAGAAAATGGCACTGGAATTCGTCCATTGAAACTTTTCATTAATTTAATGCAGTATTTATGAAAAGTTTAATTTTGTTTATTAAAAATTTCATACACCTCATGAAAAAGTTTCATTAAAAACAATTTCATAGCAATTATGAAATTTTTTTTATAATGTGTAAGAAATTTTTCATTCACTATGTCAAGACAGCTTATTTTAATGAAAAATTTAACCAAAAATAAAATGAAAATTTAATAAAAAAACTAAAAAAAATAATTATTTATAAATAATTTTACTATTACAGTTGTTTTTTGTACCATTTTTTTTATAACAATAGTAATATTAAATAACATTTAGTATTATTAAAATAACAATTTGTCGATTTTCGTTCATTACACCCTCCATTTTATCGCAAATGTTTCCAAATGGAAGAAATCGATTTTTGTTTTTGGAAAACGTTAGCCGGTGCCGCATTTTGGAAAAAACTGTATTATGTTTCGAAAAAATTGAATTTTATTTCATTTATTTATTTAATATACTCAAATTTATTCAGATATGGGATTCTAACTTCTTCGGATATCTCAAACCCACCTTAGCCTGGAATTCAAAATGACCCACAAATTTGATAAAAATGCAAAAACGTATTTTTTTCAAATAATTTTTAAGATTTTTTAAAATGCTTAATTGAAGATGTCGAATGTTATTTTTGTAATATAATAGTTGTTATAAAAGAAAAAAAAAATAAATTGGAAAATTTATAATTTGAGTTTGTATCTATAGCTACTCTTTCCAGGATATTGTATGAAAATAGCTTATTTTGTGAAAAATTTAACAAATTTTTTTCGGAAAAATATAACATAGTTTTATAAGACTATAATTGTATCTACTGTTATTCAAAAAAATATTTAACCCTTAATGACCGCTGTACAAAAAAGACCCATGAAACCAAATGCCCCCGGCCACTAATGGTTAAAGAGTTTTTGAATAAAAGTAAATATAATTATAGCCATATCAAATTTAAGAGATATTTTTCCGAAAATTATTATTGTACTTTTTTTTTTTGCCAAAAGTTTAAAAATTAACCCCATTTGGATCCAGTAATATAAAATAATTATTTTGATCAAGATGAGATTTTGTTTTATCAATTCGAAAGCTTAACAATCTTAGTCATAATTATAATTAAGTTTCATGGGTATGCTTTTTCCCCTGGCCACTAAGGGTTAAAGATTATTTCAATAAAAGTAAAGATAATGATAATATTAATAAATTTAGGTTATTATTTTTAAATTTTTGACAAAATATGCTATTTCCATAAAATGTTCTGGAAAAGAGTCGCTCCATATAAAAACTCGATTTACCATTTTCCAACAGTTTTGTCTGTAATAACCACTATTTTATTATAAAATAGCTATCGACATCTACAAATTAGGCATTTTAAAAAAATCTTTAAAATTAATTATACATTCAAATAAAAAAGTTAGTACAGTCAGGTGAGTGCTTGCAAAAAAATTGCTAATGTCAGCAAAATCTCGCTCGCTGATTTTCAGCAACAAAATCAGTAGATTCAGCAAAAGCTTTGCTAAAACTTAGTGGATTAGAAATTAAAAAACAATTGCTAAACATTAATAAAATTTTTGCTGAATATTAGTAGACTGAAAAAAACTAAAAAAAATTGTAGAAATTTTTTCTTTAGTTAATTTATTTTGCTGAAAATCATAAACATATTTTTGTGATTCTTTTTAAAATAATTTATAATACGTTACAAAATATAAAAATTTTCATACTCCCACATTGACGACATGAATTAATGTAATATCTGCAAATATATAGAAATAATTATATATAACCTAAAAAAATTAAAATTATCTTTCAACTACTAACATCAATGGTTGTCTCAATGATGCTATCTTTTAAAGGAACACTAATGCCGCAGAGAAGTATAGAAACGAAACGAAAAAATAACAAAATGTAACATATACAACCCGTTTTCTTGCAATAAGAAAAAGGAAACATAAAAATTTACCTAAGATGTATGTCTTTGTCTTTCGCTTTAGTTTGTCTACCTGCTGTATAGTTGTTATCAACTTGACCACTCAATTTAACTACAAATACACATTTAATCTTTTTAAATTTAAATATTTTATTTTGTCTTTTATTTAATTAATAGATTATTACTTTCACAAGCCTGTGACGATGCAAAATTTAAGTTGTTTCAATCAAACAGATACAAAAATCTTCCATGGTTGATTTTTTTATGTGTGTTACTAGAGTTGTACTTTTTAGTATAATTTTCCTCGTCACTACTAAATCTTGACATCTAATTCATTCTGCGTATAACTTTTAATCTGGTTGTCGTTCACACTATTGATGTGCTAATCAGGACAATTTTTTTAGCAAAATAAATTAGTAAAACATTAGTAAAATATTAGTAATACATTAGTTCAAAACAGTTTAGTGCTGACTAAGTATAACTAAAATTTTAGTTTAAAATATAATTTTAGCAAAAAATTTGCTGAAAAATAGTATACCTGATTTACAAGATGTTTTACTAACTTTTCTACTAACTTATTTTTTGAGTGTATACTACGTTTTTGCATTTTTATTCAATTCGTGGGCCATTTTGGATTCCTGGCTAAAATAGGTTAATCAGATGAAGTCAGAATTCCATATCTGAATAATTTTGAGTATACTGAATGAATAAATGAAATAAAAAGTAAATTTTTTCGGAGTTTCAAATTTGTGGAATTTTTGTTTCCAAAAATGTACCATTTTCGGCCGTCTTGCGGCACGGATTAACGTTTTCCAAAAAAAAAAATATTTCGTCCATTTGGAACCATTTGTAATAAAACTGGGGGGGGGGGGGGGGGGGGGGGTGTAATGACAAATCTATTTTTAAGGGACACTCTAATTCATACACACTTTAAGAGATTGAATTTGCAGACATTTTCGGCTTGGAATCTCTTTTGCATATATGCTCGTTGATTTAAGCATGCTAAATGCAAACGCGTTAATTATTTATCTTAAACGGGGTAAAAATTATGGCGGTTTTAAGTTTAAAGCAAATTAATAATATTAAAATTACAGTTTTTGCTTGGATTTATCTGAAGTTACATTAAGTTTATAGATCTTATTGTATAATATTTTATATATACTGTAGACTTGGCCCCACACGATATTTCATCGGTTTTTCGGTATTTGGTGAAAATGTGGACAAACTTTAATATTGAAAACACATTTGCTGACCAGTTTTAGTTCGATTTTGAGTAAAAAATTGAAGGGAAAAGCCAAAGCTTTGCTGTAAAGTTAAATAATCGGCCGGCCAAGTTTTCTCCGATTTAGCCGAATATTGAATTCACTGCCTAACTACAGGCTTTAATTTAAATTTGATACTCAAAATACCCAATAAACATTTTTACATTTATCAAATTTTTCTTAAGGCTTTAAAATGCCGACAAAACTACACTTCGGTCAGACACTAAAATTTGTCATATATTTGAACTTGAAAAGAATACCGCGATTATTTTGGAAAGCACCCATTTTTGCCAGTTGTATTATATTCAATTGACCTTTGGTTATTTAATAAAAATGAAAATCTCAACACATTATAATTCGGTATCAGCAGTAGTTATTTTTGTTTGACGATATCGTTTTTATAAGCAGTCAAGCTTACTTGCGACTACTTATTTAACTACAAATATAATGTCTTTTCGTCAACTACTTATTTTGTAAATTCCGATAACTACGATGCTAAGTCTTACTATTTACAACATTTAAAAACATACTTTTTTTAGTTGCTTTTAAGCATACGAATAACTAATTATTTTATTAACAATTTCTTTTTTATTTTTTGTAATGCAGCTGGTAAGCGAGGATACAAATTTTGTGCGTTTTTCATGAAGTAACGAACAAGTAACGTACAAAAACGACCTCGTCCAACAAAACTATTAAGAAGTAGCAATCTGTACTATTTGTGAGATAAGTAAGCATTCACGGGATAGATCTTTTGAGGGCAGATGACTCCATATTTCCCATGCGGAAGCTTCTGAATTTTGGAAAAACTCACTTGAATATGAAACGAAGGAACATTATAATATTTGTTTAACATGTTTAGGTTAGGTATCATACACAGAAAAAAATATGGGCCAAAAATATCTAATTAATCGATTGTTTGAATATCAATAGCAATTTAAACAATTTTTTTAATTGATTCAATTAACAAATTTATTGAATTTTCTAATATATCCATACAGTGTTGACAACATGTAAACAAAATTTTTAAAAATTTGGCAAACTATTTTTTTTTTTATTTTATTTAGATTTAATAATCAAACAAAGGTTTAATTATATCAATATATTATTTAATTTGTAAATAAAAAGAAAAAAAAATCACAAATGATTAACTTTTAATAAGTTGAATAGTTTTCCGATTTCAAATACACGCAAAATTGTAGTTTTTTCACTAGATTTTGCAACACTCTTTTTGTTGAGATATTCGTGTACGCACGAAAACATAATTTAGTTTCGTGTTTTATCTGTGGTAATAAAAGTACACATGTGGATTTAAATAAACCTTATCGAAAATGGACAATTAAACTATCATTTTTGTAAATAATTAAATTTTCAATAAGTATAAGTGTCATTAAACTATCATTTTAAAGTTGTGTGTGATTTTTTTTAAGAAAGGAATGCAATTACAAGAAAAATTCAAGACAAGACAAGCAAAACAAAAATTTTGTCTATACTTTTATTTGTTTTCTTATAATACATTTTTATATTAAAAAGCTTTAATTTTATTATAAATAAAATGCCAATTTAATTTACAAACCTACATTTCTTTTTTTATTTAATAGGGGCATATAACAAAAATAAAAAAATACGAGTTTTCAATTAAAACTATAATTGTTTTCTTCTCAAGTTTCAATTAAAGTTTAAATAAATTTAACTAAACTTTTTAATTGAGGTTGTAAAGAAAAAAAATAACTCTTTTAATTGATGTTATTATTATTTTAATTGAAAGAGTTTTAATAAACTGTCTGAAATTTTTTTTAGTTAATACTATCATTTCAGTGGTAGGTGCAAAATCAATTAAAGTATTAATTGATTCAATAAAATTTAATTGAAACCCGTTTTTAGTTTTTTCTGTGTAGTGGAACTTAAGTAAAACTAAAAACTTAGGCAAACAATTTTTTTTGCTGAATTTAAATTTTAAATTTTATGAATATTTTCTATAGTTTGAATTAAAGCTTTAATGAACTAGTTCAACGAAACTTCATGTCTTTTAAAAAATATCACTAAATACTATCAAGAAAAAAATTATCACAGCTTTTTGTTATGAGTACACATATTCACTGTTAGAATGCGGAAAAATATTGTACACGCATTAATTTTCGTCAGAAACATGACATTGTCAATAGTTGGCCCAAAAGTCCCATTATTGGACTATATTAAATATACATATAAACAATACGTGTAAGTACACACTATTCCAATTAAATACAAACATTAAAATGATGTTACATATAAAATATAAATTGTGTCTCCAGAGTAGGGATTATTTATACATTTTGATGTGTAATAATAATACATTCACACATTTATTAAACATTTACACATATACATGTAAACATAATGCTATTTAGACATTGTATGAAAGATTAACGCCAAACTCTTACCCACACATATGAAGAACATATGTAATGGGTGTGTATACTATAGTCCCTCGATTATTATAAAGGTGTGAGTTGTAAAACATTTTTTTTTCAATTCAAATCTTCGTATAGGTGTGTGTGTTTGTATATCTCGTTTATGGTATTGGTAATGTTGATGATGCGTGCCATTGATTGACTTCCGTTATTGTGTACTTTAATCGATTTAACACCCAAAGGACATTTTGTTGGATTTGTGGTTCTAATATGTGTGTGTATTGCAAAAGATTTTTGTTTTCATTCATACATTTTCCTACCAAATGTTTCATCAGCAGTTTTCCTGACGGAATTTATACACAAGTAGATGTGTATGTGTTTATGTGTGTTTAATAATAATATATTAGTACACTCAAAAACAAAAAAACAGTAAAGTCCGCAAAAAAAATTTGCTGAGTCAGCAAAAGTTTAGACAGAAGGGTGATTCCAAAACTGATTCCAAAAAACTGATCAGCTCGCTGACTTTTAGTAACACAATTATTACATTCAGCTAAGGTTTTGCTAACATTTATTGATTCAAAATTAAAATATTCTTGCTAAAAGTCGAAAAAATGTTTGCTGAATATTAGTAGACTGAAGAAAACTCAAAAAATTTCTTGTAAAATTATACTTTAGTTAATTTATTTGCTAAAAATCATAAACATATTTTTGTGATTCTTTTAAAGATAATTTAAAAAATACAAAAATTTTCATATTCCCTAATTGACGACTAAGGTTGTCACTTTAGCCATTTTCCGCTAATTATTTGTATCTAGCCATAAAAACTTGCTAGATCGTATCTAGCCAGAAGATTTAGCTATTACATTTTTCCCTAACCGAGTAAGAAAATGTATATATGGTCCATCTTAAAATATATTATAATATGTGATTCTATATTGACCTTTTTAAAATCAGATATTAAGCATATAAGCTATACATAATAAGATATGGTAGATATATTTTCATATATAATAATACATTCTCGTATAAAACACAATATGTAATCATATATGGTGACATATAAGCTATATAATTTAAGATATAATATATATATATATTGTGCCGTGTAAAAAAGGTTAGGCATGATCATATATAATTATATCTGCAATTTGTCCATCCAATTATATCTGATATATATATATACATTTCCATATACATTTATATATAACTCCATATATTTTCATATATAATATTATCTATATTTATATATAAACATAACATATATCTTATATATAAACATATTTATATCTGAAGGTATATATGAATATATCTGGACCCTAATATAATTGGATAGACTCAAACTGTGGATATAATTACATATGGTCATAACTGATTATATCTAAACCTTTTTGCTAGATGTCTTATAAAAAATATTTTTGTGTGTGATATAACTTATGGTTATATATGGTGCCATATGTATAATGCAATTCAAGATATATTAATATATGACATTGAATGATATAAGATATAATTATGTAAGATTCCATATATGACACAATATTACAAATCGTTTGAGATATGATTATATATGGACCAACATCATTAATCATTTTTATGCATATAAGACATAATTATATACTATTATATATTCAGCATACACGCATATATAAAGTGTGAATGTTGTCCAAATTATTTTTCTTTAACATTTTCTAAATTTTATTAAAAATAGTATATTTCAATAATTTATCTCAATCCACAATTTTGTTTTATCTTTGAGAAACAGCTACAAGAATCTTCCATGGTTGATTTTGTATGTCTTGTAAGAGACAAACAGATTTCTCATCTCTACTACATCTTGACATGCAGCGACATCTACTTCGTTCTGTGTATATTTGCCTGTCCGGTTGTCGTTCACACTATTAATGTGCTTATCAGCACAGTATTTTTTTTACCAAAAATTACTTAGTAAAACATTAGTACAATATTAGTTAAACAGTAGTTGAAAACAGTTATGTATGTGCTGAATAAGTATAACTAAAATTTTAGCTGAAAACATAATTTTAGCAAAAAATTTTGCTGGAAAATAGTATACTTGATTTACAAGACGTTTTACTAACTTTCCTACTAACTAATTCTTTTGAGTGTATGTATAA
Organism: Delia radicum; assembly: GCA_021234595.1. Taxonomy (NCBI): domain Eukaryota; kingdom Metazoa; phylum Arthropoda; class Insecta; order Diptera; family Anthomyiidae; genus Delia; species Delia radicum. Next base: position 156,614,678 of record CM037854.1, read on the forward strand.
GTTTGAAGTACGTACAAAGCATTCTAACAAATATACGAAGCTTCGAATACAAGAATGTGTTTTTGAAAATAAAAATAGAAACGTTTTGTACTTGTGCATGTGTCAAATTCGTTGATAACATTGCAAATATTCGTATTTCTTTGGTTGATTGTACGTATGTGGTTTAATTCTTTACACAACCGTTTCATATTGATTGTATATATGTAGTTATGTTCAGAGAGAATGTTGATTAAGTAGTTTTTACATTACTTTAAAATTTAAAAACGTGAGATTTTCCTCAAGACGTTCGGGATCATGAAAATCTGAATTGTTTTGAAATCGTGAAGAATAAAAAGAATAAGTCAGCTAATACCTCCGTAAAAAACTTTCGTTCTCTATTGAGACCTACCCATCGGAAAACAAAACTTTGAAACGCATATTTATTAATAAAATAAAAATAAGAGAAATATTTTTTGCTCATTTGCTAGTTTGTAAATATCGGGGTTTTAATTTACATCCTTAACCCAATTTTTCGTATATTGTTCAATGCTTTAAATATCTAACTAAAAAAAAGTTCTCTTCTTATATAAATATATTTTTAACATTACTGCTGAAGAACTCGCAACTTTTTGCAGAACTAGAAAATATGGATGCAAAACAAAACTATGTTTCCTACAGACATAAATAGTTGTTTCAATTAAATTATTATTGTATCAATCATATTTCGCCAACAATAGGGTTGCTTTAATCATGTTACAGTAAAAATCTCTCTTTTTTCGTTTATCATATTATTCTCTTGTCTACAATCATAATATAGTATTTATTATCATATTCTTCTATCCAACTACAGCCATATTATTGTTGCGTCAACTATAAGATGATCAGTCCGTTTTTTTTTTTGAGAACCTTCACTTTTTTCACTGTTATTCTTGTTTATGACCGAACAAATTAAATAACAAAAAGACATAAAAATAGAAAAAAAGAAAAACAACACAGTGGTGTCAATTGTAATTGTGATATTTTTGGTGGAAGAAGGTATAATTTTGTAGTCTCAACCCGGTCTACCATGGGAGCCTTGGAAAAGTTAATTTGAAATGCATCCGTTAACTGAAGTTATGGTTTAAATTAAATAAAAAGTAATAAAAAAGTGTTTTATCTTTAAATTTGTTGTACTCACGCAAAATAAATTGTAAAAAAAAAAATTAAAGAAACAAGAAATTAAATTTAAACACGTGCTTTTAAGTCAGTAGGACAATGTAATCATAATATATTTGCAATAATAATAACATGTTAATAAATGATGACGAAATTATTTTCCATGATAATAATGTTATAACTAAAAATGATTATAATGCGAATATTATGATTGCAACAAAAATGTTTAAATCATTATAAATGTATTTTGAAATTATATTGCTACCAATATTTTAATACGTATTTATGCTGTAACCACAAGTTTCCATTATTTTAAATTTCCTGACAAAATAAAATTTGTGCAGAAAAAGTGGAAGTTTTGTTTTCCCTATTTAGATACGAAAATAAAAAGATTATGTATACATTGCATAGCGACAAAATAATGATTTATATAACTTCTTAATAACAAAAATCTTATTCGTCAGCGCAAACACAATTTGATTACTTAAATTATTTTAAAATAAGTTTATTTAAATGTGTAAATTAGTAAATAAAATAAATATACAGTTTCTACAGAATGCTGGGAGAATAATGTAGGAAAAATACTATGGTAATTTATAAACATTTCCATAACCATAATATCATATTATTGAGATCAATTGGAAACCATAATATGGTAGTTTAATTATCATATTATGATTATGAAAAAGTTAAGAGTAGGTTTGTCACAACCATAGTAACATGGTTGTTGTAATCATAAATCAAAAATTCATGATGCTATTCGAAGATGGTTGCCCCAACCATGTTTTTTCTGTGCATGTATATACACTAAAAAACAAAATTCTGTATAGTCAGAAACATTCTTGCTGGGAGGATCATGGCAGAGAAATTACTAATATCAGCAACAGTTTTGCTAAATTTGGTGTATACAAATAAGTTTTATGGAATGTTTGGTTTACGAGTAGGGATATAATTTAAAATTTTTTTTGTGGACATACAGTTTAAAGGGATACAACTAAACACGCCAAATTTTTCATTTCCTTGCAATACCGGAAACATATCTTGAAACAAACACCGACGGGAGTATACTCAAATGCAAGATAATTTTAGACATATTTATATTCTTAAAAAAATATTATGATTTTACGGTCTTATTTCGAAAAATTGAACAAAATCTTTGGAAAACTGTACAATATTACATAAATAGCAAATGAGAAAAAACTAATTTTCCCGATTTTGTGTCAGCATTCCTATATCTATTACAAAAAATGTATTTAAATGTCAGGTCCTGCAAAAATTTAACAATTATTGAATAAAATAATAAATATAAATATATTTTTTCCAAAGTACACTTCATATCTTTAACAAATTTTATGTTTCATAATGCAAGGAAAAATGTATAGGCATTCCATTGGAAAATATATTTCACAAGGAACTATACAGTGGTGAATCCGCAGATTTTAATAAAAATTGGATTTATAGTAGAAGACAAAAAAATACTACACACGTATTTGGTCAAAGAAGGACAATCTCAAGCTTAGGGTTAAAAATTACCCAATTTGATTTATTTAATATATTACTTTAGTAAGTTCTTAAACCAATGGCAAGTTATGAATTAAATGAAAGTTATTTTAAGGACTGATATATAGAAACCTTCCGTACATGTAATAATACTTTTGTTTTTCAATTTTCAAATATCACATTTGTAGTTGATGTTGTTTGCTTGAGTTTAAACTGACATCAAAAAATGCTTCTTTATTTTTATACATGTGATGTCTTGACTTTTTTCAATTTTCGAAATAGTTTGGCTTTAACACGACCTTTCTCAAGGAGTTTTTATAACCTATAGTACACTTATCAAAATAAACCTACAAAAAAAGCTACTAAAAATTTGTTAAAAATGAGCTTGCAGAAAAAAATGCTAATATTAGTACATTTTTTAACTAAATGTTATAATATAAGAATAGCAAAAATAAACCTGCTGAATTTACAAATATTTAGTTATGTTTTAGCTTAATTTTAGTTAATTAACAGCAACAAAATAATTTGCTAAAATTAGCAAAAACATTTACTAAATATTAGTGGACAAAAAAATCATTAAAAAAGGTGAAATGTTTTTTTTTTTAAGCAAATAAAAGTCTGCCCTTAAGAAATCATAAATCTATCATTTTTTTAGCAAACATTTCCGTTGACTTTAGCCAACTTAACTGCTACTTACATTCTACTAAATTTCAGGTAAATATAGCAAACATTTTGCTAATATTACAGTTTTCGTTTGCTATTTTGAGTCTACAAATATTTGCTAAAAGTTTTTGCTAAGTTTACAGAGTACAATGCTGTGTTCAATTAACTAAAATGCACATCGAATATAACTAAAATTTTATAAAGATTTATTTATTAATATTTAGCAAAAAAATTCTGCAGTTTTTTATGCAAGCTCATTTTAAACTAATTGTTCTTTTTCTCTTATTTTTAGAGGTTTATTTCTATGAGTGTATATATATTTCAAATAAGTGGTAACGGTGGGCACAAAACATATGCAATATAGGTGTCAAAATTGGTCGATTAATTTGATTTAAATTTGGTAAGTTTTAGAAATGTTTTCATATAAAAATATGGTAATTTTTTACACTTTAGCACTTTATTGGTTGTTCTACCACTGCATTGCCAACATTTTAAAATTGTAATTCTGTTGCTCGCGAATCACTAATTATTAGCGCTTTGAAAACGATAAAAAAAACGTGTAAGTCCCGCCCGGTGTTATCATTTTGGTGATGGCAAAGCACTTAAATCCTCCGAAATCAAACTCTATGCCAACGCGCATGACAGTAATGAAAGCACTGGGCCAACGCTTCGCAGTTGGTATTTTTTTTTTGGCACCAAACGCCCCTTTTTCGGAAATAAAGGCTAATTTAAAAAATATGACTCTTTTTTTAACAAATGCAATATTTGAACAGTATATGCATATGATGTTTCTTTCAACGTCCATGATCCAAACAAACGTATTTAAACAAAACTATAAAGTTTTACTGCATTATTGTGTTTTTTCACTGTGGTGTAAAAGGGCAGTGAAAGGGTTAATATCATTATATTTCGTGACACTTTTTCCCGGTGCCTTGTTTGGCGTAGTTAAACATATGAATTTCTCTCAAGAAAAAGTTTCCAACTGAATTTTTTTTTTCTTGTCAAACTATTTTACTGACAGTCTTTAAAGATACAACACTTTTTGGTTGAGAGTATTTAAGTTTGTATGAGTATGTGCTGTGTTTCCCAAGTGGATTTTATTTTCATGTTCAATTACTTATACGAATAATGTTTGCACAAGGTGGTACTGAGATTTTTATTTGGAAAGAAACCATATTTCTTCTAATTTTTCTCATGTTAACAGTTCTTCCTTAAATACTTTTTAATAAAAGATTTTTGGAAATTGAATTTTATTACATACAATATTATATACGGGCACAAGCTTAATAATTTTGTATTATTAAAAAAAAATGCGTACACAATTATTTTAAATTTTTAATCCGTGCTGAAATTTAGCAACTTCCAATAATTTTTTTTTTCTGCTTACTTCACTATACTAATAATTACAAAGATGTTTTACTAAAACTAAATACCCAAATAAAACCCTTTGTATATAATAATACGTCCGTGTGTGTAGTTGCCAGACCTCCTATCGGACGCGTCCGCAGGTGTCGGATAGGGGGGGCTGTGTTTGGGGTAGCGAGCTTCATTTTTGTTTGTCCTAAAACGGCTAAAACTGACTTGATAGTCTAAATTGGGCCCTAGGGGGTTTAAGTACAACCCACGGACCAAAAACTGGATAGGGGTCGCTCCAGAAAATAGGCTAAATATGGTTAATGTCTGAAGAAAGAAGAAACCTTACGGTGCAGGGTCTAAATAACCCAGTACCGGCGGCTTGTGAGAGTGTGCAAGCGGGTCCACAGGCCACCTCCCTGTGGAGGTGGGTAACTTGGCCACCATAGACGGTAATGTGACAAGCGACACAAATGCTATATGCAAAGATTATAAGGACGCCGGTTCAGATGAATCAAACTCCTCAAATGAGACATACGAAGTCAGCAAGATGAAGTAAGTGCTGGTATAGAGGAAGTAAGTGCTGGTATAGCCAAACTCGCCACAAGGAAGGTGAGATTATACGGGGCTCAGCGCTGTAAACTCGCCAAATTAAACCGGATGAAGAAACCTCCGAAAGCTGGCAACGATACAAAAGCTAAACAAGATTTGACTTTTGAGAAAGAACAATCTACACCCCCATCCTCAGATATGGGCAAGAGAATTCGATCCACCGTGGACCAGAACATTGTTATTGTTAAAAAGAAGAAAAAGTGTTCCCGTCCCCCAGTAGTTCGGCAACCAAAACGTTCATCTCTAGGCAATTAGGCTCCATAACCGATACTCAACTGACTGGAATTAACAACCCGTTGGCGGCTACTGAACCGACGGCACCGAAGACGATCTCTTTACTGAACGACAGGGTTCCCAGCCAGTCTTCAATGAAGAGAAAGTCAGAAGCGAAATGGGGTAAGGAACATCCCATCTCTTATGCGAAGATAGCTAAGAGGTCAGTCATGGACGAGCTAAGCTACGCTGTGATTGACCAAAATAAACCTTCGGGTAAATCCCCACAGCCCAGAGACAATGTCTCGAAGAGGCTATAATACAAGAATCATGCAGTACGACGACTCAGCTGCAATCCAAATTAATACCCTGCGGGAAATGGACCAGTCACTGGTATGGGCACGTGACTAGAACTTTGTGTGTATGAACCAGTCCAAGTTTTGGTTCTGTTATATGAAAGTGACCGGTACGTTTAACATGATCTTGTCATAGGAGGTGACAATTGCTACATGTGGAGCCCTGTGTGACGTGGCGAATAAATTGACCAAGGTAACCTATTACCGAACTGACTGAAATGAATATGCTACGGGACAAGTTAGAAGTAGGTAGTGTCAAAGTATGACCCTTTTAGGATTTATGTGATATGCAACAGAACCAGTGGGAAAAAAATGATCACGTGACTGGTGTATGTGTACGTCTCGTAGAACTGGAGAAAAATTGTTGAAGGAAAACTGCTCACGTATTAAACGCAATGTGTTCTGTAAAAGAGGTAGTTTGAGTGGAATAGTTTTATAAAGTACCACTGCACTGGTGTAAGGAGTACATATCGCCGGGCATGCGAAAAGTAATTAGCAAGTAACATGTCACTTTTTATACAGCGTGTGTTAAATTATATACGGGTTGCTAAATGCACTTAGTCAAAACAGCGTGTCATACCACCTGTTCAAAAAAACCTTCAAAAAGGCACAATAAAAATAAATTTTAAAATTAGTTTATTTTGTCTATACCCAACACAAAACTATAATATTAAATTTAGTATAACAATTTAAATTTGGAAAAGTGCATAAACTAGACAAACCGGATGTTAAAAATATAGATTTTTTACCAGTTTTTTCTTTATTTGCTAACATTAGTATTATCAAACAATTTCTACTAATTTACATATTCCTACACTTCTAAAAAGGAATTCATGAACATTTTAATTTTGTATGCTGCATTATAATTCTAGTTCACAATAATACCTTTATAAAAAGAAGGAGCTGCAACAATTCAGGACAACTTTAATGTATAACTTACTCGTATAAAGGAGAGTAACGAAATATATACGCAGTTTCAATTTTGTTCCCAAAGAAATTCTTAAAAACCGTCAATTTCGAAAGCAATATGCAGAAATTTTGAAATTTTAATTTATATTTTTGTAAAGCGTTTCAAGTTTTTGAATAAGTTGTGCAAAAAATCATATTCTGGTGATAGATTTTTGGAAGCGATATTTTATTTGTAAAATCGACATCACATACAAATTTTCAACAGTTTCTAAATCCCCACTCTTACGCGCCGAATTTGAGAAAAGGTCGATAATGTAAAAGGTCAGATTCGTAGTCAGCATTTATACAAGAGTATAGAAATAGCCAACTTTCAGCATTTAATCCGGTGATAAATGTTAAATGTACTAGAATTTAAAAATTAAATATATATTTTAACATTGCATGTGTCTTAATACAAATCTTGTTGCAACTGAATTTAATGAAGCGTATTTTAGAATGTCCCAGTCAGAAAAACACACACGGACCACCGATGGCAAAGCACTTTAACAAGTGGTACAAGTGCTGGCAGCAAGTGCTTTCCCAACCCCAAAATGATAACATCATTAGACAAAAGGTCTGTCTGTTCAAAAATTGTCGAACCAGCACTGGAGAAACAAAATTTTCAACATTGGCTAAATGATGATAAAAGCATGAAATAGGTGGTCTAAAAAAAGATTTTCCAAAATAAATAAAATAAAAGTTCATTTACAATTTTTTGGTCCAGCCGGGATTCGAACCCTGACAGTCAGATTGGCTGCATGTAGCTCTAACCACTGAGCTAACGAGACATATAATACTTGATGGTTTAAAACGTGAATTAAATATGTCAGCATTGGCATATGTTTTGCTGGAAACAGATTGCGAACGTTGGGAAAACAAAATAAAAGTTGGTCCTAAAAGAGCTTTTCGAGAAACAACGAAATCGATTTTATATCAAAAAATTTTTAATAAGTATAAAACAATCACAAAGAGATATGCCTTGAACCGGTATCGAACTCGGATCCTTCCGACTGCAAACGTTTTTAAACAAGGCATCATCATTTTTATAAAATAAATGCTTTACCAGTTGTTAGAGTTTTGAGCCGTTAGTAATTTCTGACTGGATAGCACTGGGTAAACACTTTTTGCCATCGTTGGCCCAGTGGTGTCAGCCAATTCTTTGCCAATGTGTGTGTTTTTTTTTTTTTTTGTAGACCACTGAAGTTATTGTAAAACAAATACTGGCATAACGGTTTTGGAAACGCTGGTAAATCGTCTTAAACAAGGGTTCTGTCAGTAATATATTTACAATTCCTTGGTTAGCCAGCGATATGCCAGTGTTTGGTTTTTTGTACCACTGGCAGTTTCTGACTGGGGCGGTAACAAAAGAGAAAATAGAAAAAACTTAAGTAAAGCTAAAAATTCCATGCTAAAAAACCACATTAATCGTAATTTAGTATTTAGCAGTCTAACATAAATACACAGAAAGCATTCAATTTCAAATGCTCGTGAAATGCCAATTAAATAAATTCAAATAGAGCAACACACATGAACAAAATAATAGGGTGACATTAATTGTAGGAAATATATAAATTCTAAATAGAAAGCAACAAAATGTCTGCTGCCCATGAACAAAAAAAAGATAATGATTTAAAAATTACCAAATAATATTTAAGATAAATCGTAATTTAAAAAATAAATGTCTACCAAATATATACACTACAGTGCACAGTGTCACATTTGGCCAATTTAGATCGACACAAATCTAATTTTAAATATATTGACCTGAAATTTAGCATGTAGACATTCCACAAAGTCTTTAATATCAAAAATAGGCGGTGTTGAACTACTGCCACGCCCACTTTATCCGATAAAATGCATGTATATTTAAACTAATGTTGTCCAGAAACTAAGTGCATGGATGTATTAGTGTTAACATATAATCGGGCGTGGCCAGCCCTTTTTTATACATTATTTTGTAATTAAAATCTATAAATGCTTTAGAGCAGAAATTTCATTGTAAATATAAATATTTCGACTCCGGCGACACCTACCGCATCTCTGGGTACATTTTTATGTCCACATAGTTAATATACATTCTAAATATGGGCCAAATTTTACCATAAATACAACCGTAAATACAATTTTTAATTTAATTTTTTTTCTTGTTACATAACGAATATACGTTCTAAATACCAAATACCATATTCGAAAATTTGTCCACGGGTTTCCCAATATTTTTCACGGCTGTTTCTTTTCCGAAAAGGGGCTTTTTAGAATTCACTTAATATTATAATATCCGTTTCACGGTGACACTGAAAATGGCATTTTCGATTTTTTATTAGTTAGAATGTTCTTTATTAAATCTTAAAAAACTGGACTAACCAGAAAACTTTTATTTTTAATTTTTGTCATTCTAAATTGGGCAAATCTGCAGTGGTCCAAAAAAATATGGTGGCTGCATTTTGCGATCTCCAATATGATTCCCATTTTTCTTGATGCCTAAAAATGCTATGTGCCAAATTTCAGCTAAATTTGTTAAGATTTAGAGGCTTTAAAATAAGTTAACTTTTAAGAAATAGTATTTTTTCTCTAGAAGAAATTAATACAACTTTACACTCAGAGTAAAAGCCAGACATTTTAAAGATTTTAAAACGAACTTTTTTGTTTGTTTCCTCAAAAAAGCAAACATTTTTGTTCAAATAAATTGTTTTGTTTAGAAAGTCATTTATATTTCAGAAATTTTAGAAAAAAGTTGTAAAAAGTGTATTTTTTCAACTTTTTTTAAGCTCATAAAATATATAATATTTCTACAACTAAAGTCGGAAAGAATTTTGCTAGTGTTAATGAAAAAACTAGCACAAAAACTTTAATACTCAAAGCGGCAAATCCTTGCAAGACGTAGTTGGCTGCAAATCGTGTGATTTGTGCTATCAGCAATACCACTAATTGCAAATTCTGGTACAAGACATACATACCAAAGAAAAGGGAAGAGTCCCCACATTCTAAATATTTGAAAACTTTGGTATAAAACCTAACGTAAATACTGCTACCGGTTTTAACCTCGGAAATCATAATTCAAAAATGTATGTATGAAAAACTAGCAAATTAAAAAAAAAATTGCAAAAAAAAATTGTTATAGTTTAATATATTTATTTATATACAATATGTAATCCGCGTATGCGCTTAATAATTAATTTGTTACACCATAAAGCATGTTCTGGCAAACCTGAATTATATTGCAGTTTTTTAAAAAGATTAAAATCATTTAAAAGATTATAATCTAGAGACTGTGCCGCTTTTTGCGATTGTTTTGTTTTGCACCACAACGTAGCGTTTCTGTTGATACCAAAAATCATGCAAGTTTTTTAACAAGGAGAAATTCCTCTCGATTTGATTTTTAGAAAATTTTGAAATTTTTTGTGCTTAATACAAAAGTTCAAAAAACATTAGCACTTTTTTGAACTTTCTATTTTCAACTTTGTTGTTTAACAAATTATTTTTTCGTTGTTTTTTTTATTGAAGTTTTTTATAATTGAAAATAAAAATACATGCTTTGGTTTTTGTACAGTTGAAAAAAACATTTTAAATTTCAAATATATTTATTTTTGTTAAAAACCTAAAATGAAACGTTTTCCGGTCTGTTCATCTTATTGATGATATTGTTTCATAAATCGTTTGTCATCAATTATTCATCGCAATAATGAAGTTTTGATAAATATGATGAAATATTTCATAAACATTTTTGACAAATGTTTCAATGGCTTCATCATTTCATAATAAATCCATTTTTTTTTTGAACACGTTTTATAACATTTCATACACAAGAAAAATTATAATGAGAATATCATGATCTCTATGAAGTCTTTATACACAAAACAATGAAATCCTAAATTATATAAAATATTCTTCAAATATATAGTGAAACATTTATTAATAAATATGTTGAAATTGATTTTGCTGTTTATGAAATTGTTCATAGATGCTATGAAACGTTAAAAGAAAGAAAGAACATTAAGAAACAATAAAAGCCATTTTGGCTGAAATTTCAGAAAAAAAGTCAAAATATTAATAAAAAACAAATGAATTTTTAATGCGATTTATAAAGTATCAATTTGAATAAAATACTATTTAAGAAACTGTTATATTTATGAAAATTGATTGACTACATCAAAAGCTATATCGATTTATTCGTGCTCCTATCCCTTGTCTGGTACCAACCAGTCAATGTTTTGTCACCATTACTATAGTCACGGGATTGGTCATTTCACCCAAATTAACACTTTTTGGTACCAAACAATTTTGGTTTCACCAGTTTCGTGACGAGCCCCCAATTATATATCTCCGAATTGTCACTTTGGATCAATCGACCCTTCGTTTCCCGCAGGGCATATATGGTGACATATAATCAATATACATAATTAAAAATATAGTAATATATATTGCATTATAAAAAATGTTTTCGTGTGTTTTATAAAATATGCTTATAGATGGTGCCACATGTATTACTCAACTTAAGATATCATTATATTTCCATATATGGCACAAGATTAACAATTTTGTTTCAGATATGATTATATATGGTCCAATATAATTAATATTTTCTATGTGTGTAAGATATAATTACACATTGTTATACATGTACATATATCCATATACATAAATATACATGATCCAGATGTCTAAATTATTTTTATTTAAATTTTATTTGAAATTATATATGTCATGGGTTTTAAGTAAATCCAATTTAAACTCTAAATATCGTATTATATCCACCAAACATTACTTATCTTTTTGGATCTAACTAGATCCAAATATATCTAAATAAATTCCATCCGATATATTTGGTATAACTTCGTCCAGAATTATATTTGAGGGATTTAATCTTATATTACTGGATATTCCAATTTTGAGAAAAACTTGGATAAGAATAAATAACGATATATATCAAATGAGATCTGATTTTGTATTTGAGATATATATTTTTTTGATCGCATAGATTAAATATATAGATCTCTTTGCTTTTATCACATTTTAAAACATATATTCGACCACCAAAAAATATAAAAGTAATTACACGCAAACAAATTTTTTGGCATATACTAGAACTTAAAAACAAAACCACAATTATTTTGGAAACATGTATTTTAGGGCGATTTAAAAATATTTAGTTGGGTTTAGGGTTACTTATTTGCGGGAAATCATATTAAATACTTTTAAATTTGCAAAATTAAAAATTTCATATAAGGATGCTTTTGGATTTTATGAAAATTTAGTTTATTCCATAGAATTAAAAGTTCTTGGAACTTTTTGTTTTCTTGTCGATTTTAGTATTAAGCTCATAAATTTCTTTTATTTGATGTACGTTTTGTCGAAAATGATACAACGCATTAGTTGTCAAAAAACGAAATGTCTTTGGCAAATACTATGTAAACAGAGAATTGAAAAAATTTACTTAAAAACTATTTTGTACTTAAAATTAGAAACAAAAAAACTCTAAACGTTTTTTCTACAAACTTTTTTATTTGAGTGTATCAAACATTTCAAAATCAGGCAATTTTTATCAATTATATAATGCCATGCTAAACCTTATTCACACACAACTGTTTCTTTTCAAAGAATACTCATATCCTTAGAAGTTTTTAATAAAGAAAAAATTTTTGATTTTAACATATTTTATCTTTCGGAAGAAATATATAATGTTTGAATTATCACAACTTTTGAAAGCGTCAACAGAAAATTTAAAACTTGGTGTCCTTTTGTAGATCAAATCCTCACATTAATTTTTTAGGCGAAAACTATAACGAAATTGAAAAATTTTCATTAATTCGCGACTATCTCAAAATCCCTACGACAAATTTCAATATTTTTTGCCAAACGTAAGTAAATATAAATGCATGTTAAACCAGACGCCACGTGTAGTTAAAGCGAAAACTCAGATTTTCGTTACCTTATCCAACATCCTTTCAAAGGGACATTTAAGGTTACATTTTTAAGCAAATTATTTAGTTACTTGTACTTTAGTTACTTGTATCAGATGAAAGATCATAATCTCTGGTATTTTACAAAATTATTGATCGCAATATTGCAGGACAAACAATTTTAAAAATATCCTTTAAAAAACAGCGAACGATCAATATCCTTGATTTCTTTAAATAAGTTCGTAAAAAATAATGCATGTATATTAGCGTGTCCCGATAGAAAAAATTTTTCGGTAATAGCACTCAAACGATGCGTATTAACGCCCTGAACAATAAAAGTTCAGCATCAAAACTTTTTAAGTTGATCTTCAGTTCCCTACCAGCGATTAAAATTAGCGATTCTAGTACATTTTGACAAAAAAAAAGTTTCGACGATTTGTTTCAAATGTGGCTCAAACGTTTCGTATTTTAGTCCTTTTTAAGAAAAAAATAATTTAAAGTTTTTGATAGAGTAATTTTGGTCCACTGGAAGATGTTTTAATTTTTATCAAGTAAATTTCCTTACAATATTTTCTTTAACTTTTTGCATTAAAACACTAAAAATCTTTTCATATATGACCTGTATTTCCAAAACGTTTATTGTAAGATTAAAAATGTTTTTTTTTTTTCGCTAAACGCGAGAAAAATCTGTAAAATTCAAGATATTACCTTTTTTTTCAAGATATTACATTTTTAATCTTACAATACATGTTTTTGAAATACAGGTCATATATGAAAAGATTTTGAGTGTTTTAATGCAAAAATTTAAAGAAAATATTGTAAGAAAATTAGCTTGATGAAAACTAAAACATCTTCCAGTGGTCCAAAATTACTCTACCAAAAATTTTAAATTATTTTTTTCTTAAAAAGGGCTAAAATACGAAACTTTTGAGACACATTTGAAAAAAATCGTCGAAACTTTTTTTTAGGCAAAATGTACTAGAACCGCAAATTTAAATCGCTGGTAGGGAACTGAAGATCAACTTCAAAAATTTTTATGCTGAACTATTATTGTTAAGGGCTTTAATAAGCGTCGTTCGAGTGCTGTTACTACAACGAAATCGCAAAAACGCTGTTTAACGGGACAAGCTAATGTATATGGTTTGGTTACACTGTAAGACATAAGTACTCAAATTTCAGCCTTTATTAGTTTAATAGTGACAAATATTTGAAATAGCCCTGTAAAAACAAAATTCGGTCATAAAGAATTTAAATTTAAAATCTTTGTTATTGTAAAACTAATAAAGCTAAAAAACTAAAAATCAAGTCAGTATTAGTCAAATCGTTATCATGCATTTTTGTTTTTGATGGACTTTTTTAAAGCAATCAAGGATACTGAAGGATCCAACTTGGAAAGGACATTTTTAAAATTTTTGATCCTGAAATATTACGAAAAATAATTTTATGATATCCATATTGGCATCATTTAATGAGTACCGTTATTTAAGTAATTTGTTTAAAAATTTATCTTTAAATGTTCTTTCGAAAGGACAACGAAAATCTGTGTACGCACTTTATCTACATGTGGTCTCATGTTTGGCATTATTGAAATTTGTCGTAGGGTGATTTGTAACTATACCCGCTGAAAAAGTTTCCATCTAGGTATATATAGTCATATATATAATTGCATATTACATTATATGATCCGAAAAAGGCCGTATATAACCTTGTCTCATGTGATCCCATTGGATCTCATTTGATATTTGATCCGAAAAATGGGTCTATCCAATTTGACCAAGTAATATATAATTTGATACAATTTGATATAACTACATAAAATTCCTTATATAGTCGCGCTACAATTTTGTTTCATATTCCAAATAATAAAAAAAAATTAAATATAAATCAATGAATTGGAAAGTTAGACGTGATTTAATTTTGAAATCTACACTGATTTTCATAGCTATAAAGTAGCTTTTTTCCAATTATTTCTTAAACAACTGAGCCGAATGCTAAAGTGTCTCTAAAAAATGAACTCATCTCAGTCTTAGCTTTCGATTGATGTAACATAGAAAGCTGTTGTACGTTGTAGTTTTTTGTAGTAGTAGTTTGGTTAGTTAGTTATCAAGTATTTATAATTATAAAGTCATTTTGAGAGAATTTAAAAATTTATAGAAAATTTTTCATAAATTCAACCAAACCAAACCAAAGTTTGTTTTCGCTGTTTAAAGGTTGAAAAAATGCAAAAATATGACTTTTGCAGGACGTTTTAACTTTAGGTACTTGGGTTAAGTGTTTAAGCAAGACTTCTGTCAAATATTTATCCATGGATGTCTAGAAAATAGCGTAAATCGATAAAACAATACACGTGGATTATCAAGTTTTTACAATAAGCTTTTTAATTATAAGTGATGATACCATAAATAATAATAAAATAAAAATTATAGAATTGTTTTTCGTTTTACTGTTTTATATATACTTATATATTATTATACATGGAAGTATATATGATCTGATATATAGCTATATCAATTATATATGATGAGATAAAAAGAGATCAACTTAAAAAGAACATAATATATAATAATATATGATTATATATAGCGCTATATTATAAATGTTCGTAAAACTAAGTATAAGACGTAAGTATATATCGTTACATATGGCCACATATATAATAAGATACCACTATACCAAGCTAAATCGGCTATATATAAACTTTTTTCCTCGGGCACAAAATTTTATAATAAATATCCAAGATACTTTCGCAAAAATTACATTTATTTTTGAGCCCCTCTGATTCCCAACTTGAAATTTGTATATGTTGGGTTAATTGCAAAATAAATTTTATGAAAATAAATTATGGATTTTTTGACAATGAATATTAGATTTTATGAAATATATTAGATTTTATGTGACGCCATCATTTTTATTATCTATACTATTTTCTCATTATATCTTATTTTTTAATTCAAAAACTACAACTTTGAAACTTCAATTTCGATCTGCGACCTCTAAGCAAAACTTCTTCTGATATTATGAGGGTTGTGGAGGTAGCGAATTCAAAAAAAAAAAATTCACCACCTTAATACACACTACGGTGTCCCGAATAAAAAATATATTAATAATACTCAATCGATTCTTATTAACCAGGTAAATGTGGCAGAAGTAAGTAAAAACTGTTACAGTTGTAGTGCATTTTGAACAAAAAAAGATTAGATTTTTTTTCGAAATAGAGTTCAAAAGATTCGTAACTTTTGGCTTATTGCTGGAAAAATATTTTTAAATTTTCTGTGGAGTGATTTTGGTCCACCAGAAGATTTTTTAATGTTGAGCAAGTACAATTGTTTTATGTAGAAATTTATGAAAATATAAAGTACACTCACATAAAAAATTCGATTGTCTCTACAGAATTTAAACCAACCAAATTTATTCGGTTGCTGTTGTAACCGAATTGGGGGTTGTGACAACCGAATTTACGAGGTTGCAGCAACCAAATCGATTCGGTTGGGTGAAATTTTAGAATTTTTATGAGAGTATACAGAAATTGTACTTATTCTAAATTAAAAAATCCTCTGGTGGACCAAAATTACTCTACAGAATATTTTTTCAGTATTTAGCCAAAAATTACGAAACTTTTGAGCCCCATTTCAAAAAAAAAATTTAAACTTTTTTTTTGGCCAAAATGTACTAAAACCGGCCAGTTCAATTGCTGGTAGAGAGCTGAACATCTACTTGAATTTTTTTTCACTTATTTTTCCCATATTCAACTCTCTAATATGCATTGATTGAGTGGTATTCCTTCAACCGATTTGAAAAAGTACCACATTCGGGACACCCTAGTACACACACATAAATATATAAAATATTTGCTAATTAATTTACTTCCTCCTTCGAGCAATTAATAAATCTTTACTCGGTGCGGATAAAGGTTTGTGTATACCATTCGTCCTTAATGAATGAACGTGTGTGTGTGTGTGTGTGTGTGTATTTTTACTATAAATAATAAAATAAACAAAACAATCCAATATTCCTGTTTGGCTATAATAAAAATAACAACAAGTCATCACATACTGTCCAATGATAACCTCAAGCCATCGCCAATGTGAATCAACGCAACAACTACTACACAGAAAGAATTTTAGTGGACGTAAAATTATACAAATTCTCACTTAACTAATGAAACTTTTTTCTCACATAGTACACAAAAATTTATTAAAACGAATCAAAATCTTCATACATTTTATGAAATTCGATTTAAAAAAATAAATTCTTCAACTCTTATTATATCATGTGAAATTTTTCATGAAATTTAATGAAAACTTACATTAATTAAATGAAAAGTTTCAATGGACGAGTTCCAGTTAAGCTTCATTGTTTCAATGCAAAAATTCATTAAATCATGCAAATACTTCTCTCCGTGTGTTTTATGAATAAATAAACAAGAATATTGTAAAAGAGGAAAAGCAAATGCGTGTGTACAAGTGCATGAATGAATGACCAAATAAGTTGAGGTTTAGTCTGTCTGGTTTAATAAAATGTGTATGTATGTATGCATTCAGTCATGTGAGAATGAGGGTAGTATTTACTTACGTACATATATCTATAGAGAGTGATTTATTAGCATTTGAAACAGTAAGCATTCACGCATATTATTTAAACAAATAACATCACAGTGCATTTTCTATCACAAACCACTTCAAGTCTTAGTTGCTCTTATTGATTTCAGTCAATGGTTTTAAATAAAAATCACCACAAACTCATGTTTTACACACTACTTGTTGTGTAGTAGTATTGAAGTAATATGGCAAGTGATTTCAAATAATAGTTTTTAACCAATTATAGGTCACCAGTTACGAGTTGGGTCAAGTAACTGTGATGTACACTTAAATAAAAAAATTCTGTAAAAGTTACAGAAAAACTGTAATTGCTACTGAGAATATTGCTAATATTAGGCCAGCAGATAGTTTTGTTATTTTTAGCCAAACGTGACTAAAATTGTTCAGTAAAGTCAAAGTAGTAAAAAAAAAATTAGTAAAATTTACTTAAATTTTGAAAAATTTTAGTAATCTTGTAATGGAAATCAATTTTCTAAAATCAACCAAATTTTGTACTTAATATTAGTGAAATTAATTTATGCAGAAAAATTTAAATAAATAGGCAGGTACTGATCCAGGGTGGAATGAGGGTTATATATCCCCAGGTTGGAATGATGGTGATATACATTAGAGCGACTCAAGTTGTATGGAAGCGAAATTCGTGCAAGGTGTACCCCCCTCAAAATGAACATTGGTATTTTTATGATGACATCTAAAATATTTCGGATCTAGCTTTGACCTCTCGTGAGCTGGACCATTTTAAAAAGGGTCCATTTTTGCATGTTTTGTTAAATTAAGAATCTGTTTCCCTACCAACATATACAATATGGGTATCATAAGAAAGGTTTTTTTTTAAGGCGCGTCCAACTGTATATACAATTTGTAAAAGGACGATCATCCATGTCCTTTTTATACCCTCCATCCCATAGTGCAGGAGGGTATATTCACTTTGTCAAATGTTTGTAATTCTTTTAAAAAAATTCTGGGACCCCATAAACTATATATATTCTTGATCAGCATGAATAGAGAAGTCGATATAGCCATGTCCGTCTGTCCGTCTGTCCGTCCGTCTGTCTGTGGAAACACAAAATACTCCTCCAATACAGAAGAGGTACTGCTAATTTTCAGTCAAATTGTTTCTTGATATCATGAGCAGTTTTCTAGTGAAAATGATCAAAATCGGTTAACGCGTTCAAAAGTTATGAGTGAAAATGTGGGAAGACCACTAAAAATTTTTTTTTATTTCATCATACATACATACATACATACAGACATACAGACAGACATACATACAGACAGACATACAGACAGACAGACAGACAGACAGACAGACAGACATACAGACAGACAGACATACAGACAGACAGACAGACAGACAGACAGACAGACAGACAGACAGACAGACATACAGACAGACAGACAGACAGACAGACAGACAGACAGACAGACAGACAGACAGACAGACAGACAGACATACAGACAGACAGACAGACAGACAGACAGACAGACAGACAGACAGGACAGTACAGACAGGACAGACAGACATGATCCCAGACAGAGCATAGCTACAGGACAGACAGATCAGACCGACGACAGACAGACATACAGACATACATAACAGGACAGCCATTACAGACAGACTAGACATGAATACATACGAGACCATACATCGACAGTACAGACAGACATATCATGCAACAGACAGACCTACATACATGACATAATACAGTACATACATACATACATGAATACAGACAGACATACATGACATACATACAACATTACATAACATACATACATACACTACATAACATGACATACACTACATTACATACATACATACATAGACATACATACATACATACATACATACATTACATACATACATACATACATACATACATACATACATACAATACATACATACATACCGCAAGGGTATCCTCGGGCGAGGATAACGGGACTAACGACCCCGCGGACCCTAGTTTCGCAGGCATGGAGGGCGTGCTAAAATGGCACTTGAGCCCGGCGAAGTTCCTGTGACAGGGCGAGTGGATACCGCCCTGAAATAGGTATCCTACCAAAAGGGAACCCTCAAGAGAGGTGTTGTTAGGAGAGTGACGACTCCGTGGTTTCCCCAGTTAACTCCCGCCGAAAGGCATTAGAACCAAGACCAGTACGGTTCTAATTATGGCATATCTGGAAGAATGGATTGGATTTTGACATACCCCCGTGAATATTCCGCCGAAAGGCATTAGGACCAAGACCAGTACGGTTCTAATTATGGCATTTCTGGAAATTTGGAATATATTATTGACACACCCCCGAGAGTATTCCCGCCGAGAGGCATTAAGACCTAGCCCAGTATGGTCTTAATTATGGTATCACTGGACTTTGATTTTATATTGGCACACCCTGGGCCGACAGCTGTGGCATTCTAGGACCTCGGTAGGTAAGAGTGAAATTTTACTGAAATGGCTCCTAGGCTAATGTCACACCTGCCTCCGTCTCGTTAAAACGTAGCGAGTCTTAAAGTACGTTCGTGTTTTGTCATCATTAAGTTGGTGGTGTAGGTTCGGATGATATTCCCGATTAACACGGATCTGGCACTGAACATAGGACCTCATAAGGGCTCTATGTCAACCGTCATGGCCTCCCTGCTTGCATAGATAACCATGGGATCTTGGCGTGGCTACACATCCAAAACACGATAGCGGCTTTGAGTTGAGACCCAATAGCGATGATGAATAATGACAACAACAACAACAATCAAAACAACGAAAATAAAATAAAAAACAATGGAAAAAATACAAAAAATACAAAAAAAAATGAAAAAGAACAAAAGGAGACGGAGTGTGTTAACCCCTTTTCAAGGAGTTCGCTTCTAACGAGATCACCGACAAACTCTGCAGTTTCTTCTCCGATAAACACATCAGGCGGGGCTCCGAAATTGCCACATGTCGGTAGACTTAATAACAATGAGAGTTTAGAGCCAACTGGAGATGGACAAAATTCTGTTGTTGGCATAAATAGTGTATTGGAGCAAATTGAGAGTGTACCACTGGCTACACATACTCCGGAACACATCACAGAGGAAGAAAAATATCTGAGGCAACTCAAACAGGAAGAGGAAAAAACTTTCCTAGAACTGGGTAACCGACTTAGTGCTGTAAATGGCATTCTGAGTACTGCGCGGAATATACACAAAACTATACGCGACAACCTGAACTGTGCTTTTGCACTATATCAGGAACTCAGAGAATATAGAGATGCAATAGGACATAATCCATTAATGGAGCATTCAAAGAAGCATGTGGACACGAGATCGATCCATAGAGACCCTGAAGATGCTACGAAAACTAGTGTTGTACTACAGGAGGAAAGGTGTAAAAGGCTACCATCGAGATCACCTATACAAGAGAAGGTTACGAAAAAACCCAGAACTGCTACAGTGGAAATAGCTCTGGATACAGAAGAAGATGTCCAAGTCAATAACCTGCCCTTGGAAACAAGGGCATGGAAAAAAGTTGAACACCGCAAAAAGAGAAGGAAGAAACCAAGAAATAAACCAAACACCATTAGAGATCGGGGGGAAGCCCTTACTATTAAAGCTACATCCTCGGCATCTTATGCAGAGGTTATTAAACACATGAAAGATAGCATAAACCCAATAGATATTGGGGTAGAGGTAAAGGGAATTAGGAGAACAAGAGCGGGAGAACTCCTCGTTAACTTTAAAAAAGGAGAGGGTCAAGCTGAAAAACTAAGAAGTGCACTTAGTACTGCTCTCGGAGAAGATGTCACGATTCGATCGTTGACAAAAAGCTATGTATTAGATATACGGGATATGGATGAGTCCACTGATGAACACGAGTTAGTTAGGGCTCTAATGACCGCAACAGGAGAGTCAGATGAGGCAACTTTTAGGGTAGCTAACATGAGAAATTCATATGGCGGCACGAAACAGGCTTTAGTTCATACCTCTGCAAACCGTGCGAGAACATTGCTGGACATGAGGAGAGTAAAGGTTGGCTGGGTTATGTGTAGACTCAGAGCTAAAGAAGAAACCACCCACTGTTACAGGTGTTTTGAACAAGGTCACTTGGCAAGAAACTGCAGTGGAACAGATAGATCAGGGCTGTGTCGAAGGTGTGGTAATGCTGGGCATATAGCTAAAGAATGCAAAGAAGAGAAAAGGTGTATAATATGCCTGGAAAAGGGACTGGAGAAGACAGACCACTTAATTGGCAGCGGCATTTGTGTCAACAACAGGAGAACACGTATATCACAATGACTTGGAAAATAATACAGATAAACCTAGGGCGAGGAAGAGAAGCACAGGACCTCATGGTGCAAAAATCAATGGAGGAGAACGCTGATATAATTTTAATAAGCGAACCGTATGTGAAGCCGGAGTCGTATATATGGTACGAGGATGCAAGTAAGAAGGCAGCGATAATGATACCGAAAGGAAGTATGCGAGTCGATGATGTTGGGGAGGGAAACAATGGTTTTGTTTACGCTACTATAAATGGAATACGATTTTATAGTTGCTATTTTTCCCCAAACGTGGATTATGAGGTCTTTGTCCATATGATCAACATACTTGAGACTAGCATTAGATCGGCCAAGGGAAGAGTTCTAATTGGTGGTGATTTTAATAGCAAATCCCCCGAATGGGGTTCCGGGCAACTGGACCCAAGAGGAGTTGTTGTAGGAGAGCTCATAGCATCGCTAGGACTGATCACCTACAATGAGGGTGACAGTCTGACCTTCCGTAGAGCAGGTGGTGGTAGTATCATTGACATTACCTTTGGGAGCGCAGACCTGTATAACACCGCAATGGATTGGAGAGTTCTGGAAGATCTCACCCTAAGCGATCACCAATACATTTCCTTCAATATTACGTCTAGGGAAACCTGTAGAAATATGACGGTAACTTTACCAACGTGGAATGTGAGGAAACTCAATACCTTAGCTGCCTCTGACTGTATTGAAACTATCAGGCAAAGAAACCCGCTTGCGGCTTTTACCGGGAATGCCAACGTTGAGGATGTAGTAGGCACGAGTATAGATTGCATAGTCAACATATGTAATGCTGCAATGCCGAGGACGAAAAAATATCGGAACAAGAGTGCGGTATACTGGTGGTCTTCGGAAATCGGAGAACTGAGAAGCATATGCCTATCTGCCCGTAGAGCCTCAACTCGACACCCAGATGATGATATCAAGAAGGAAGAGTACAAGAAGGCCCGTAAAACATTAAGAGTAGCAATTAGAGCAAGCAAAAGAAAGTGCTGGATCCAACTATGCGAAGAGGTGGACAACGATCCATGGGGAAGACCGTACAAAATAGTAATGAAGAAAACCGGAGCTAAGAAACCCATACCAGGTATCACTGAGCCAAAATGGGCTACAACGATAGTGAAAACACTGTTCCCATTTGATATTGATGGACTTTCTAGGGAGACAAGAATGGTAAACTCTGCAACGTTTCGGCCGTTCGACATCGAGGAACTCCGAGTAGCATGCAACAGGCTCAGTAAGGGTAAGAGTCCCGGCCCGGATGGTATACCGAACGAGGTACTGAAGCTACTTGGTGACCAATACCCGGAACTACTATTAGAGACGTTCAATTCATGTTTTGAAAATGGTGTATTCCCAAACCCCTGGAAGAGGCAAAAATTAGTACTCTTGAGAAAGGGTGTGAAGCCATTAGATGCACCCAGCTCTTACAGACCACTGTGCATGCTGGATACAATGGGCAAGCTACTAGAGAGCCTACTTTTAAATAGACTGGAGGTGAACATTGAGGAAATGGGAGGTTTGTCCGACATGCAACACGGCTTTCGTAAAGGCAAAAGCACTGTCGGTGCCATAAAGGAAGTCGTAGAGACGGCAAATATGGCTAAGACAAAATTAGAGTTCTGCGCTATTATCACACTAGATGTCAAAAACGCATTTAATACGGTTAAGTGGAAAGTAGTCTTAGACGCGTTTAAGGAGAAGGGAATAGATGGCTACCTATACAACATGATTGCCGATTATCTTGAAAACCGAGTCCTTCTGTATGACACGGAAGCAGGAATAGAGAAATACCAGGTTACTGCAGGGGTACCACAGGGGTCAGTCTTAGGTCCTTTCCTATGGAATGTGATGTACGATGGATTACTAAACCTTAAGTTGCAAAATGGAGCCAAACTCGTTGGATATGCTGATGATATAGCCTTAGTAGTGACACAACCGAATACGGATCTCATCGAGATAGTATCGAACGGCTGTCTTAGCCGATGTGATAGATGGTTAAGGGAACATGGCCTTCAACTAGCACCAGCTAAGACTGAGGCTATCCTCGTTACAAACAGAAGGATCTATAGGAAGCCAACACTAGTGCTACAGAATACCACCATAGAACTCAAGAGAAGCCTACTGTATTTAGGAGTGCAGCTCGATGACAAACTGAACTTTATAGAGCACCTCCAAATGGTTCGAAACAAGGCAATGCATACCGCGAGAGTCCTAGCGAGGATTATGCCGAACTCCAGAGGTCCTAAGGCAACCACTAGGAAAGTGATAAATAGTGTCGTTCACTCCCAAATCCTATATGCGGCCCCGACCTTTAGCTCAGTGATGGAGATAAGGAGCAGGGCAAAGGAAATTGGGAAACCCCAAAGGATGAGCGCACTTAGAGTAGTCTCCGCCTACCGAACAGTGTCA
The DNA here is from genome assembly GCA_021234595.1 of Delia radicum. Classification (NCBI taxonomy): domain Eukaryota; kingdom Metazoa; phylum Arthropoda; class Insecta; order Diptera; family Anthomyiidae; genus Delia; species Delia radicum. The sequence goes on from CM037854.1 coordinate 156,638,651, forward strand.
ACAAGTGCAGCACTCGTACTGGCTGGAATCCCACCAATTGATCTACTGGTAATTGAACGTGATGAAATATATAATATGGTGAAGCTTATTGATTCGAATCTGCCTGCAATCGAGAGAATGCAACGCATTAAGGAAGCGAAGAAGGCTACAAGAGATTCCCTTATATCTAGATGGCAAATACGCTGGACAGATGATCAGAACGGAAGATGGACGCATAGGTTAATACCGGACCTAAGTGTATGGATAAACAGACGACACGGTTGTATGAATTACTATCTTACACAGGCGTTTACTGATCATGGTTGTTACAACAGCTATCTAAAACGTTTCCGTCTAAGGGAAACAAGTCAATGCGTATACTGTGGGTGGGAAGATGAGAACTCGAACCATATCATTTTCGAGTGCGCAAAGTGGAGTGAACAACGCCAAAGGCTTAATACACGGCTAGGACTGAATATTATACCCGAAAATCTTGTGGGTGCTATGCTCTTATCTGAGGAGGCATGGCAAGTCTGTGAGGACTATATCACACGTATAATGAAGCATAGAGGTGCGGTGAAAACGAACCCCTAATCTCGGAAGAGGACGGGGGAGGTAGTTGAGAGGAGAGGTCCATTTGGACGATATAAACCATCTACCCTGATGAAATGCGGCAAGTGGTTCCGGGGAGATGGTGGTGTTCGTGGGGCCACTAGATGATAGCGCGCTATCACTACGTCCAATAAAAAAAAAAAAAAAAAAAAAACATACATACATACATACATACATACATACATACATACATACATACATACATACATACATACATACATACATACAGACATACATACATACATACATACATACATACATACATACATACATACATACATACATACATACATACATACATACATACAGACATACATACATACATACATACATACATACATACATACATACATACATACATACATACATACATACATACATACATACACATACATACATACATACATACATACATACATACATACATACATACATACATACATACATACATACATACATACATACATACATACATACATACATACATACATACATACATACATACATACATACATACATACATACATACGCACATTCAATGCTTATACACAAGAATATACGCAAGCAGGGATGGCTGTCAATATCGCTGAATTACCGTCCCCGATTCTAACACCTTTCAACTGACTATCGTTATTGCTTAAATACCGTTACCGATATTCTTGAAATACCGTTATCCGTAAAATACAGTTACCTTAAAATACCGTTACCGAAATAATCTAACAAGATCTGAACAAAAAAACTTCTGTAAATAGATATATTTTCCCAAAGTATGATCATAAACTAGACAGTCATTTAAACTCGGGCATAATGCGGTTAAAAATTGTGGTGTGCATTAACATTACCTGTATAACTAAAATAACGTTATCCTTAAAATGCCGTTACCAAAATAATTGAAAAATCTTTTTCCCTAAAATAAAGTTACCGAAATATTTAAAATATCGTTACCGCTAAAATACCGTTAGCGAAATAAATAAAATACCGTTAACGCTAAAATACCGTTAACGCTAAAATCCCGTTACCGAAATAACTGAAGTATAGTTTCCCCTAAAATACCGTTACCGAAATAAAAGAAAATAGCGTTACTACGACCAATAACCACATAGAATCGGTTACCATCCATGGTCATGATCAACACTTAAAAACAAAAAAAAAACTCACAAAATATTGTTGTTGTTTTTTTGTTTTGTTTTGTATACAGTATGTATGTACGTATGAATTAGTAGCAATCGCATGCAGAGTTGCCAGGTTTGACGATTTGTAGTCATTTTGATGATATTTAATACCCAAAATAACTAAATGACTATTTGACGACTTTTGCTTCCAAAATGACGATTTTTTGACAATAATTTAATATGTCAGCAAGATCTACTTATTTATCATTCTCATAAAATCGCCGGCTCGATCATTAAATTTATATTATTTCGTTAAAAATTGAAAGCAAAAACATTGTTTTTTGATCGATAGCTAGCCTTTATATGCTAATATGATGTGAAATACAATTTTGCAAAAATGCAAATCCTAGAATTGAATAAAACTTAATCCAAACCGCATTTATTTTTTTATAAATTCATTACGGGTTTAGCTTAATTTAGTTTCTGTGTTTATATGTTTAGAACATTTCTTTAAATTTTTATAAAATTTAATTGGAGTTAGATTTAAATAAAAATAAAAAAATTTTCATGTTAAAACACAAGGCATGGACTTTTTTTGCGAAACAAACAGATCTCTAGCCCGAATATATTTCATGTTGAAAGATGATATATATACAACTTTAAATGAAACAAAATACATCCAAAAATAAATCCGGTGCTTAAAAAACAGGCCTAATAATATAATTAAAGTGCCAAAATTTAATAATTAAAAATATAACATTAAGTTTGTTCGATAACACAAAAATTTGTACAAGTTTTTACTGGAAGGTGTTCGTTTAGACAAATACGCAGTAAAAACTGGTAAAAAGAGAGAGTAAAGTGACAGTTTGATGCCAAAGAACTTACAAGTTTTTACTCTATACATTTTTGCCAGTAAGAATTTGTAAGATGAAAAAAACATATGACAAAAAAATAAAAAAATATGCTTGTATTTTTAGTAAACAAAAATTAAATTAAATTTTAATTGTTTATGGATTGAAAGAGAAAATGATTAAATAATTAACTATGGAAGAAGTTAAAAAACATTTAAATTATTTTTGGTCGATAATTTCAATTAACTTTTTCCTTTTCCATAATGACCAGTTGATATTTTTTTAATATTTAAAACAAGCTGCTTTATCTAATTTAATAATTCCTACAAATTTTCTGTTCGTTTACTTCTTTGTAAATTTGTCTTACTATTTGTAATTTTGTTACTGAATAGTTTTTACTGAACTTTACAGGAAAAGTAATCGAACAGACTTATTGTTAAAGAATTTCAAAATTTTGTAAAAGAATTTAATATTTAAAAAGTTGTGCCACTGAAATGTTGTTCACAGAATTATGCAGTGTGTGTTTAACAGTGTTTAACAGTTCAAGTGGTAAAATTAGTTTGATTTAAAGTTGTATTTATTTGATCTTTCAACATTATATTTTTGTTATTTTATTAATTAATAATCATATAATTACAAGTTATATACTATTACCCTAACCGAGCACTAGCTACTATGGCCTTCGGCGCGTTGTAGCGAAAACAGATCAGTGCCTCTGGTGGGAATCGAACCCACGACCCCCGCACTGATAAGCCAGCACGCTACCAACTAGCCTACTGGGGCACACTGTTTCAACATTTTATAAATACGAATATCGTTGTAAAATATAATGATTTTCGAAGTTTAAACCAAAGAGAAGTGTCAAAAATCGTGTTATATTACAACGATAACACGTTAACATTTGAAATGTGAATAACATTATTGAATTTATTTTTTATTAAAACTTTATCCCTCTTCTAACAAATATATTTTATTTTGACGATTTTTCAAAATATGATGACGATTTTGACGATTTTTTCTAGAAAGTTTGTCGTTTTTATGCTTTGCAAACCTGGCAACACTGGTTATAAGTGCAAATGCGAGAAGGCCTCGAAAAATTGTTAAGCTAATTTATAAAGTATGCTTTTGTTTTCCATATACCAGGCTTGCCATATACCTTTTTTTGTTAACCCCAACAAATCAAAAAATCACCAATTAGAAAAAAGGTAGAACAAAATAGTTGAGTTAAAATTCTTTATTTATTTGACTGCATTAACCGGAGTTGCCAGACACATTAATCGTTATCAGATCAAAAAAATATCCAGCAACAAAATCCCCGAATCCAACAATGTAAATTCATAACTTTTTTTCGTACACTATTTTTACTTATATTCATTCTCAACCTTTAATAAATTTGCAAGGAAACTCTTACATTCTAATTACATTTATTAAAAACCCCATTCAATTTAAAGGACATTCACTTTCAGAACTTTTTTATTTAAGACATATAAGGTGCATACTTCATCTTAAAATCTTTTGATTATATGCATTTGTTTTCCTTAAAAGCCCTAATTTTTATTTGATACATACAAAATAATCTAAATAAAAGTATTGATGTGTAAAAACCAATCGAATTTTGGGAAAATTTCTTAGGGTTCTTATTCTAGGAGTCGTAAACGAGAATTGCACAAGCAACTGAGCTGAAAAACAATAATTTGAAATACCAGTTTCTTTAATTTTTTGTATCTCGAAAACCCTAAACACTCGAAAGATTTTCTTTTATAATTTTTGACAAACTTAGTTTCATCACACTTTCCGTTTTACTTATGTGATGTATAGTATAAACACATGTGTTGTAATGTAAACTGGCATTTCATAATTATTTCATTATGTATGTCTCCGCAAGTGTATTTTTGTTCCCTTAAATTTATCTAAAATTCTGATTATTCGAAACTGTTTTTATGCGTTTGTATTCATTGCATCTCTTCTAACGATCCAAAAATATATTTTAGTAACTTTCTTTCATTATTATATAGACAAAGAGACAAACAACAGGCGAATTTTACAACAGTTTTTTAACATCATAAGGAACTATACAAATATATATATTTTTCACTACACGTTCTTCTTTAGGTAATCAGAATAACCTTTGAATACCCACTGTTATAAGCATGCAGAATTTCAGATTCATTTTAGTAAACTTTAATTAAACATTTTTTCTTTTGTAACATCCCAAATACATTAATCAATCAGTCATATTTTGTTTTTACTTATAAAAACAACATTATTTTTGTTATTTTTACAAAGAATATAGATATTAATATTGTTTGCACTTTCCCTGGTTTATGAAAACACCGAGATGGAGGGTATCCAAAAATTCGTCACAGCCGAATTTAATCTTTTTTAATACCAAATTCGGCACATCGGACTTTAATGCTTCCACTTGTTTTAATTATATTCTGTAAAAAAAACGGTTTTTGAATTTTTTGTTCGGGGTTGTTTGTAAAAAAAAAAATGCCAAATTAACATATTTTAATCTTTAGTCGATTTAACTAAATACGGGTCTCAGTTTTTTTTGAAACTCGTGCTAGTTCGCGTTTTGACAAAAATGCAATGGGGTGGTAACTCTTCGTTTTAAATAGGGCAATATGGGTATCAAATTTTTTCTTTTGCCAAGTACATAATCTTTGTATGTAAATAATTTAGATTTTTTCAAATTAGATACATTTTACAGGGTGCTCTGGAATATATATTAATGTAATTTTGTGGTAACTCTAATATGATAGCGGATTTGGTTTCTAAATCATGTATGGATGAAAATAGGACCAAAGAAAGAAAAAAAAAATGATCCACAACTTTTTGGCGGCATATTTTTTTCGCAAATTAAAAAAAGTTATTAAATTTTATTGTTTATATTTACATATTTACAGAAACGAAAAGAACAAAGAAACAAAATATGACATATGCAACCATTTTCTTGCAATAAGAAAAACGAAACATAAATATCTACCATAGATGAGTATCTTTGTCTTTCGCTTTAGTCTGTCTACCTGTCTCTATACTAGTTTTCAATTTTACCACACTAGATTATTAAAAAAAAAAATTAAATATTTTATTTTGTCTTCTATTTAATTAATAGACAATTACATTGACAAGCCGGTTGACAACGAAAAATTTAAGGTGTTTTAATCCACAATTTTGTTTTATTTATGAAAAACAGATACAAAAATCTTCCATGGTTGATTTTTGTATATGTCTTATAAGAGTTGTACTTTTTATTATCATTTTCCTCCTCTCTACACATGTTGACATGCAGAGACATCTAATTCATTCTGCATATATCTTTCAATCTGGTTGTCGTCCACACAATTTTTTTAGCAAAATAAATTAGGAAAACATTAGTTTAATATTAGTTAAACATTAGTTCAAAACAGTTAAGTGCTGAATAAGTATAACTTCTGCTTTAAAAACTTGTAGTTGTTTGGGTTGTAATACAGTTTCTTTATTTTTAATATAAATGTCAGTCATTTGTGGAAAACCTTGTACTAACCTTCCAGTTCATTTAAAAATTCAAAAATATCAAATGACTGTTTTATGATTTTACATTCATTTTTATTTAAAAAATATAAATGTTTGTTTATTTTTTACTAACATATGTGGTTAATTTTCACTAAAATTTTTAGTTATTGTTTGAACATTCAATTAAATGACAAATATTGTATGACTTTAATAATATGTTAGTCGTTCTTTCTTCAGGTGAAATTTCATTTGTTTTTGACCACAATTGCTGTCGTCGTTACCTATATAATAGCCTTAATGTACGTATGTTAATTTTGTGACAATTGAAGTTGATATCAAATGAAAGGTGTTTAAAAGACATACCTAACAAATTTTATTTAAAATAGGAGTATGAATATGGAAAATTCTGATTTCTTAAATTTAAAGTCATAAAACCGACATTCAAACCAATAATTTGAACCTCGATTAACTTTGTTGAGTAGACCCAAGCTCCTGAGTTGTTATTTACCGGTTTTGTGAAAAAAATATTATTTTTTGGATTATATCCACTTAATTGTTCTCAGTACCGTCGCAAATAAAATAATTGGTTCACATTTTTTTTTTTGTATCCCATATAAAATTCGAATTTAAGTACAGACATGTGCGGCGTCAATTACATTTCACAATCATTCACTTGTGAAATTTGTCATATAATTAATAATTTGAAACCTACGCTCGCACTTGTTGGCTTAAACGCTTGCTTGAAAATTTTGTCAATTCCAGACGTGGGACATAATACCAATATTTGTGTATTTAATTACAGGCCAATTATTTGTAAAATTTGAACATAACTTTCATTAATTGGGCCTCACAAATTTTATTTTTGTATAAAACAATATTTTTTTTTATAAAAGTTTAATAAATTCAAGCTTTATTATTATTAAAAGCGTTTTCCATTTATTTTTTGTAAATTTATCGAATACTATCAAAGATTCGATAATACCGAAACCGAATAAAACACCCGTACTAAAACCGAAATAAATAATGAATATTTACTAAACCCGTTATTCGATTCGGTTGCCAACCTCATTCACAATTTTGAAATTTTATTTTAAGGTACACTTTTGAGTGTAGCTTGAAACAGATAGAGTATTCCTTGAAACACAAATTTTTATGATAAAAATATGCTGTTTTTAGACCACTCTTATCAGTTTTTCTTCAATTTAACTATACTACACACAGAAAAATATTTTGCTTTTTGCCAACAGAAATTCGGTTACTACGACTCCAATTCAATTATTACATTTACTATGTAGGTAAAGACCACTGCAAATGTAGTGAAAAACAAATTAAATTTCACTTAAAGAAAGGACGACTTACATTTCAGTAAAATCAACTAACATTGTCATTTGTTTTTTACTGTTCAAAAAATGAACAACAATTGTAGTAAAAATTAAACACATTTATTAGTAACAAATAAACAAACATTTATTTTTTTAAATGACAAAAACCGAATGTAAAAAATTTATGTAAAATCATAAAACAGTCATTTGATGTGGTTTGGTTTTGTTAATGAGCTACAAGTTCAGTAGAAAAAATTAATTCTTTCTACAAATGACTGACTTTTACAATAAAAGTAAAGAAACTTTATTACAACCCAAACAACTACATATTTTTAAAGCAGAAGTTCCCTGAGCGTATGAATTTCAGTCGTTAGTTAGACTTGAACGTACGTCAACTGCAGTTTAGTTACAGCATCCAAAAATTTCAGCTATCTAATGTTAATATCGTTGTACTAACTAAATTTATAAGTTGCTTACATTAAAATACACTTTTCAATTCGGTTGGCACTTTATTTCTCTCTGTGTATTGTTGAGAAAAAATAAACAAAAAGGCAGTAATAAACAAATAGGAGTGCTGTAATGGGTCGGTTCCAGTCTTGTACACCCATCAGCATTATTATATTTTTTTTTTCATTTACATTTAAAATGACTTTGTTATATACCCATATTTAATGAGACAAAGGACATGTTAAGAAACCTCCTCTCCGAACAAAACTAATAAAACTCTCAATTTGTAAGGCTAAAGTTATTGTATCGGGACTAAATACCTATTTTTCAATATATTTTATTGATCCGGTTCATTTAAAAGTGAATAAATAAATAGGAATTTCAATCCGATTATATTTGTTAAAACTAATTTCAAAATACATTTTTCATTATTAAAAATTACAAAAGTGTTTCTTTACTTTGAGCTATTTACACTAAGTACGAGTATATCATGTTTTTTCAGATAAAAAATATTTACAAAATAGAGATATTTCAAAATAGATACTCATATATAACCAGCAAAAACACGGTAATAACTACTTATTATTTTATACATTACTTTGTAATAAGTACTTATTACCTTCTGCATTAATTTAAATAATAAAATAATTGATTTAAGTAATAAATTTATAATGTATTACTCTCATACGGAAAATAATTGATGACCAATAATAGGGTATTCATTTGTGGAAATCTATTTTTATACTCATTATAATTCGTTGTTTTGTAAGCTAAAGGGTAAGGTGTTAATTTTGGTATGTTAATTTTGGTATAAAATTCATTATATTCATTTATAATTCAAACTATAAAATGTTATATGCCTCGGTAGCTTAGGGTATAGAGCAGCCGCCTGTTAATCTGACTACCAGGGATTGATTCCCATGTTTTAAAAATTTAATTTTATATTCAAAATTTATTTTCAGACCTATTATTTTTTCCTTTTTGTAATGGATTAGTATTCATACCCTTGTCCCTTGTAGGTAACTCATTATAATTGATATTTACGTAAGGTTGTTAGTAATGCATTGCTCATATAAAAAAAGTTATTATTATAATATAAAGAGTAATACGTTCAAACCTTCAAGTTTAGGTTACTAGACTCGTTATTTTGTAAGGTGTGTTTTTGCTGGGTTTTTTAGGTCCCAATCTCGTTATCCATTTTGATATTTTCCGTTATCTATTTTGGAATTTTATCAAGACTTATTAATAAAAAATCAAAAGAATTATAAACACTGACGAAAAACTCAGACCTAATAAAAACTAAGAAAGTTACAGATATTTGCGTTAGTCATATAAGTAGAGGTTGCAAAAATAAGACAAAAATGAGATATTGAAAACAATGTTTAAAACTTTCTAGTAAAAAATTGGTAGTAAACTTTTTTTGGATCACAAATAAGAGTCAATTGTTTACAAAAAAAATTATGTAAAAATCGGTTAACATGTTTATCATAATTGTTGATCCAACTTTGGTAATTTTTAAAATGTTATCCGAAGATAAGGTATATTTCAGAACTTATTAATACGAACTTCAGAACTTAAATGCAATAGTTTCTTTTTTTGTCTGAAAACATAGTTGGTGAAAAAATCCGACCATTATGATGAAACTAACGAAAGCTACAGATATTTTCGTTAGTCACAAAAGTAGAGATTACAAAAATATGACTTTCGATGCTTTCAGCAAAAATGCATTAAAGTTAAAGTAAAAAATTGGTTATTTTTTTTTAGTTTTCATAATAATCATACTTTTTTTTTAATTCCGCTAAACTTATGATATTTTTAAACAGCATACAAAAAAATAGTATTTCAAAGCTTCACTAGATACTCGTATATGTACTACAAAGTTTTTTTCAAAAACAATATTTATTTCTTCGCAATTATATTCAAAAAGGAAAAAGTCAAAAATAAATTATTAAAAAAGTGTTTTTTTTGCAATTTTTTAGTAAAACTTAAAAAATTTACATTTTTTTATTAAAAATTACGTTAAACCTTAAGCGACTTTGCAAAGGATACTTTTTATAAGATTAAGTTAGTGAAGTATTAAATTCAAAATCACTTCCGTTAAAAATTAAGACAATTGTTTTTGAATTTTGTCCATGTGTGACGTTCCCCTAATGTGCTAATAAATCATACTTATTGCAGGGAAACTTAAAAAATCTAATATTAATCCAAAATATATGCTGAATTGAGTTTTTTTTGAAAATATTTTGGAAGAATTGCATTAAAAATACTTCGATTAATCAATAATAGGGTCTTGTTCTAGTCTGGAACCATAATAATTAACCTATATATATAATATATATAATCGATAATCGCGATTAACGGCATAATTTTTAATCGTAATCGCAATTACGTAAATCCCGGATTATTTGCAAACTTTAAAGCATAGGAAAGAGCATGCATTAAATAGTAAACAAACATATTTAAGACCATGGTTTTGGCCATAACTCAGATACCAATAGAGATAACACTTTTTCAAATGTAGTGGAGAGTTCAGTAATAAGCATATATTTTTTTAAGAACATAACAAAAATTTGCAATTCGAGATATGGGCATTTGAACTCAAGACCACAAACATCAATATGCATATCAATTTAAAGAGTTTAGTTTAACCTTAAAAATAAGGCCAACGCGATTTTTTTATATTGTATATTTTGTAACTATGAATTACTCAAATTTTATGTTTTTTACAATTATCATGACATCATATTTTGGAAACCGAAAGAGTCCGAATCTGAAACTTATGTTTTGTAGATTTCTAATTGAGTATAAAAGTTATGGTAAATTTCATTGAAATCGGAAGTGGCCGATCCGAAAATGTCATCTTTTTGATTGAGTTGACATGTCTTCACTCAAAAGCCCTTTTTATTTAAATAATTCTTTCAAATATTATATTCCCAGCAAAAACAGACATTACCAAGGAATTGAGCGTGTAGGTAGCGCACAAAGGGCTGCACTAGTTACCAGGATATTTACTCGCTTGATTACTTTTGTTCGCGATGACCCATGGGTGGTCATTACCCTATCGCTTACAAAAAAAGTGAGAATAATGACTTACCCTATTGGTTACTTATAGTGAAGGAATAAGTAGTTACTTTATTATTAGGAGTAAGTACTTACACAGAATGATAAAATCAGTGGTTACCAATGAGTTACGAAATAAGTGGTTATCTTTAAGTTATTTTTTTAAGGTATCTTAAAAAAAAATTTCAAATACCTTTAGCTTGTAAAATTTACTTGTAAAAATTTTTAGAACAACTTTATACAATAATATAATCAAAAACATTAAATCGATACTTTTGTAACCAATTACCTGTAACTCATTACTTTGCAATTACATATAAGTACAGAAGTGGCAGAAAACCAGCGACTGGTCCATCTTAGAATATCTTTATTAATAACATTTCCATTTAATTTCACACAAGTTTCATAAATTTGTTTAAGAAAAATATTTCCCAAATCGATTCATTAATATTATTATTACACCGTTTAAATTCAAGATATATGAGTCCCTCATTTTTAGTAACATAAATCAAATGTAATGAATATAATTAACACAGAGTCTGTTTTGTTTTTTTGATAAATGTTTAATTAAGTCCATTAATATCTAACAACACAAAAGCTTAAGTTAGATTTTCAATTGCCCTTTACACATTTATAAACATATTAAATGAATACATACACGCATACAAGCACACACGTCTTTTTATGTAACACCGCACAGTGGGCTATATCACAACATTTTTGGAACTATTTCTGCTATTTCTTAGTTAGTGGTGCGATTGCCATGAAATTTGAAACAGGCATAAGTCACGTAATATCGAGCTTAAGTTTTGATTTCGAACTTTCAAACCCGCCTGGAGCTGCAATATGACCACAAAAATAGAGGACTTTTTCCATAAACAATTATGAGTGCTCGCCATTGTTTTTTTCTCATCCGATTTTATGTCAAGGAGTTGTAAATATGCCATATACGTGTTTGGCATCTTCGGAAAGGAAATTAAATGTAGACTACGACATTTTTAAAAAGAATTTCAGTAGCACTATAGGTAAAACAAAAACTTGGGAAATATATAGAAATACCTTTTAGAATAGTATGTACGCTTTATATGTTCAAAAAGAAAATATTTATCTGCAGGTAAAAGGCTGTTGGTGCTTTTTGTTGAAAAAATCCCAAATATTGTTTTTTTTTAGTTTTTATTTTAATTGAATGTATTTTTTGTGTGGAACAAGATATTGCGTTAATTATTTGTCTTTAATCAAGAATCAATTTAATTAAATAATCAATATCTTCAAAAACAAATTTGCCCTGATTTCGTCCCCCGATTCGCAAAAACTTTACCAAATTTGGAATTTTTCATTTTTAAATGGGAATATCTCGGAAACTATTAGATATGACCCACAATGTTTTTTGTTAGTCTCTACTAGCAGATTACAAATATGTTAATTTTTTTAATTAGAAATAAAACAATGGTGAGCATTAAAATTATATGCAAAAACTTCCATACTTTGGTTGGCCATATTGCCGCCCCAGGTGGGGTGGAAGGTTCAAAATCAAAACTTAAGCTAGATATTACGTCAATTTCAATCGGACTACTAAGTAAGAAATGGCCAAATTATATCTCAAAATTTTCTGATATATCCCACTGTGCACCGTCATAAACGAGCCCCCATCGAGCACATAAAGCCACATACAGAAACACACGAAAACAAACACAAGTAAAAGGTACGTCTGGAGGCAAGTAAAAATAATAATAAAAACAACAACAAACAGTCAAGATTTTTGTAACAAAATATTTTCCACTATTGCAAGTGTTATGATCCTCATTTTTATGAGGTCACGCATAAACGTTTCATAATAATAACCAGGTAAGGGCTAACACACACATACACACGCTAAAAGTTAAACAAAAAGGAGGTGGGAACATGAAATTGGCAAGAGGCAATAAGACTAGTTATGATGACGGTTAAATGTGTATACAACCCAGCATGCAAAGTTATTAAATTAACCCATTTATAGTCATCGTTGCCCAATTTTTATTTAATATACGTCCAATTTCAAAAATGTTCAAGACTTTGAGGTGAAATATTTTAACACGCATCCGTCGGTTGTGTCAATTTGGCAAAATGGCGCAATAACATGTTTAATTGGGAATTTGTGTCAAATAGACGCAAACGATAGATGCGTGTTAAATTTAACGAAATTAATGAAATATTTTCATTAAATGAATTATAATGGAAAAAATAATTTTTTCCCTGTTTCAAATTTATTTATTTATTTATTTATATCACTTTTCTGTTTTCGGGAATCTCACTGAAAGTGACTTGAACCCGCAACCATGGTTGGAGCAACAACACGTAAACAGTAACGCATTAAAGATTACCCTAAATAACAAAAACAAAATGATGTGCTTTTTCAATTTATAACGAGCTTTCAACCTCCGTATATTTACAAAAATAAAGCAAATCAAACATATTAGCTAGGTTGATACTAGTATTTCGATCTGGCTAAAGATCTCATCAGAACCCGAAGTTTTATTTATTTTATTTAGACTTTTGTATTCAAAAAACTTTTTCCAGTAGATGAAGCGCCTCCTGTTGAAATCTGATTGAATAAAATGTTTGGTGTACAAAAAATATGTATATAAAAATGATTGCATATTTTTAAGAGCAATCAAAAACATTTTATGAAGATTTCATTTACTTAATGAATTTTTCATTAATTTAATGAAAATTATTCATTCAATTACTGAATCCAACTTAATGAAAGACATTCATTAAAAGTATAAGGGAAATTTCACGTTGAAACGTCTTCACCGGAAGAATTAATGGGCATTTAAAGTCGAAAAATTAAAAAAATTACTTGCAACTTACAAGAGTTTTCTTATTAATCTTATTTTTTTTGCTCATGACTTTTAACTTTCATATCCAAACAAATATAATATCGACTCACTGGACTTGGGAGATACATCCACTGAAAAAGTTATATCCATATTGCTGTTTGATAAAAGTTGTATGTTTACAAGTGAAAAAAAAAATCCCACTTTTAATCTTCCGCAGTTTTTTTAATAGGGTTTTTGCACCGTTTAATGGAATTAAGTTTTGAGAACAGAAATTGAAAAATGGTGTAATTATTTATAGCTTGAGGTATACCAAGTTGATATCAGCGCACAAATAACTCAACGCGAACATCACAAGCTTAAAAGAAATTGAAATTGATTGAGAATTTTTTTTAAATTTATGTTTTTGCGTCTGACATTCACAATTATATTCATTCATTCACAATTATAATGAAATTAGCTAGCGTATTTCGTGAACTGAGTTACTTTGTAAACAGCACCTCCTAGTCAAAAAAGCATTTCAAAGGCAAAAAAAACAGCACCTCCTAGTCAAAAAAGGATTTCAAACGCAAAAAAATTTATGAACTTTTCAACAATTTAGCGAATTTAAATTATTTCATTTCGCATATTATTCTTAAAAAAACAAATCTTCCGAACATAGTTAGGTGTCTAAAGGAAATCGTTGCGATGGACTTAATTGATAAAGTGATAAAAATTTAAGTTTTTGCATTCAAAGCGGCAGTTTTTTTCCAAGCACATTTCGCTTTGTGACAACTAAAGCGCTGTATCAATTCCGCCAAAACGTACATCAAATAAAGATTTTAATGAGCTTAATACTGAAATCTGAAAGGCATGGAGCAAAGAAAATGTTTATAGCCTTAAAAAGCATCATCAATGCAACAAATTTTTAATTTTGCGAATTTAAAAGTATTTAATATGATTTCCCATCTAAATATCATTAAACCGGCAAAAAATTCGTGTTTTCCAAAATAATTGCGGGTTTCTTTTTAAGTTGTACTTTATGACAAAACAAATGCTTTAGTGTGTTTTTATATTTCTTGGTGATGTAGTACTTATTTTAAAACGTGATAAATGTGATAAGAAATTGCTGTCGCTTTTATTTAATCTAAGCAAAAATTTTAATTTTAGTATTTTTAATTTGCTTGGAGCTTAAAATCGCCACAATTTTTGCGCCGTTAAAGACAAATAATTAACGGGAACGGATTTAGTATGTTTAAACATCGGATAACATACGCACAAAGTGTTATTCATGTCATACAAAACAATTTTTGCAATATCTATATATAGGGTCCGCCATCTAACGTTTTTTTTCCGATGCCGATTTTGCCAAAAAAATCATCTTTTCAGATGAAGCTCATACTGCATGGCCAGCCGAGGTAGCCATTTGAATGAAATTATTTTCCATTATTAACCGGAAGGATTGTACTTTCAAATAAAAAACAAATTGAGAAAATATTCAGTAGTTTTTTTTATAGCATTTTCAAAAAAAAAAGTTAATTATCGGCCCCTTTATATAAAACAGGATGTGTGTATGTATGTATCGTATGGACTCCAAAACGGCTGGGCCGATTTTGATGAAATTTTCAGGGAATCTTCAGAATATTCAGGCGGGTGACACTGTGAAGTCTGATTTTTCTGTGGGCGGAGGGGCGTGGCAAAATCCAATTGTCATATTGTACCACCAATGACATATACATATATTTATTTTTTTTTTGCTTTTTTATTTTATTTGATTTTTTTTAAAAGCCGTTGTCATGTTTTTCAAAACGAGATATCAAACTCTTAAATCGGTTATGTAGTTCCGAAGATATTTACAAAAAACCTACGTTAATCTTCAAGATATGTTACACGAACACAACAGCCTTATCCGTCTATTCAAAACAGCCCCAGACCAGATGCCGACAGATGATTATACGGTTGTGATAAGAGCTGACAAGACACTGGCTGGTGAGCATGCGCGGCTCTTTAATGCACCGGTGGTAGGTGACGTCGCAGTTGTTATGGCAGTTGTTTTCAGCTATTCATTTTATATACTTCAGCAAATAAAGACGATAGAAGGACAAAGAGGCGTTGGGCTTCCCATGAAATTACAAATTTTAAAATGATTTACTAATGTGAATTTATTTTTTTAATTACTTATTTTGCGTAAAAAAAATTTCTCGATTTAAAGAATTAATTACAATTAAAATTTGAAGGCACAACAACGTTTGCCGGGTCAGCTATTTAATATATAAATAAAAAAATAAAAATTTTCATGTATGGTTCCATAAAGGTTCAATGTATATTTTTACATGATCATAAAAATGCCTACATGGCCCTACACTCAGGGAAAAAAGTTTTATCATATTGATAAAACTGTTTCATAAATCGTTGGTCATCAATTATTCATCATATTTATGGAGTTTTCATATATATATGAAGAGTTACATAAAACTGTATGTCAAATGTTTCATAAATCTTCATAATTTTTTAAAAAAAGTTTCATAAACCGTGTGACCATATTTTTGTTGTTGCTTTCCTCTCAATTTAAATTTAGGATTTCCATTTCAAATTTAGAAATCATCACTAGAAATTAAGAATTTTCTTTTTAAATTAAGAAATTAATATTAACTAATATTTTCTATTTAATATTGAGAAACTATCATAACATCAATTGAAAGTTCGAATTTCTAATCAGTTGATATATTCTAAGCTTTGAATGGAATTTTGTTAATATATTTTTCAATTGAGACGGGAATTCTTAATATAAATTATTTTAAATTTAAAATGAAAATGCTTAACATAAATTAATGTAGAAATGTTGAGGTTAAGAAGTAGAATAAACGATTTTCTCTAAAAATTATAAACACTATTAATTTTTAAAATTAATGTTTCTAAATTACAATTTGATTGAAAAACTTTGTTTTTTTTCAATCAAATTGCAATAATTGTTCCCTAAAGAAGTCACCCAATGTGGAGGCGAAATATTGGAAATAAATAATTATAATTAATAAATAAATGATCTTAAGCTCGTTTAAAATAAGAAGAATTAAAAAAAATTATTTTGTCTCAATTTTTTTAAAAAGTGCATACAATTTTTGCGTCTACAAAATACCTTTTTGACTCGAAGGTGCTGTTAACAAAAAAACTCACAAGGAAGGTATACCCACCTGGACCGGCAGATCTTAATGCACTTCGGATATGTTGTAGAGAATAAAAATTTAAGGGACCCTTGTTTTTTTTTTTTGCTGCCCAATCTCATATTTAGGCGTTACAAAGAGTTGTATTTCGTTCAATTAAAAGTAACTATAGACAAATTTGATATCAAATGAAAGGTTTTTTTGAAGACACATTCCCTTGTTTACAAATTATTCCCAAAGACATTCAAGTATTTTTGTTATTAATAAAATTTCTTTTGAATAACAATAAATTTGGCATTTTATTAAGTTATTTTAGTTGCCTAATTAATTTAATCGAGGGGCTATCTGAGCTTTTTCGGATATTTGAAATCATTCGGTTTTTATTCGACTTGTCCCGAATGACCTTTTCCCCCTGCATTTCAAATAATTCAAAAATTTGTGAACTCTGGGTTCACTATATAGTAGGCCGGGTCGATTTGTATGGAGGCAAAAAAATCGCTCAACGTTCAAGGAAAATCGTATTCTAGGGATCAAAATAAGAAACTATGCCGAAGGAACCATACCTCTAAAACGAATTCTGATGTCCCGACTTTTGAGCCGTAGTTTAAAATTTTGAAAAATCCCAATTTGACCGATTTAGAGTGCCCCAATCGAATCCAACCCAATCGAATATAATTTATACATTAGTCTGCTAGAGCGTCTTCCGGAGAAGAAATAGAGACCCTACCCAGCGAAAAAAGGGTGGAAAAAGATGTAGTAAAATCATCACATATACGGATTCAGATGTAGTGCAAATTGAGGTGAAACACGCATGATTTTAACATGGGGTTGTCATAGGACGGAGGTAATGCAGATTCCTCAAACTTCACTTTATTAAAAGTACTATGTGTAAGGTTATGAAAGATTGTATTTTTGGGTGCTCTTTTTCATAGAACTTAATTTGTTATTTTTAATTAGTGGTTAAGGTGTGATGCCAAGTCACATCTTATTTACCGAGTGATAATATGGATTTGTAGGAGTGCTTAAACGGTTATAGTTAAAAAAACTTTTAAACAGCTTTCCAGCTTTAAAAACAAAGTGAAATAATAGTTTTTCGTTCAACTGAAAAGAAAGAAAACCATTGTTAAGTCTGATATTTTGTAACCATTGTTTTTTCAAATTTATAGGTCAGAAAACACTAATTCAAAGCGACATCTAGATTAAAAAATAGTTGTTAAAATACACAAACTCCCGGTTCCATTCGAGTATGTCAAATACCGAATTGTAATCGAACATTTGTGACATTTCTACTAGTTAGCCTTGTATAAGATGACTTTATATGCTAAGTTTAGGAACTGATCTAAAAGGCCAGCATTAGATCAGAAAAATCGGTAGTAGTAGCTACTTTGTGTGTAATGAAAATGTTGTTTCTTTTGAACTACTTCGCATTATTTTTGCTGGGTAATCTTGGAAAGACTCCTCCTACTTTCTGAAATATCTCTATCCCGAGATTTGCACATTTTGCTATAAAAACACGACTAAAAAGGCCCCCCTTCAACTTAAATTTTAACCCCTTAACGGTCACCTAGAATGATGTTTTATGCATTAATCTGCTAGCGTGTCTCCCGGAGAAAAAGTAGCTCCCATAATATTGGAGAGATTCCTCCTACTTTCTGTTTCAAAATTTTACTCTACGGGTCAAAAGTCGGGATATCAGAATTCGTTTCAGAGGTATGGTTCCTTCCGCAAAGTTTCTTATTTTGATCCCTAGAATACGATTTTCCTTGAACGTTGAGCGATTTTTAAATCGACCCGCCCTACTATATAGGCAACATGGGTATAAAATTTTTTTTTTCTTGGACACTTTAACCCTGCTTCCAAATAACTCAAATTTTCTTAATTTAAAGACAAGTTTTCATACAAAAACAATTTAAATTTTAACCCTACTTTTTATCCTTAAACGCGAGATAGGGCAGCTTAAAAATACGTTTCTCTTTTTTTTTACTCCTTTACAACATATCTAAAAATCTGCGAGTGCGGGTGGGGATACCTCCCTTGTCAGTTCACGCAATACGCTAGCCAAAATTAACTTGGTATACCTCAAACTGTATAAAATTACACAAATACTATGCAAAATAACTCAATTAAATTGAGCGGCTCAAAAACCCTTTTAAAACGCCATCAATTCTTTTGGTGAGGACCTTTCAAAGTGAATATTTTGCATGTCATAGCTTTTAATAATGATTCTCTTATTCTTATCGTGCCTCTCAATCTAACGTCAGTTTCACCTAGAATTGTGCTTAATAGTTCATAGTTCATTTTGTTCGTTTGAATTTATTGAACTAGCTCATTCTTTTTGTGCATGACTTTGTGTGACAATTTGTTTTCCATTGTATATATTGTTATATTGGTTTGTTTAACAATTCTGCATAATATGGAAGACAATTTAAAATGAACGGTTAAACACGAACTAGTTCAATTGTAATAGTTCATTTGGAATTCTAACTTATACTGTTCAGATTTGTTAAGCAAACCATTGATCAATATAACAATATGAATAACTGAAAAAAATTGTCCAACGTACAATAAATGCTAACGAACGAAATGAACTATTAAGCACAACTCTAGTATCAACAGGTGTCGAAAAGTGTATAGCTCATATACAAAGACAGAATTTTCTATACGAGTTTTAATAAAATTTTTCACTAAAAAAATTAAGAAGTAGAATGAAAATTTGTTCAGACTTTTGGCTTAATATTAATGAAATTTTTCATTAGGCTTTATGCAATTTTTAATAAATTAATTTAAATTTTTCATACAATTTTATGAAAAACTCATTTTATATCACAAAAGGTGTAAATTGAGGAGTTAATTGATATCATGCAGATAATTCTCTCAGTGTATGCCACGATGGTTCTTTTTATAATTTTTTAATAATTATTTTCCAAAAATAACTTAAATTCGCTGTCTTTCATAAGAAACCCCATTTTTTTGTTTAAATAATTCAAAAGTTTGATTTGTTTCAGATCCATTTAAAAATTAACATTTTAAAACATAAATTGTATACTGGGTAAAACGTATTATATTTAATTTTTCTTGTATTTGTGTTTATGGCAGTATTTATGCAAAAACATATTACCAAAAAAAGAAGTAAAAAAAGTAGAAAAAATATGGCAAATATAAAATTGTTACGCCCAAGTGTATAATAAAATATTTTTGCGTATTCATTTCTAGGGTTTGTAACGTAAAGATTTAATTGCTAAAATAAACTTACCGATAATAAGCAACTTTAGGGTCGCCATGTTGGTTGGTCGCTCGGTCGTTTGGTTGACAAACAAACACGTTAGTTAGAATTAAACCTTTTCTTTTTACTGGCGATGATATACAGGATTGCTGACTGACTGGCTGTTTGGTTGGTGGTGGCAGTTGTGATGATGATGACGATGATGATGGCGAAGGTGGTTAAGTGTTTTATATTGTTTATTTAATGTTGTTCTTTTGTGTTATTTATTTAACCATTTATGATACACATTGTAAACATTTTTACTTCTTGTTACAGAAGAATTTTTTGAAATTACAAGATTATTGGTTTATGTAAGTTATTATTATTATTTTTAAGTATTTCAAAATTAAGTTTTCGACATCGTTCAGTATTAAGCTGCAAATAAAGAAAATATTTAAATTTTATTCATTATCACATAAATTGTAATTTTATAACAGTTCCCAGAGTAGAAACGGTAATGACATGTCAATACTTTTCTCACTACCAGTAACGACATCGGCTTCTACGAATAAAAGTTACTTACTAATAACTAGTTAATTTTCCTATTATATTAATACAAAAATTAAGGCGTTACCCGTAAGTGCTTATTTTTATAGTTTTACATATAACGTAAAGATCTAAACATTTTTTGAAAAATCTATGTTTAGACTCATTATTTTTTCACTTCTGGTAAGTACATAAGTAACTACTTATTTTTGACTTTTATAAAACTGGAAAAAAATGAAATTTTGTGCAAGCAAGTCATTTATGTTTTATCTATAAAGTATATAATGTTGAGAAAGCGCAGATGGTAGATCGGTTGACTGACAACCTGGAGGTCCGGGTTTTAATCCCGTGGCACATTTTATTAAAAAAAAAGGTTTACATATTTTTGTAAGGTGCTTAGTAATGATATGCCATTATTTTGTGCGACATCTCCATATAAATGTAATGACATTTGTAATGACAACTGTAAGTACTTGTCATTACCAAATATGTACTTTTATAACCACTTATATGGTAATGCTTTTCTAGACTACGTACTTGTATAAATGTAAAATTCTATAAAAATTATTGCTCAAAAACTATCAGTTTATGGTTTTATTTTATTAGCCCTTGCAAAAAATCAAAAAGCCATTATCATAATGGCGTTAAAGACTTTCGATGTTGGCTGTGTTGGAATTTTAAGAGTCAAGTGTAGAAACTGTAATGACATGGCAGTACTTTGCTCACTACTAGTAATAACACCAGCTTACTATTTGCATTACTTTAACACGGATAATAAGGACTTCCTAATAACTTGTTATTTTTCCTTCTTTTTTTAATCCAAATAATAAGGCGTTACCCATAAGTACTTTTTTATCATTGTTTTATATATAAAGTAATGATTTAAACTTTTTTGGAAAACCTTTTTTTAAATTTATTATTTTTTCACTTCTACTAAGTACTTATTTTTGATTTTTTGTAAGTTGGAAGGAAATGACATTTTGTGCAAGAAAGTCATTGATGTTTTTATCTATCCAGTATAGCATGTTGAGATATCGCAAATGGTAGGGCGGTTGTCTGACTACCTGAAGTCCCGGGTTCGAATACCGTGGGGGCACATTTTATTAAAAATAATGTATCACTGTTTTAAATATAAAGTAATGATCTAAAAATATTTTTAAAATCTATTCTTAGCCTCATTATTTTATTACTTCTAATAAGTACATATATAACTATTTATTTTTGATTTTTTTTAAGCTGGAGAGTAATGTAATTTTGAGCAAGCAAGTCATTTATGTTTTTACCTATGAAGAATAACATCTTGAGATAGCGCAGATAGAGATGGACTCCTTATTTTTGTAAAAACAGGTAAGCACTTAGGTAAACACTAGGGTATTCAATTTACTCGGGTTTGCTTTTGTTCGAGTAATCGAGTAACTCGGTTTTGAGGTTTTTAATTTACTAGGCGAGTAAGATTTTAAAATTGCTCGAATAACTCGAGTAACTCGAACAATTTTAATACTTTAATTTTATTTTCCAAAAACTCACATTTTTGTAAGTTTTTATATTTTATTAGTACTAATATAACATATATATAAAAATTAACAAATTAATTAAAAATTTTAGTAAAAAGTATATCTAAACGAGAAAAACACTTGCTAAGATCATTTATTATTGCGACAGTTTTGTCTCAGTACACTCAAAGCAAACATACATGGGCACACTGCTGTATATTTTTACTGCATTACGATTTTCAGTAATCAGTAAAATGTTACTGATTACTGAAAGAGACAATGCAGTCAAATGCAGTACCAGTAATGTTTTACTGATTACTGAAATAAAATTGCAGTACCAGTAATGTTTTACTGATTACTGAAATAAAATTGCAGTACCAGTAATGTTTTACTGATTACTGAAATAAAATTGCAGTACCAGTAATGTTTTACTGATTACTGAAATAAAATACTATTTTTGTTTTTATTGATACTATATATTATTAGCTTTTCTCAACACAAGCATTTCAAAATTTACATCGCTGAGCTTTTGTCTTCTGGAACGATTTACAATTCCAGCGAATGAAAACAATCGTTCTACAGGTGCAGATGAGGGTAATGCAGTATTGTATATGAGAAATTCGTTTTTAATGGCAATGTGATTATTTAGGCACTTTGTTGCCGTGTCTTGTTCGACCAGGTATAAAACTGTTTCCTGAAATGAAATCTGTTTTGTTGCAGGTATGGCACGAGTTTCAGCTTCGGGTATTTTGCCATATTTAAGTATATAAGTGTTGAACATTTTCTTCATTTCATCTTTTGTTTGTGTTGTCGCTGTTTCCAACAAAGCTTTTAAAAATCTTAATTTTATTTCAGGAACAGATATAGCCGCAATAATAGCATCCGAAGCTTCAGGCTTCATTAGGAAATATTTCTCAAATCTTGCATTTTTTCGCTTACTTCAGCTAAACTCTTAAAGTTCGCACGCTCCAAACGACGAAGTTTTATTCTTAAAGACACTATAGTAGGAACAAAGTAACCAAAATACATAGTCTTTTCGCCCTGAAGAAAATCGATCGCTTCTGCTATAGGCTCCATAAGCTTTATGTATTCCACTAAGTACTCAACCTCATCACTTAGAATGGTAGGAATTCCCAGACGATAACACAATTCGGGTAAATTGGTTTTGTATCTCAGCAACTTCTTAACGGAATCATACAGTGAGTTCCACCTTGTAACGCATGGAGTTTTTTTTTTTTTTTTTTTTTTTTTAATTCAATTCAATTTTATTCATAAAAAATATAAAGATTTACACTTAAGTCTAACCCGCGAAGCCGTCAGGCTTGTCTGCAGGAAAAAGCTAAATTTAAAATATTTAATTTTATACATTCATTGCGAATTCAAAAAGTGTTCTTTAATTAATTTTTTCTCTTAAATTTATTGATGGTGTTTACTATATGTACTGGCAGCGTATTTAAAATTGTTGGTAAGGTTACAGTTAGAGTGTTTTTTCCGTAGTTGTTTCTAAATCGTTCAACATTAAATCTTCCCTCAGCTCTACGTCTTGTGTTGTGCTGGTGATTGATAACGTTGAGAAATCTTGTGTCGCCGAAAAACTCATTTAGGATTGTTGTAAAGTATATACTTTGCACATTCAATACTTTTAAGTTATTAAATTGGAGTTATTAAATTGCAATAGACCACTTCTGCAGAAGTTGGTCTATTGCACTTGTTCTAGAGCTGTGTGCATCTATAAATGTAAATAATATAAATGAAAAGTGTACTTAAAATTAAGTAAATGTTTACCTGTCGAAAGACCTTTTATGAACATCTTTTAAATCCTGACTTGAAGAATTCATAATTTTGTTGAAATCGGTTGTAGCCAGAAGAATTAAAGTATGGCTCGCACATGGGAATGTTTTGATAGTCGTGTAGTTATAGAACCAAATTGAGGGCCTGAAACATCGATCGAGTCATCCGAATCGAATTCAGAGTCAGATTCATCATCACTGTTATGTGCATTAATAGGGCTGGGATTATATCCTTTACTCAAATTAACTCCAAATTCTTTAAATGCCTTAATGAAGTTTGATCCATTGTCAGTGATCGTATAAACAATCAACTGGCAGTTTATATTGTTTGTTTATGTCGCATATCATCTTCGTTATATTGTCAAAAGAATGGGTTCCCTTAAATCTTCGACAAGCCAGTGCTAGAGACTTCCTTTCGAAATTTTTAGCATCTAACGAATGGCAAGTGTAACCAAAAAACGATCTTTTTCCACCTGACCACACATCCGCAGTTACGCGCACATATTCAACTTCTTCCAGCTTAGAAGCAAGTTCTTTGATAAACCGATTTTGGCTCTCTAAAAGTAGCCTTGTAATTGAACTCCTGCTGGGAATTTTAAACAAACAAATTTAAAAATGATAACTACACACCAAAAATAAAAAGTGTATTATTATCGAATTACTTAGGTAAAATACAACTTAAAAAGTATTTTGTGAGAGTTAATAAAAAAATGAATATAGATTTATATATTTTTCGTTTTTGTTAACTTTCCGTAGTTTTTGTTGCATTCCAATCTGAAGCAATTAAAATTTTGTTAAGTTACCTAAGTTTTTTCTTTTGTAACTTATCTAAGAAAAAATAATTTTTTAATTTAGATAATGTGTAACTAACCAAACAACTATTTAAGTTGTATTTTACCTAAGTACTTAGATAATAATACACATTTTGTTTTTTGCGTGTAGGCATATTTTTTATAACACTCATTTTTAGTTGGTACATTTAATTGCTATCAAGTGCCTAATTGATTTATTGGTACAAATTTACTGATTACTGCATTTTTTCAGTAATCAGTAAAAAAATACTGGTTACTGCAATTTTTTTTCAGTAATCAGTAAACGTTACTGGTACTGCAATTTTATTTCAGTAATCAGTAAAACATTACTGGTAATGGAATTTTTTTTCAGTAATCAGTAAAACGTTACTGGTACTGCAATTTTATTTAAGTAATCAGTAAAACGTTACTGGTTACAGTAATTTTCTTTCAGTAATCAGTAACAGTTTACTGGTAATGAAAATTTCGTTGCAGTAACCAGTAAATTTTTTTTTTACTTAAATTTTACTGGTACTGCAATATGCCCATCTGTGAAAGCAAAAGCGTTATTATATCAATGAAATTCTTTATAAATATGTTGAAATCTTCATTGATTTCCTTTCAATATAACTGGTTCATAAATATGTATTAAACTGTTTTATAAAAATATTTGTAACGTGATCCGTTTTGTAATTTCACTCAGACTTGACACAGTTTTGTTATATTAGTGTGTTAGTCCATTTTGTCCTATCATTTTGGGATTTTGAGGTATGTAATTTTTCTAAAAAAATTATAAAGAAGTTTTGAAACAACTTTCATGAATATTTAAGAAGATTTTCATCATATTCATGAAAACTTCATTACTTTTAATATGTGGAAATTTTTCGTAGGACCGCTATGAATTTCCATATAGGGCTTCTAAAATTGGCTTGTTACAACGACATAAAAGGGACCAACAAAAAGTTTTTAGTAAATGACATTTAAAAATTCCTTTTTAAAAATATAGTATTTATATGTAGTTTCTTTAGATCAAATGGCAACTAAATTAAAAAAAAAAGTAATGTTTGATCCCACTTTTAACCCTCAAATCCGCACCAATAATCTTAAACACCCCAGTCTTAGAACTTGTTTCTTTAAAAAATATCCAAGTTTCTTCGATATCGGAGTTTTTCGCATTAAGTTCTTCGTTTTTTGTAATATAATTTCTTTAACAGTGCTCACTTAATATAAAAATACACTTAACATTTAAATATTCACTATAACAGTCACATTATTTTATACAATATATTAAAAAAAATAGAAAATAGTTCATATTTTTAAATTACTCGAGTTACTCGATTAATCGACCAAAATTGTTCGAGTTATTCTTTACTCGAAATTGGCCACTTCGAATTACTCGAACAATTCGACATCATTTCATCGATTAATCGAGTAACGGTTAACCGATTGAATACCCTAGTAAACACATATTTTTTTTTTATTATTTGTAAGGTCTTTAGTAATGATATGCCATTATTTTGAGAGACATCTCTATATAAAAGTAATGAGATTTGTAATGAAAATTGGAAGTACTTGTTATTACCAAATATGTACTTATATAACCACTTATATGGTAATGAATCTCTACACTTTAAAGTGGTAACCCAATACAGCCCAAAAGCGTTATTGTAATCAAATTGTATATACATATTGTGTACTTTCAAGGATCTGTGTACCTACAGTTACGTTCGGGAATATAACATTTATTAAATTCATTTCGTTGCTTAAACCTAATTTCAAAAGCAAAACATTACCTGCATTCACGTAATGTTGTATGTACACTTAGAATACTATGTAAGTAAAGACCACTGCAATTGTAGTTGAAAACAAATGAAATTTTACTTAAAGAAAGGACGACTTACATAACAGTAAATTTAACTAACATTGTCATTTGTTTTTTAATGTGCAAAAAATGACTAACAATTGTAGTAAAAATGAACCACATGGTAGTAAAAAATAAACAAACATTTATTTTTTTTTTATTTTTTTAAATAACAAAAAACAACTGTCAAAAATTAATATAAAATGATAAAACAGTCATTTGATGTGAGTTGTTTTTTGAAATGAACTACAAGGTTAGTAAATATTTGAATTTGTTCTACTAATGACTGACATTTACATTAAAAATAAAGAAACTGTTTATAACCCAAACAACTACATATTTTTAAAGAGAAGAGAAGTTCCCTGAGTGTAGTATAAACATTGTATATTTAACACATTAGGGCCACAAATGTTTTCCCAACCCTGGAGATTTTATTACACAATTCGGTTTGTGTTTTATTTATATAGTTCAAGTATTTACAGAAGGGAAATAAATAATTATTTTGATTGTTTATCAAAAATTATTCTATTTAATATAAACAAAGAATTTGTCTAAAAATGTTTTAATTTTTGTATTAAACATACAAAAATTGCTTTTTCGGACTGTCTATATTTTCATATATTTAGTTGAAATCAAAAATTATATTGTCGTATTACATTATATTTGTTACGGAGACCGTTAGCAATAAGGTAAGTTTTTCTCAGTCTCGTCCTTCCCATCACAGTATGAATCCCAAACCTTCACCATAGCCTCTAGAACCGTTGCAAATAAAAAAAAATACAATACCAAAAATAAATCTACACACAAAAATACAACACAAAAAATGAAGGAGGTGGGTGTAATTACCCCAGTAGCCCTTCCCAACCATGGCCATCCATATATCAATTTACATGGCCCCACTAAAACGCACAACTCACACATACATTTTTTTTATCAACTCTCCCCTATAAATTACTTTAGCCTTACATAATTATTTTCTTATTATCAAGTCATAATTTATTATCAAATTTCCTTAAAAGTACTAAATAAATAATAATCTTCTAATTTTAATCTACGAGCACCAATATTAATTTCTAATTTTTCTATTTTTAAGGCTCATTTCAAAACAATTACTAAAATAAATATAGCCGACATAAATTTGGTCAAATATAAGGATTTTTTATAGCGTTTATTTATGCACAATTTTGAAAAAATTCTTATAACATAATAAACGCTAGTTAACAATAATAATAATAATATTATATATGACGAACTTCAAAATTTTCGACACTTTGACTTTAAAAAAATTTTTTCAATGATGACAAATACAAAATGTGTTAGCCGATGTTAAAGCACACTAAATCCACTCGCTTTAACCCTACACTTCATATTGTATAACTGGTGATACACAATTTTATTATTAGAATAACGGCTATTTCGCGCTTGTTTTCGAAAAATATTAACTCATATTACATTATATTGACAATTTTCGCACAATAAAAAAAAGAACCGTAATGTGATTCTCAATAGTTTTGTATTGTCAACTCAGTTCTTAAAGCGTCTTACAGTTTAAGTGAAAGTGTCCGGAGTGCTTAGACAAAAGCAGCTGCACGTTTTGAATTTTTTACGTAAAAAGCGTAAGTTGAATTAAATGTGCGTAATAATATACTATATTTATTATTACACAACATTTTATTATATAACTTATTCTTATTTCATTTATACATCCATATTATTTTTAGTGTCCGACCGAACAGTTCGGCCAGAAAATGCATTTGGTCTGTATTCGGTATTTTAAAGCATTATGGACAAATTTGGCGGATGGAAAAATGTTTATTGGGCTGATTAGATGCTATTTTGAGTGTCAAATTTGAGAAAAGTCTGTAGTTAAGCAATGAATTCACTGTTCGGCCTCAGAAAGTTCGGCCAAATTGAAAATAGTTCGGCGGCCGAACTTTTAACTTTATAGCTAAACTTAGGCTATTCTCTTAAATTTTATACACAAAATCGAATTAAATCGGCTCAACAAACATGTTTCCAATACCAAAATTTGTCATCATTGCCTCTAGATATCAAAAAACCGACAAAATATAGTTTTTTGGCCGAACTGTTCGGTCGGACACTAATTATTTTTTCATTTTTTTATGTAAATGATTTTTTTATGAAAATTGCATAATATCTACTAAAATAGTGATTTAAATTTTTTTTTGAATATTTTTCCTGAACTCAGACGGTAATTTCCCCTTGAAAAACATTTTTTTCGATCAAATATAAAAAGTCATGCAGTGTAGGGTTAATCATTTATCTTTAACGGTGCAAAATTTATGGCGGTTTTAAATTTAGCAAGAATTAAAAATATTAATATTACAGTTTCAAAATATATTTTACACCATCAAAAAAAAATATAAAGACTCCAAAAAATATGTTTTGTCCTACATTAAAACTTAAGGTAAACCGAGATTTTTTTTGGTTTAATGATATGAAGTTGGGTTTAGGGTTACCTGTTTGCAGGATATCATACTTCTACATTCGAAAAATTTTAAATTTTCTATAAGGATACTTTTTGAGGTTATGAAAATTTTGTTTGCTATATAAAATTTAAAGTCCTTAAAATTTCTTGATACCCTATCGAGTTTAGTATTAAGCTCAATAAAGTATTGTATTTGATGTACGTATTGGCGGAATTGATACAGCGCTTCAGTTGGCAGAAAGCGAAATGTGCAAAAACCCCATGGGAAAAACTGCAAACAGCTTTTCTTTTTTAGTGAATATATCTATCAAGTCTAATGACTCCATTTTGTATTGGTTTCGATCTGAAAGTTAAAATCTTTGAGAAAAAAATTAAATGAATGAAAAAATCTTGTAAGTTTCTAGTAATTTTTTTAAAGGCTACATTTAAATGGCCATCAATTCTTGAGGTGAATACTCTTAAACGTGAAACTTTGCATGTCATATCGGTTAAGCATAGTCTTCCAAACCCTGTTCAATGTTTCTCTCAATTAAAAAAAAAAACCTTAACTTGATGGTTACACGATCAAGTTTTGCCTATCAAGTTTTAATACCTCACACTTTTTTAACCAATACACGCACACTTTCTAAAATTGAAACGAACTTGCTTCAGATTTCTCTTTCAAGTGGAGTGTATCAATTTACGTTCAAGAAAACAGCTGATTACAATTCTTTTGAAATTGTTTTTGTTTTTCCTTTAACAAATATTGAAATTGCTTTCAACTTGCGTGCAGCCTTCGTCAAAGCTGTCAATTTTTATGTATTTTGACAAACAGTATATGTAAAAGACTATCAAAAAAATCTTGATCGTGTGCCTGCAGTGTAAGAAATAATAATGCTATAATGTCGATTTCAACAGGTGTAGATAATTTTAGAAGGAGCCTATCTATATACATAGTGCCTTAATCGAGCTCTCGAGTATAATTGATATAGAATCACAGTTGTATTTAAAATTAAATGATACTAACTAACTTCAGATGAAGAATTTATAATATACAGGATGGCCGACGAATGTTGCTACCAAAAAAACGTTATAATTTTTTTACGTGTTTCCGTTCCATTTGATTTTTATTTCACAGATTGGTCTTTACATTTAACGAAAATGGACAATTGGGATACTGAAAAAAGAATTTGGATTGTGCGCCGCTATCACGCATTAGAGTCTGTCATTTCCGTCCAAAGAGAATATACGCGCACGTTTGACGGCACTCCTCCAAGCAGATGGACCATAATGAGGCTCGTAAGAAATTTTGGCTAGAATGGGACAGTCAAAAGAAGGCCTTATCATCGCGACGTCTCAGTTCGGACGCAGGAAACAATTGCTGCTGTAGCTGCTACCATACAAGTAAATCCTAGTGTTTCGACAAAAAGCTTATCTGCTCAAATGGGTATCAGCAGACAGACACTGCAGACAATTATGCATAGGGACTTAAATTTACTTTCTAAATTAAATTTAGTTCCTTATAAAATTGAAATAACAAGCAAACTGAATGCAGCAGACTTGCCGATTCGCTTTTAATTTTGCCTGAAAATTATTCAAATGGTGGCCGAGGACGAAAACATGTTGAACTGTATTTTTATGTCTGAGGAGGCCATTTTGATTTAAACGGCAATGTTAACAAGCTAAATTGTCGAATATGGAGTGATTCTAACCCACAGATACTCCATGAGATGAAATTGCAACCAGATCGAGTCACAGTGTGGTGTGCAGTTTCATCAAGATGCATTATCGGGCCTTACTTTTTCAAAGAAAACGGCAGTAATATTACAGTCAATGGAGACCGTTACTTAAAGATGTTGAAAAAGTATTTCTTTCCAGAACAACGCCGAAAGAGAACTCCTTTCAACTCTGTGTGGTTTCAACAAGATGGTGTAACTAGTCACATAGCCAGGTCAGTTATGGCAGAATTGCAACGAAAATTCCCGAATAAGCTGATTTCAAGAAACTCCACATTCCGTTGGCCCCCCCAAGGAGTCCGGACCATACTGCACCTGATTTTTTCTTGCGGTCTTATTGCAAACAGGAAGTCTACAAAACAAAACCAACAAATTTAGATGATTTAAAGTAATGCATTCCAACGGAAATAGAGGCAATTCCAGCTGCAACCCTAAATGCAGTAATGAATCACTTTTTGATAAGATATCGCACATGCATCACCGTACGTGGATGTCATTTAAATTCAATAATTTCTTAAAGCCATTAGAAAAACTTAATTAAAATTTATTATTTTTTAAATCAATAGAGAAAAATGAATTTATGTGAATTAGAAAAGAAAAAATTATTTGAATTTCTTAATGTAGCACCCTGTATTTTGTA
Organism: Delia radicum; assembly: GCA_021234595.1. NCBI lineage: Eukaryota > Metazoa > Arthropoda > Insecta > Diptera > Anthomyiidae > Delia > Delia radicum. The sequence goes on from CM037854.1 coordinate 156,669,975, forward strand.
ACGGAAATTAAATAGACAAAAACATTACATTTATATGATTTATATTATTAAAATTAGAGGCTCAAAGGTAAGATGAGAAAAAAACATAAGCCAGTTATGAATTTAGCCACCAAAATTTTTTAGTTTTATACCTTTGTTAGACACGATATTCTGTATTAGATAACACTCAGGGAACTTCGGCTTTAAAAATATGGAGTTGGTTTGGGTTGTAATACAGTTTCTTTATTTTAAATATAAATGTCAGTCATTGGTAGAACAAATTTAATTTTTTACTAACCTTGTAGTTCATTTAGAAAAACAAACCTCATCAAATGACTGTTTTTTAATTTTACATTCATTTCTTACAGTAGTGTTTTTGTTTATTTAAAAAAATAAAAAAAAAAAATAATTGTTTGTTTATTTTTTACTAACATATGTGGTTAATTTTCACTACAATTGCTGGTAATTTTTTGAATTCAACTACCAAACGGCAAATGTTAGTTGAATTTAATGAAATGTTAGTAGTCATTTCTTCAAGTGATTTTCATTTGCTTTTGACTACATTTGTCGACGTTACCTCCATAATATCCTTAGCATAGTACTACATCTAAAATCATTATTTGTAGTTTGATTGCAATTAACAGCTTTGATATTTGCCCGTCTATATACATGATAAAAGACAGGGATAAATTTTCATTCTGTATTATACGAGTATTTACCTTATCGAGGAATAAAAATGCCTTAGATGAAACAAAGCCTTTTTCCAAGGCATCTATTATATATTCTTCATTTGTGTAGTATGGAGTCATTATCAGATTATTTTCTATACAAAATATATATCTTCAAATATTATTTCTTATTAAATGTATGATAAAATTATTAATTCTTATTATATTTGAAGTCCCAGCAAAAAAAATGTAAGTAAATCTTTTATTGATTACAAATTTATTCCTGATTTCTCGATTCTAAAGAAGTTCTTTTTTACAACTTCCACATATGCGATTTTGAACAAAATGTAATCTTTCCAAATCTTATCTGTCCAACTAGGCCCAATCTCAAACTTAGGGGGTAAATGGAAGAGGAAATATATACATATATATGTATATAAATTTTTTTGTGTGTACTACTCAAACAAATTTTATATATATCTGAAATATGAGAAATTAAATTTTTTTTGACCCAATTTTAAAAAACTCGAGAAACGTTTGGATATACATATTGCATCTGCTTTGAAAACAGCGTTTCGAACAATTAGGTGAATAAATGCTTTCGGAAATGTTAAAAAAATAATGAAAATTCCTGCGCAATCGGTACTCTCTCCTATGATAGTTCCCTTGTGAACATCAAAAGAATTGAATTTTCAGTAAACCATAACCATTGATTAATATGAAATGAATAAGAATCATAAAAGAGAACCTCCCACCCAAGCATGTATAAAATTCGTTGTTTCCGATCCAAATTTTCATAAAATCGAAATCCAAATCATTTTGCTTCTATATCTATTCTGTTGATGTTTTTTTTTTTTTGCTGGGGTGTTATATAATTTTTTATTTGATATACTATATATTTTATGTAAATGTTCTCTGGCGATATAAAATAATAATAGCGTGATATAAAATAATATCATCTATTCTCTATATATATATATATATATATATATATATATATATATATATATATATCATCATTATCTATTTCGTTTGAAAGGTCTAAAATAAATAAGTTAAATAAAATAGGGGAGTTTACTGTTCCCAGTTGTAAGCTATTGATAGTCCAAAATCTTTTTGAGTTTTCGCTGATTTGATGAAACACTCTTAACATTTTGTTGCTAATCGTATTATAAATCAGAATAATTTGAAATTAATGAAATTGATATGCATTTAATTTATCAAAAGCTTTTTCCATATCGATGACGCAAGCTCCCGTACAAAGTTGCCTGTTCCAAAATACAATTGATGATAGACGTCAATAAATTTAGTGCATTAGTGGTTGAATGTTTATATTTAAAACCGAACTGATTCTCGTTCATTATATTTTTGCCATAACAGAATTTATTTGAATTGATATTAATTCATATATCGAAAATTTTGCTGATGTTTGGAAGTTCACTAAGGGCTGGAAGATTTTTCGGATTACCACCCTTGTTTCTTTTCATTTTTCCGAAAAATATAAATCATTCAGCATAAACTGGTTGCAATACTCAAAAATCATCATCTCGGGTATATTTTATAGTAATATATTTGGTATCTTGTCTATACCTACAGATAATTTTCCTCTTAAATTATTAAAAATATATAACATTTTATCCCTACCCAGCAAAAAATATGAATTTTATATGGTCTTGTCATAGGGTGAAAGTTCTCTTTTATAGATAAGAAATAAAATTTATCTAGTTATTCACTATTTCTACACTCAAAAAAAAAGTTAGTAAAGTCAGCAAAAAATTTTGTTGAGTCAGGAGGGTGTTTGAAAAAAAATTGATAATGTCAGCAAAATCAATTATGTTTTGTTTTTGACCAATTTATTTGAATTTTGAGATTAATAAGGGGTTGCCTTGGGCTGTTTTTGGTCAATAAGTTTTTTTATATAGATTTAAATAATATATAAAGCATCAAAACTAGTAATTTTAACAAACGTGTTGTTAACACTTAGTGCATTAGAAATTAAAAAACTCTTGCTAAAATTTAATAAAATTTTAGCTGAATATTAACTGAAAAAAAAACTCAAAAAATTTGTAGAAAAATTATACTTTATTTAATTTATTTGTCGAATATCATAAAAGATATTTTTGTGATTCTTTTAAAAATAATTTACAATACGTTAAAAAATATAAAAATGTTCATACTTCCACATTGACGCCATGAAATAATGTAATATCTAAAAAAAATAGTAATAATTATATATAACATAAACAAAATTATCTTTCAACTACTTACATCAATGGTTATCTAATGGTCAAATGCTGCAGATAACACTAGTTTACACTGAAAATGTGCATTTAATGAGAGGTGATTTACCTTACGTATTTTCTCCCGCTGAATTCGAAAATCAATGTTAAATTTTTTTTTCTGGAACAGTTTTTGAGATATTGTAATTTTTTCATTTTTTCGACCTTTTCCAGTTGACAAATCATATCTCGAGCTAGAAATGTCCGATTGGGAATGCAAGGTATTGAGATGACAAACAAATATGTGTAATCGGATCTTTGATTGGTAAAGCAGTTCAAAATATATCGATGAAAATAGGGCACATTTTCAAAAAAAATCATATTTGTCTTTCGCTTTAGTCTGTCTTCCTGTCGGTATATTTGGTTGCAATTTGACCACACTTGATTATTAATCTCTTTAAACAGTTAGTTTAGAAATACACATTTAATCATTATTAATTTTAATTTTTCATTTTGTCTTCTATTTACTTAGTATACAATTACATTCTCAAGCCGGTGACAACACAAACTGTAAGTTGTTTTAATCCACAATTTTATTTTATGTATGAAAAACAGATACAAAAATCTTCCATGGTTGATTTTTTTTATATTATGTCTTACAAGAGTTGTACTTTTTAGTATAATTTTCCTCGCCACTATTACCTCTTGACATGCCGCAACATCTAATTTATTCTGCGTATATTCAATCTGGTTTGCGTCCACACTATTAATGGTGCTTATCTAATTTACTTCTAGCAAAATAAATTAGTAAAACATTAGTAAAATATTAGTAAAACATTAGTTCAAAAGAGTTAATGGCTGAATAAGTATAACAAAAATTTTAGCTGAAAATATAATTTTAGCAAAAAATTTGCTGAAAAATTATTTACAAGACGTTTTACTAATTCGCATTTTTAACCATTTTGAAAATAAAAAAAAAGGATTTCTAAAATTTTGAACACGAAAAATTAAATATTTTATTTAAATTTATTTTCATCGGGATAAACATTAATTTCATTTATAGTAATTAAATGTGCTAAAGTCCCCTGAAGATTTCCTTAGGCAGGAATGAAATCCGGATAGGGACACGCCTACATCAGATTGCTTTTCACAATTTGTTAAATAAGTTTTGGGATTTTAGCACATTAAATTACTATAAATGAAATTAATGTTTATCCCGATGAAAATAAATTTAAATAACAAATATGCAGGTGCTTGTGCAAATTTAAATGTAACTGACACTAATAGAAAACATATGATTTTCTATTGTTGATTTACTTGAATAAACGTCACTACATTGCTAGGTCTGTCAAAAAAACAGAGTAGTATTTGGAAGATGACAAAGCCAATTGTGACAATTTTTTGTTTTTGTTTTGGTTTTTCTTTGATATTTTAAATTTTGAATCTCGCTCCTAGACGAGGACAAGAAATTCTCATTGAGTTTGTGATTTAACATAACAAATATCTCTAGAAATTCTAATAACAAAGTCCACTGAAGATTTCCTTAGGCAGGAATGAAATCCGGATAGGGACACGCCTACATCAGATTGCTTTTCACAATTTGTTAAATAAGTTTTGGGATTTTAGCACATTTAATTACTATAAATGAAATTAATGTTTATCCCGATGAAAATAAATTTAAATAACAAATATGCAGGTGCTTGTGCAAATTTAAATGTAACTGACACTAATAGAAAACATATGATTTTCTATTGTTGATTTACTTGAATAAACGTCACTACATTGCTAGGTCTGTCAAAAAAACAGAGTAGTATTTGGAAGATGACAAAGCCAATTGTGACAATTTTTTGTTTTGTTTTGGTTTTTCTTTGATATTTTAAATTTTGAATCTCGCTCCTAGACGAGGACAAGAAATTCTCATTGAGTTTGTGATTTAACATAACAAATATCTCTAGAAATTCTAATAACAAAGTCCCCTGAAGATTTCCTTAGGCAGGAATGAAATCCGGATAGGGACACGCCTACATCAGATTGCTTTTCACAATTTGTTAAATAAGTTTTGGGATTTTAGCACATTTAATTACTATAAATAAATATTTTATGTTATCATTTGAAGTTAAATTTAAAACCATTGCAAGAAAAATAATATTATCCTGCAATAGTTTAAAGATATTACTCAAAATTTTAGATTTCTACATGACTTTTAAATTTTCTGTTGATTTTCTGAAAATTTTAATGAAATTTATAAGAGTTATGCTGCTGTTTACCAAATAAATATTAAATGACCCTAAACTAGTGCAAAACGCACTTGCAACTAATAAGGGAACATGTCGGTAGTGGCTCATTCAACTTTCAATAATATAATTTTTTTTTTTTTTTTTTTTTTTTTTTAATAATTTTTCTACAAATGTGTCACCCCAAATATTTTCGTTTGTTCCTGATGTGAGTAGGTCAAATTCGTTACCTGAATTTTTATGCATTTATATTATTATATTTAAGAACTTGCACTTCAACACACTCACGTTTCAACATATTTGCATTCATTTATTTTAATTCTACTGCATCATTTTTTGTCTTTAATTTAACTTTTTGTTTTTTTTTTGCTGCAAATATTTAATAATGTTTAAACATGTTTATTTTTGTGGCTGCTGGCTATTATTGAATGAAGTTTTATCTCTTGTTTTTTTTTTATTTTTTTCCCAACCATACATATAATAATATGCATAATAAATTTGTCAATTCAACTCGTATGGAGAATTTATCATTACATTTTTTTATAGGTATTTATTTTTTTTTCACATATTAATTTGTTGTAATTAAATACAATTTTTATATTTCCACTTTTAATGTTAACCGTGGTAATGTGATCATTTCTGTATTTTTAATTCAATTGAATATTTTCATTAATTTTTTATTTTTTTGTTTAAATCACTTCCACTTGTTACAATTAAGGTATTGTTAATGTTGTTGCATTTTTTGTATTGAGGTTTTAAATACTCCTCTTAGTATTACACCATGCGACAGTAGTTTTCGCACATGGACAAATTAATATAAGCGCAGTTACAAACTGCATGTGGTACAACCAATCAAGCACTGGCATACCACTGTAAATAAATTACTAATAGAACAATTGTTTGAAACGCTTTACCAGCATTTCTAGAAAGTATTTTGCCAGTATTTGTTTTACAATAATTTCAGTGGTGTACAAAACGTTGGCAAAGAATCGACTGAGACTGCTTGGCAAAAGGTATTTTCCTAATGCTATGCATTCAGAAATTGTCAACGGTTAAAAAGTCTTATCAATGATAGATTATTTATTTTATAAAAGTATAAATATTAGAGTTCGTTTTCAATTCTTTTTTTGACTTTGATTTCTGGATATTATCACTTTTTAGAAGGTTTTTGTATCAATAAAAATAATGGCGTATTTTTTTTTTTTTAATTCCAACTCCTTCCTGTGCCTATAGACGACTCAAATCGAGGATTTTGGGTCCCTTTTCCCATACAACAAAAACGGCTAAATATATGTCAAATCTGACTTCAGTATTCGATTCTACGGGAAATCTTAGGCCCATAAGCTTTTTTTAGTTTTTGGAATGCACCAGAATGCATAATTAGAGTGGTCCAAAAAAATAATTTTTTTAAAAAAAAATTAAAATATTTTTTTTAAATGTTTTACTTTTAAATTTTAAAAATTAAAACCAAAAGTTTATTTTTCGATCTTTTATCATACATTATGATGTGAGCAAGATTATTCGAGTTCAAGATCATTTGTTTTTTGTTAAACAAAAAACCGTGCAATATTTATTTATTACTCAAAAAAGTTTTTGCCCGCTTTCTTATAGCAGACTTTATCTACTGACAGGTCCTTACATGTTTCATTTCGCGTCACCGAAAATCATCAGAGAACCAATGTAGAAGGGCTAGAATATTCTACCCAAATTTTGAAGGAAAAAGATCAACGCTTTACCCGTATTGTTATATTTACTCGATGAGAAGTAAAAAATGTTTATTACTTAAAAATGTTTTATTTTTGATTTGAATTAGTTCAATTCTTCCAATTTTGCTTTTTACTTCTCATCGAGTAAATATAACAATTACGGCACCAACACTTTTCATAACAACTTCTTTAAAAGAATTTGCCACACATAGTTCCTTCTGATGAAGACGACATGGTCGACGATTCAAATTTTTCGGTATTGCTTCGAAACTTATTAACTTTTCAAACAACACAGCTGCACCACCTTTTACACCGGAATTTGCAGCTGTTGTATCATATGATAGACCGACAATTTTTTTGTAATATTTAATTCATCGCATTGCTTCTTCAATTCATTTGCGATAGATTTACCTGAACCATCTTCGATAAAATTGCAAGAAATCAATCTCTCAACCATATCACGATTATTATTCTCCATACGTTTACCATCCCAATGCAAGATTAAGTAACTGGGGAATTCGAATTGCTTCATCCTTTTCAGAGATTCTTGACGTTTCTTATTACGACTTTTCAAAACAAAGGAACAAGACGTGTTAGCTTCCACATTATTTAGACGTTTTAGCTCTAGGAATGGACTCGCCATTGAATTTGAAGAAATTCCCAAACTGTCCAATAAGCCGCAAATATTCGGACTTATAAAAACAAACTTCGAAACATTGGATTTTCCTTCATCAAGTAACCAATTCGGATCTTTTGATTCGTTGTCCGATTCTACTTGCAGTTCTTCTAGATCCATTTCACTGTCAGTAAATTTTACACCTTTTTTATGAGCTGCTCTCTCAAATTTCTGAGTACAAGGAAATGGATCAGAGAGCTGGTAGTAGAATCTTTGAACGTGTGGGTGTTGAACCAACCAGCTTGGTTGGAAGTTATTTTTAACACTTCGCAAGTTTTTATAGAGTTCCAGAATTTTATTACGCTGGTAATAACGCTGCTTAGGAAACAGACTTAACTTTTCAACGTCGGCCTCAAATTCCAGATACAACAGTAGAAGATGCTACATAAATATCCTTTTTTGGATTTAGATTAAGGACAGTAAGAAACCTACACAAAACTTCTAGTTTGGTACACGATTTAACATCTATACAATATGTTAACAAATAGATGAATCCATTAAAATAAGAATATAATTCATTTACCTGTAAGCCATCTGATTCTTTTTTCAATTAATATTAAAAGATCACCCATTTCAAAAAAACAATATCAATATTATTAATTGTTGGAACTCAGAATCGAATACTTTGAAAATTAAAATAAAACTTGACAAATCCAAATCCAATTTTAAACCTTAATAACTTTTGAGCGGGTTGCTATAAAATAAAAATGTTTGCACAATTTTTCTCAGCTAGGAGTACTTTTTCATTGTATATATAAAGAAAAATTCTCTTATTTTTTTTTAATTACTTTTTTGGACCACACTCCGAACAACTCGTGTTTAGTTAAAAATAAAGATATGTAGAATCAAATAGTGAAGTCAGATTTGACATATATTCAGCAGTTTTTGTTGTATGGGAAAAGGGGCCCAAAATCCGCGATTTGAGTCGCCTATAGGCACGGGAAGGAGTTGGAATTAAAAAAAATACGCCATCATTTTTATTGATACAAAAATCTTCTAAAAAGTGATAATATCCAAAAATCTATTTTTCAAACTTAACTCTAATAAATATATACATAAAGTGTATGTATAGAGGCGCGGTTTCAACGGGGGGAAAATGGCAAATCCAGCCCCCTCCCCCCTCCCCACCAATTGAAATGATATTTTTCAATACAAAAATGTAAAAAAGATTTAAAAATTAATGAAAAATACTCTAAGATTTTCCTTAACATTTTTGGCTTTTCTGGTAATTATATAACCCATTTACTCCTAAAATTTTGCAACACTCTTTACAATATTAAATAAATAAAATTACATTCCTTTTTTGTACAAATAGACTTTGAAATTTTGTTAAAATTATCTAATTATTGGTCATTTCTGGAGCAGAATATTGGCTTTTAATTAAAGAAAAGTTCAATGTTGTTGGTAAGAGAGTAAACATTCAGTAGAATACGCAAAATATATTATTTTACAATTAATTTGATTATTATCAAGAATATAATTTAATTACCATTGACATTTATGAATGGAGAATATATTTATATTTAATTAGATATTTATTATCTCATTACTTTTAAATTTTTTCAGCAGAAGTATAAAAAAAGTAGAAATTCGGTGATTTTGTCGATTTATTTAGAATATAAAATAAATACAACGGGCATGAGAAATCTATCTGAAATTTAGACAGCAAGTTTTTAAAATCAATTTTTTTCAAATTCATATAAAACTGTAAGCAGTAGGTACAATTGCCTACACAAAGTCCAATTTCCCTCACTGCCCATTCATTTGTTATACAGTTTTCACTTTTAATTCTTTTACTTTATAGTTACTACAAAAATGAAATAATTGATTAAGTTGTTTTTGTTACAGCAATGATATAAGATAGGGTTAGAATTTACTTTGCCATCGTACGATTATTGGTATTAAAACAAGACGAACATAATAAGTAAACTACGTTTTCGTATTTAAAAAATATTCACAACGAAAAAAGTTAGAAAGTTTGCGGTCCTAATGAACATTTTTTAAAAAAATGGACTTAGCACCTTTGCACACAACGCCAACGATATAATTTTTAATACGACAAATTTAACACAACGCACATAAATAAATACTATAACTTTATATAAATAGTTAAATGAGAAATATTCGTTCATATGATAATTTTTGTGTTCAGTGTTTATTTTTTTTTAATGATTCATTTCCAACATGCAACTTTTTGAATAAAAAATACTGCACAAAAATGATGAAGGTATTGATGTCGTAGTTATACAGGAAACACATATTCCTTCTAAAGAGGATTTTAATATCAGTTGGATGAGTGATGGCTATGACGCTATTGGCGTTATATATCACCGGTCCTATGGCTCCGTTACGTACGATAGAATTGGTACACATAGAGAAAAAATTTTTTTTATTTGCCAATGAAATTCAGTTAATGCGACTCAAAATCTGTTATTACGAATTTAAGTCGGTTGGTAGAACTGAACATTTGTTTCCACAGCAAAGTTCGCTTAATTCAATTGAATTTTAGTTGTAACACCCATACTATTGTGAAATCTACTGTAAATATCGTTGTACTAACTGAATTTATAAGTTGTTAACATTAAAATGCACTTTTCAATTCGGTTGGCACTTTATTTCTCTGTGTGTATAGAAAATGTTACCCTTATTGATACGAGTACTAAAAAAGATGTTTATATTATAACAATTAAAGTCTATGGTATATTATATATTCTTTCTACATTCCCTTCCCCCTATTTGTAAACTGATGATTTCAACAGTCAAAATACCTCATAGACAATCTGACCAATGTAAGCCTTAAAGAGGACCACACTCCCATTCCCGTTTACTGTAAAGTATTTTAAAGTTTTCGAAACAGCCAACATCGGTCAGCATTTCTAGAAAGAGGAATCCAATTACATTTAGTCGAATCACTCTCTAATCCTTGTTAATCGGTTGCTCGTGATCTCAACTCAAATTTAAAGTGGTTAAACCCAAACCCAAAAAAATTACTTAAAAATGCTCAAAATGGTAATTGCTACTTCAAAAACATATTCCCAGAGGATACCGCAAACACTATGTCCCAGATTAGTCAGATGAAACAGAAGCACACAGACATTGATATAGCCACTCTACGCTCTCTACTCGACGATGCAGAATCTATTAAATATAAAAAAATAAAATATTTTTAGGGTTTTTAGAGAAATTTAATCTCTTATTTTGTTCTTTGTGAAATTCTGTGGTAATCAAAAACATATATTTTTGAAAGTAAAATTGAGATTTACGAGACATTTAAAAATGATTATTTGCTTTGGAGATTATACTTGAATTTAAAGTGATCAGTAGTGCGATTCAGTAATTTTTAACGATCCGACAATCGCAAGTGATTCACTATGTAAGTACACGTTAACGAAAGTCGACCACTCTATTTTTCTATTTAAAAATTTAACTTTTGCTCGATTGAATAAACAAAAAATTGTTGTCGTTTAGATAAACACAACAACTGACTTTAACAATATCGAATATCGTTTAAAAATTTCAACGAAAAGAAAATCGTTAACTCTATTGCTTACTTTTTAAAGAAATCGATTATCATAATAATTAAGTGCTTATTTTACTTCGACCTATTTGTTGTACTTCAATAAATAAATATTCAAGCTCGAGATCAATTTTTAATTATGTTTTATTCTTTATTTTTCTGGAAATCTAAAATTATACATTTAACGAAAACATAGCTTTAGACCACTGCATTACAAATTCATAAATAACAAATATAAACAACAAATAATATACTAAGCTTACTCGAGTAACAATAATCAAACCGTATAAAACAGACGATCCAAACGTCTTAACATTTAATATTGTACTAATTAATAATATTTCTTTTGTTTATGATGTGCCTATAGCTTTGCGCGCAGTTTTCAGTGTCACTCTTGTAATTCATTCTCTTCTCTTTCGGTATGTTTATTATATGTAACATTTCTAATGTATAGCGTCTGTTGTTTTTCCCCTCTCTTTCTAGTATCCCAACATTGTCAAAATTTGGTGTATGCCCTTTTAATGCACAGTGGGCAGATAGTGCTGTTTTTTGCGTTACAAGTTTATATCTGTTTTTATGTCCGATTTATGCCCTGCTATACGCGTTTTTAATTTGTTTTTAGTGGTACCCACATAGACATCTTCACAGGTATTATTGTTATCTCCAGTACAATGAATTTTGTATATTACGTTCGAGCTGTCCATTTTATCTAATTTACTCTTCGTGTTGGAGAAACGTTTTTTCAATGTACTCTCCGTCCTCGATGCTATTTTGAAGTTTTCTTTATCATAAATTGCCGAATTTTGAATTCTTTCCGATATTCCACGAATATATGTCGCTAAAACAATTTACTGAATACCAAAATCGATTATTTTGTTGTTTACTTTTTTAAACGATTCGATTTCGTTAAAACAAGTTACTGAATAGCACTTCAGTTGTGAAGAGAACGCGCGTTTATTTCTTAAATTTATTTAATGCTGCCCAGGTTTTATGTTAATGTATTGAAAAAACTACAAATAATGTTGATATTGACCAATTTCGAGCAACAGTGTTGATGTACCGGAGCACAACGTGTTTATACTCTATTCACAATCAAGTTTTGTAAGTGATTTAGCTATGAGATTTGTAAATATCCCAAAACTGTTCAAATGCATTTGATGCGGTTTTGATTGTCTCGTAAACAGCTGTTTGGTTATTTTTGTAAACAAAAAATATTTGCGATCTAACCTAAAATTGAACAAAATATTTCAAAGAACTTATTGCCGGAATACAATATTTATTAACTTTAGTTAAGATTAGTATTGATATTGAAACCCTTTTAGATGTCATCCCTATCTAAAAGGGTTTCAATATCAATATCAATACTAATCTTAACTTAAGTTAAGTTAAAAGTTTAAAGATAATTTGTTTATGTTTTTGGTGAGAGGAAGGCCCAAGCTATTGAGTAACTTCCGGAAGGATAATAATGTCACAATTAACACAATTATGAGTTATTATTATTTTTTTTTCTTAATTCTTTTTTTCAACATTATACAGTTAGATATACCAAAAAATTTTTGATAACAATTATGCCATTTCTTACACACAGAGAAATAAAGTGCCAACCGAATTGACAAGTGTATATTAATGGTAACAACTTATAAATTCAGTTAGTAAACTGATATTTACATTAGATTTCTGATTTTGGGTGTTGAAACTAAAATTCAGTGGAATTAACAGAACTTTGATGTCAAAACTAATGTTTAGTTGTGCCAACTGACTGAAATTCGTAATAATCTATTTTGAGTCCAAGAAACCGAATTTCAATTGACAAATAGCTAAATTGTTCTCTGTGTGCACTTTGAAGCCCGATTGCTATGAAATTTGTAAAAGGCTTAAGTGCCGCAAGCTTTGATTTTGAACCTTCCAGACAATCCGGGGCTGAAATACGACCACCCAAACTAGGGAACTTTTTGCATATACAGTTTTGAGTGTTCGCCATTTGTTTGCTTAACATATTTGCAATCTGCTATTGAGGCTAACAAAAAAATATGCTTACATATGTGGGTTATAACTAATAATTCCCGAGATATTCCCATTTGAAAATGATAAATTCCAAATTTGGACCGACTCAGGTACAGTTTTTTGCGAAAAACGGGACGATGTCGAAACAACTTTGTTTTAAAAATATTATTTATTTAACTAAATAAATTCTTGATTAAATAAAAAAAAAATGAATGCAATGTCTTGTTCTACCCAAAAACTGTATTCATTTAAATTAAAAAGCACCAACAGTCTTTTACCTCCAGATAAATATTTTCCTTCTGAAAATATAAAGTGTGCATACTATTCTGAAATGTTTTTTATACAAAATCGAGTTGTGTTAAAACTATTTATGATGTGTATGTACTTTTCCACCCAGTTGCATTTTTAAGGTAAATATCAACTTTAACCCACTGTTCAAAATTGTGCTCGCTTCCAATCAGGTAGCGGAATCGGTTGTAGAGATTGAAAGTAAAAGACTGATAGTGCTTTTTGGGGAAAAAAATAGCAAAAAATTAATTTTTTTTTAATTTCTTTTTTGAACGAATTTAGTTTTTTTATTTAATCTAGAATTTATTTAGTTAAATAAGTAATATTTAAAAAAAAAAGTAATTCGCTCCGAGTTCGTCCCGCTATTAGGAAAAAAATGGACCTGAGTCGGTCCAAATTTGGAATTTCCCCTTTTCAATTGGGAATATCTCGTGAACTATTAGAACTATTTGTTATCTGCTATTAGTCTCTAATAGCAGATAACAAATTTGAAAATCGGTTTAGAAGCAAAAAATGGCGATCTAGCAAAATGTTATATGCAAAAAGTGTCCTATTTTCTGTGGTTATATTGCAGCTCTCGGGGAGTCTGGAAGGATCAAAAAGAAGAGTAGTAGTAGTAGTAATTCTTTATTTTATTGAATACAAAGATTTCTCTTAAAAATTAAAGAAAAATAATTAACATACGGCTTTGACATTTTCGTTAGCAGGAAGAAGAATAAAGCTCGGCATTAAGTCACTTATGCCTGTACCAAATTTCATTGCAATCGGACTACTAATGCCCGTAATTTCAAGCAATAGATACCTACCGGTGCTTAGATATCTACCCGTATACACGAACAAAATCGGGTAGGTATCTAAGTACCGGTAGGTAAATATTGCTTGAAATTACGGGCATAAGTAAGAAATGGCTAAATATTCTAAACAAATTTGTGATATATCCCACTATGCATTACTGAGTATGTTTAGTAAGTACTATTTTGACAAATATGTCACTAAACACAACTCAAATCGCTAAAATCACTGCCAAACCCTGTCTTTTAAGAGATTATTGACGGGGTTTATAAATTATATCGTCAAATTGAAGTGATTATTGAAAGAAAATTTGTATGGGAAATCTCTTGATAATAAAGAGATAATGCAATTATCTGGAAGATTACTGGGGACATTTATAACACGGTTCGTCGTTGTACTTATAAAACCACGAAATCTTTTGTAAAATTAAAAAGTTTTCGTTTAGTTTACAAAATTTTTGGTTTATTTTGATTTTTACGCGTGGATATTAGTATAAGTAGAGTATTTGCAGGTAAGGAAATTAATTGGTCCTTGGTTTCTTATTAAATTCCACGTTTTCTTTCTTTTAAAAAGTTTTTCTATATTTATAAAATACAATAAACAGTCAACAAATTAATTTTTTTTTTTATGTTTGAAACATTCACAAAAAATACAAAACAAATTTTATAATAAACGTTCCATGGCTGGCAAAACATTTATGACATTAATATTATAAAAATACAATGTTTACACGAAAGTACATGAATCCGGCTACTAAAAACTCGTTCATGTGAATGGGGTATTAGACATAAAAAAACAATTTTTTAGCACACAGTGGCTTTTGAAACAAATTTTTGATGGCGATGAATTATATGAGTTGCTACTATTATTTCTAGGTTTTTAAAATCTTTCATTTGATTGTTTGCTATGTAAAAAAACAAAAACAATTTATGCAATTTTTGTACTGGTTTCAAAAGTGCCCAATAATTTAAGCATTTAAATTTTGTATGCTCCTCTAGTTTAAAGCTGAAAATTAAATTTTTCACATTTTTGTTTTATTTACTTATTTGTTTAAGGGATCAATTAGTTTTATTAAAATTATGCATACAATTCTTACCGCTTACAAAATTCCGAATTGGGAAATTCTTTAAAACTTGTTTGTTATTCACTTTTTTTGTTTGACACAATTAAACCAAGAAAAACGTGTGCATTCAAGTCGAAACGTTTTTAAAATGATGACAGTTGACAGTTTGACATATTCATGCAACAACCCGAAAAAAGGGAAAGGGAACATTTCCTTACAAAATTGTTTCTTATAATCCCGTTTCATTTTTACTACAGTTTTGATTTGTGTTCTACGTTTTTGCAAATACATCAAAAAAAAAAAAAAAATTAACATTACCTCCGGAAATACTATATCGTAAAACCTAAAGCTTCTGTTTTATTATTTATTTAAATTTTATTAACCAAAACAAAGGGGTTACTTTACGGGTATGTTTTTCTAAACAGAATATATGTATAAGGCAAATATATATCAAAGATATGAAATATTTTAAAACGGATATATAAAATACGTGTTTATTTTTTTATATTCAAATATCCTGTTACCAATATGCGTAAAGGTAGGTTAATAAAAAGTAAATAGCATAAAAATTATAGTTACAGTCAAATATTTTGTGAGCTTTTTTCATTTAATGTTGAATTGTTTGAATTTGAGTGTTGGCGTAGTTATAAAAAATTTCTAAACGTATGAGACAAAAAAAAACAGAAATATATGTAGACTAGGGTGGCCCATTTTTACCACTTGGTAGAATTTGCAGGGTGCTCTCAGTATTTATGATAAAAGGAGTCATTTTACATGCATTGGCCAAATTTCAACACACTACGACGATGGAAAGAACTTGCGGCGCTATAAAATAAGTTGACGAAATGGGTCAAAATTCAATATAGTTATAATTTTTAGTTTTCAAAAAAAACTATATATAATGCAAGAGTTGCTAGAGATAATAAGCCTTATATGGTTAATATGTCCTAAATTTTCATAAAAATGACTACAAAGACCCCCAAAGTTAAAAAAATCTAGTAACAGGAAGATAAATTACTTTTGATAGATACAACCAATATTTATGATTTATGCATCAAATGAAATGCTTTTTAAATGTTTTCAACATGATATATTTAAATATATTTATGGAAATTTCTGTTTAACCCTAACCATACTAAAACAGGTACCCCGGTACCCGAACGTACTTTGAAGTCAAATTTTTCTTAAACTAAATAAAATACAAATTTGAGGATCCACAAGTTCCTTTAGATAACCATTTTCTAAAGTTTTTTCCCATCTAAAGCACTCTTGATTCTTTTGGATCGACTCTGGAGCCACCCAAAGTCGAATAGTCCTTTCCCTCCTGATAAGGGTACCCGGGTACCCTTATATAACTTTATACTTTTTGTATGGAAAAAGTAAAAATTATAGTATTTTTTTTTGTTTATTGGTTATTTAATTCAAAAAATATTTTACATCAAACTTTGTACATGTATAAAAAATAAATAAAACTGTTTACTAATATTGTTGCATAAAAGAAAAAAAAATTAACATCTAGTGCAGCGTGCAGCAATAGTTTTGCTATGCGTATTGCACACTGGTCGTTTACATCCATCGCATATTTTGCGTGTTTTTCGATCAGATTTTGGATCAGTAGTCACGCAAAGGTAGCAGCGACCCTTTTTTGGCAACCGTCCAGTTTTATCTCGTTTGGTTGTGTCTGATGGGACCGCAGCATCCTGGAAAACTTCTTTAGGGATGGTTTTATTTTTCATAAGCTCTAGAGCTGCCCGGACGTTATAGTGTCGTGTTATTTGATTATCATTAGCTCTTTGTTCATATTTTTAGATGCCAACCCCACGCCAAGTAATGTTAAAAATCCTCGACGATAGCTTCGTTTTATTTTTGCGCTTGGATCGAGGCTGGAGTATACACAAAATGCACCCAATGCAGCCACGTCAATCATGTTGAAAAAAACTGCCAATGGCCATCTATTTGTTTTGCGTTTGGTGGTATATTTAGACACCATCTGGTCCGTAACATCTACTCCGCCTTTTGTTTTGTTATAGAAGTCATTAATCTGCTCTTTTCCATTAATAGCTGGCTTCCCTCGAGTATAATGCATTGTTGACAGAAGGAAAACACACTTCTTCTTCTTGGTCACAATAAACAAAAGTGTTCCGTTTTTGTTCAAACCATATCGGCGTGTACCTATATCGTCCGTTGGGTTTGGACGTAGCTCTTTTGGAATATAGGCTTTGTTTTGTTGAAGGGTACCGACGAGACTTATTCCTCTAACTTGTAGCCGATTGGCCGAAGGAAGTGAAGTAAAAAAATTGTCGGTTGTTACATTTATTCCAGATTGTTTGTAGAAATCCACCAGATCTAGAACGATGTTTTCTCCTACATTTACCTGTCGTTGACCACCAGGTGGCTTGCCTGTGTAAATGATTCCATTCAAAGGATAGCTATTGGCTGTGTTACACAATCAAAATATTTTTATTTTCCGGCATAAATTTAAATAGTGGCATAAATTTAAATAATAACCGACAAATAAACACACACTGGTACCCGGGTACCTTTGTCAGGAGTCTACGTATGTAAATGTTGTCAGTATGGTTAGGGTTAAATTTTTGCTACTTTGTTTATTTGTATTCATAATCATACATGGGACTAATTAATTGTATGGACTAATTAATTGATGATTTCATTACAATTTCATTGATATAAATTGTAATGAAATTATTTTCATTAGCATTTTTTTAATTAATGATAATGAATTTCATTGATTTGATTTTAATGATTAATGGAAATAATTTTAAATTTCTTTACCAGTAGAAATACATAAATAAAAGAAAACAAATTGCAATTGATAGATAAGATTTTCGATAAACTAATGGTGAATATTGATGAAATCAGTGTTTCACAGGAGCACTAACAGACCCTCATAATACAAATAGGCTTTGTCCGGGAAATATCCCGAGATTTTTTATAAAACAGCCACAGTATGTCCGATAATAGAATGAAAAATGTATCCAAAATGGAACGATATTGAATGAAACAGGGAACGAGTGGAATCGGAACAATTACTACACCTGTATTATCGGAACGTAATACATGAATTTAGTTTTGCAAAAATTTTGTCTGTTTTGAGATATCTCGCTTAGATTCTGAGATACTAGCCATTTGATTAAATCGCCAGTACCTCCGAAACTAAGCGAGATAGGGCAAAACGGACAAAATGATTGATCCACAGTTGTATTAATTAACCGTCATATACAAATAGGCAAGGTCCGGGAAATATTCCGAGATATTAATTTTTTATGAAACAGTCACCAGGCGTCCTAATTATTTGTTTACCCAAATAACTACGTGACAATCACTCCGCTAATAAAATAGAACATTGGTCTGAATTGGAACGATATGAAAAAATTTAATTTTAGTTTTAGTTTTTTTTTAGCTTAGTTTTCGACTTACTAGCCATTTTATAAAATGATGATTTTTTAAAATGGCCAGTATCTCCGAAACTAAGCGAGATATGGCAAAACGAACACAAATTTAGCTTCAAAGTAGTGTTCATACACCTTTATAATATAAATGGACTAGATAAGGGAAAATCCCGAGTGATCAATTTTTATAAAACAGCCACAGGGTGATTTATTTTTTTTAATTACGCGATGATACAAATAAACACACTCAGATAATAGAAAGTGAGTTCTACGTTCCATTTCGATTCACGTATTCGGTGTTACAGTTGCTATCGTTCCATTCCTATGTAACACGATTTAAACTCCATTTTCTTTTTTTAAACAAATCCTTTTTTTGATCAATTGTAATTATTTTTTTAGGCATTTGTGTGATTTCATTAGCATTATAATTACAAATGCTAATGCCAAAAAATTTCATTACAATTAAATTGTAATGATTTTTTTTGGCATTAGCATTACTGAACTAATGGTAATGAAATTCAAAGAACGTATTTAGGAAAGCACAACAGAATGCCTTCCCTAATTGCTTCATTGTATGCAAGGCAGTAAAGCACTATTTTGGAAGCATACAAATGCAGTTACTGCTTACCAAATAGAGGTTTTTTTTTTGCTGTAATTAACTTGTTGTCCAACACTGCTGCACCTATTTCAATTCAGTATTGCAAAAAATCTATAAGAATAAAAAATTGTAATAAAGAAAAGTTTATTAACAATAAAAGTGTTCATAACCACACTTTGTATCAATTGACACCTCCCTACAACCACAGCATGTAAAAGTGGTGTGTCACATGAATGGGTCTGAAAGTAGTTCAAACATTTTTTTTTATATTTTATTATAAAATTAACTAGTACTTACGAAAGCGTATCTTTGGAATTAATTCTAAAGAATCGACTTTCAAAGAACTAGTTATAGACATATAGAAGCGATTCAAAATCAGCGTTTCTATATCCTATGAGTAAAACTGTTCGAGCCGGTACCAGGACCGGTCACGTGACCAGTCAAATTACCATGCCGTGGTTCTATGAAGCGGAATATTTCTAGTTTGACTTCAGATTCTTGTTAGGTGTCATTAAATTAGAAAGAAAAAGGTTTACTCGCATGCACCCTTCCCCTCCTAACCACCAAAAAATGGGTCCGAAAATTGTAAATACGAAAACATTCGAATAACCAAAAATGCTTTATTTGATTTTGTTCTGGGCATTAGATGAAGCTTCATGTGCATATTTCGAGATTTTATCTATCTTCGTTTACGCAATACACCAAACGCCCCTTTTTTGGAGTTAAAAGTTCATTAAAACATTCTGACTTTCTTAACAAATATCGCTATTATATTGCCCTGATGATCAATTTATCCATATAATAATTTCTTCCAACGACCAATATCGTAATGAACATATTTAAACAAAAATATAAAGTTTTATTGCATTACCAAAATTTGTGTATTTATTTAAAAATGTGTGCAAAGGTAGTGAAATGTTTAAAAAGTTATAACTTCATGGATTTAATAAACCACAATATCAAGTTAAACTTCATTTGAAAAATACTTAAAATACATTTCATGTGATATACAAACTATTAATATTGGTTGGATATATCAAAAGTTAATAATTTTTTTTTTGTTACTAGCTTTTTGAACTTTTGTGGTTCTTGTAGTCCTTTGTATGCAAACTTAGAACATTTTGACCTATGAGGCTTGTTATCTTTTGCAACTCTCGCATTATATATGGGGGAGTTTTTTTTTTCATATGAATATATGGAATTTTAACCCATTTCAACTTTTTTTATCTCGTTGCAAGTTCTTCCCATCATCGTTGGGCTTCAAATTTGGTCAATGTATTTAAAATAACGCCCTTTATTATAAGTTTTGAGAGCACATAGCAAATTAAATGGGCCACCCTTATGTAGAAATTAAATTTGATATTTGCACAATAAAGATACGTGTATTTCTTAAAATCATATAAAATCACGCTGTTTTGTTTGCAATAATTTCCTTTTCCTCCTATCGTATATTTATGTCAACAAAAGTAGAAGAAACAAAATTTAACCCCTTCACGATCAAACTTAAACTACTTTTAAATTTGCAATTTTTTTCGCGGATTCAGGTTTATCAACACAACATTTCTAAAAAAGTGTCGTCAAAAATATT
Source organism: Delia radicum (assembly GCA_021234595.1). Classification (NCBI taxonomy): domain Eukaryota; kingdom Metazoa; phylum Arthropoda; class Insecta; order Diptera; family Anthomyiidae; genus Delia; species Delia radicum. The sequence goes on from CM037854.1 coordinate 156,690,717, forward strand.
CTTTTGAGCTACTTCTAAGAAAAAATCCATGGGAAATACATATCCCATTGGTCGTCAATGGTCAAAATTAGTGAAGTAGTGAAATTTTTCACTTAAAAATAAATATACAATATTACAACTAAAACAACTACAAATATTTACAGCAGAAATTCCCTGAGTGTAATAGCGAAAGACGTGCCGAGTTCATTGCTGTTATCTTGTTTACGTCATAATACATATAATTTTTAATTATTTTGTTATGCTAAACACGAATATGGTCACTTCCATAGTACAGTCAACCATGACAGCAAAGTGGAAAAATAATTCCTTCTGATTTTTATTATTAAAGAAAAATACCTAAATTTTATTAATTAAAAAGTCCATAGTATATCTTAGTTGCCAGGATCATAAAACGGACTGTAAAGTTGCTTGCATGATTTTATTAAATTTGTTTAATTTTCAGTAAAATTTTCTCTTAAATATTTAATTCTTTAAGAGTGAGGATGTAAGTGTAATCCTATCTCAAAATATTTGTTACAACAACAATTAACTCCAAAAAATGCCAACGCAGTAAACGGTAAATTTTTGATTCGCTTTCATGGACATTCTTATGTCACGTATGTTACCGCAAAACAATATTTATTCTCATTAGTTATGCGTTGCTGGTATCTGCTGTATAAAACATTTAATTTAAATCAAGTTTGTTGTGAATAATTTAATATAAAAGAAATCTGGGGCATTACATTCAAAGTTTATTATTTTGTAAAATACCAAACGTTGTCACGTCACCTGGTGAATATTTTACTTTTGAGTAGTAAAATATTGATATTTAAAATTATATATTTTTCACCTAGATGGCATCCTTAGCTAAAAGGAAAGAAAAACGATCGAGAGGAAAATTAAAAATTAGTATATTCTACTAAATAAACAGCCCGTTAAAGTCTGAAAACGTCAAATCCCTTTTCTAAAGCTTTGATATGCGTTGAATCAGAATCATTGAGATTTTTGAGATATATTAATCTAATTTTTAATAAAACTCAGTTTTACGCTATATTCGGGATTCGGAACATTGCGAATTGAGCTATATTCACAAAACTGTTTATGTCGTCTGAAAGTCCTATATATTCGGGTTCATCACAAGGCAACCCTTTTGAAGGATCAGACTTGGAAAACTTGTTGTCCTTTGTAATTGAATGCTATCCATATCAATTCTTAAAAAAAAATTCACCACACATAATTTATAATATGTTTTAATGTTTGAAATAATAAAACTTTTTTTTTTTAATAATTGCTAACACTTACCTAATACGAATTTTATGTCACATCGCGCAACGTGACGTCACGGATTGTCAAAAAAATCAAAAACTTTAGTAAATTGCAAAACAAACTTAAAATATTCCAAAATATTTAAAAAAAGTTTTATCAAAAAAGTCCGACCCAATTCGCAGAGTACTGTGTTTTTGTAAAAGACGAAAAAACACAACTTCTGTTTTTGTCACATCACGCTACCTTTTTAATTGCTTAAAATAAAGTTGTTGGATTGTTTTCTAAATTTTGATAACTAATATAAAGTTTTTAAAGTTCTTCACAAGTGAAGTGAAAAATAATATATTTTTCCTTGTTTTTCACCTCATTCAACCGTACGACTAGTAATGTATTTGAATATGGAAATGCGCATATGTTAAAATTTTTAAAATATCTTGAGTCGTAAATCAGGTTTTAACTGTAGTTCTAAAATATAATTTTTATACAATGTTTCAAAAAGGATTTATATGTCCCATAATGTATCAGTGTTCAGTAGGAATTGGAATGATGCAATTCCAAATATCTCAATGTTTCATGAAACTTGGAGGATTGGACCATGTCTGATAATAGCTTGTTCCCCCTATATCAAATAGCGTTCGAGAAAATATATACCAAAAATTATAAAAAAAATATTCATATTTTTTTATTTTGGGGTCATAATATTCGGGCTTTTAAGAATATTGGTCCAAGTGGTTGTTAGGATCTAAAATTTACATATATTCTATGTCGATACAAACCAGGCTCTGCAAAATGGGTTTAAAAATTTATCTAACAATAAAAGAATAAAAAAAAAAAAATGGGACATATATCAATCATTTGTCGTCAAGGGGTATGGGGCTCTCTTTGTCACCGTTTTAAATATGGAACCAAATATATGAAAAAAAATCTTTTCAAAAAATCATTGGCCATATTGGATACGGAATTTTAAATATCTAAAATCTAATGCCATATTCATATTCAGCGAATCTAAAAACTATGATGTCACAATTTTAAATCAAATTCCGAAACTTATTAAAACCATCCGGCATAGGGATCCCCCATTTCGAATTTTAAAACCCTAATGCCAAATTCGATATTAGCTGTACCAAAATCCCCCGGTGTCAATTTTCAAGCCGATTCCCTCACTCATTAACATGCTTTAAAGCGTATCTGAAAGTAGTGTCTTACATGACATGGTTATGGCTCCATTATTCTTGGCGGTCAGTGATTTTTTTAAAAACACACTATGTATAAACTAAAAACAAAAGAGCTGATTCGGAACGGCGCGGAACGGCAACACTAATTCTACCTTTAAGCTGGCTATACTTAAATACTGGGGCATGCAAAGTATCATGTTTAAAAGTCGAAGATTAAAAAAAATTACTGAAAATTTTAAATTTCATTAATTTTAATTTTTTATTTATAGTGTTTAACTTTCGCATACAAACCAATAGAAAATAACGTCACTAGACTTGGGACATACATTCACTCAAAAAGTAAATTCCATATGGCTCTTTTGTGAAAGGTTGGTTTTTGCAGAAAAATTTTATGAATTTTTAAAAATTTAATTATTTTTGAGTATTTTATATAATAAACAAACATGACGTGAGAACATAGTAAGGTATTTATAGTTGATCTTCACGACGGACTAAATTGATAAAGTGCAAACAAATTAAATTATTTAAAAATGTTAGTCTAAAAGTCTGTTAAACCGGTTCGAATTCAGTTTAAACAATTTCTCTGACATCTCATTTTAACACTAAAACAAATTTCAGCTGTACGTGAACTAATTTTCCAAACTAATATTAAGTAATTCGTGACTCTAAAATTTGCCAGTTAAATTAAACTTGTTTCCAAAAAAAACTTGTATCTCCGATTTCAGTCTCACATGTAGATGGCGTACTTTTCTCATAATTTTTATTTTATGTTCATAAAATAGGGTATATCCTGAAAACTAAGCGAATAGAAAGAGTAAAATATACCGAAAATCGTTAATCCTATTATGTACACTAAGAAAATAAATCTTCAGTGACCAAAATAGATCTATCAACACAATCCTGAAAGTGGTCAATTAATAAATTTGAAAACAAAAACTCTATAGATTATTTATTAGGACAATATCCTAGTAAAGAAATATAGAGTATGGCCTTGAATAAATTTAATTTTAATTTTTAATTAGTAAAATATTTTGCTAAAATTAGTAACAAAAATTAGTACAAGATTCAGTAACATGTAGAATGAGGATAGCAAAAAGTTTTACTAAAACAAAAAATTGTACTAAAAATTAGTACAAACATAGTAAAGTAAGACTTAACATTTTTTCTAAAACCTTTTTTTCTGAGTGTAGTTTTTATTCTTCTCCTATTCTCTAGGTTATAAATATTGACCTGATTCGGGTTAGATCCGGAGCTTTTAGCAGAAATATTTTTTTGATTCAGCATAAAAAGTCTAAATTCTCTGTTAATTGAACTACAACTTCCAACCAAAATTTTGTTCGTCTAAAATTTAGTTCACCTAAATTTAAAAAACTGTGTTCTCATTAAACATTCTGGTATCTTAAATTTAGGTACTACTTATTATTGTTATCGTAGCTGAATTTACGAACTTTAATTATGGACATTTTATGGAATATTAGGGAGCAAACTAAATTTTTATATTTATATTTTTATAACATCTCCTAACATATATGCAAAAGTTTGAAAATATTTTGCCTCAAATTGTCGAAAGTTTTTGAAGTTACTCATGTATATATTTTATATTTATTATTTTCCAAAAAATAATTTTCAATGTTGATTTTTAAGAGTTGTATATTTAATAGTTGCTAAAATATTTTTAAAAATCATGGTTTATTATTTCCATGGGTGAGATATTCACGCCATTTCGCATAATTAAACTGTTTAGTTTAAACTTACTCTCTAATGTAAAACTAATTTAGTTTACTGTAAAAAATGTTTACGAGCACGACATATTTTCAATTTTTACGTAACCCTCAAACCGGCCTAAGTTTTTTTGCCATGAAATTTATACCACTTGTTCGGCACGTAAAATAAACAAAATGTTCTGCTACCTATTTTAGGTGCGTTGCCTATTTAATGCGCTATGGCCTAAAATAGATTTACCGCGAATCTCAAAAATGAATCCATAAAAATGAATAAGTTTAGGCATAAATTATTTCCAATCCAAAAATTGTCTTTTTTGTGCTTTTACTTAAGACAATATGAAGATTTTCGTTTTTCGAAAAACGCGAAATTGAGCGAAAACGCACCTAAACTTCAACATATATAAGTTAAACTTTATGGCTTTGCTAATATTAATTAATATAACCTTTCTGGAAAATTTCATAAAAATCCGTTCATACGTTTTCAAGTTAAGGCGATGTCCTTTTGTATCCTTTTGAGATCCTGTATATCATTGGATCAAAGTTTAAGCTTTTTGCAAAAGTTTAAGCTTCAATCATACTTTGTGTTTAGTATAACGGGTTTCTTGTCAATATTAATATGTTTTCACGATTTTGGAATATTGTGTTCATTTCAAAATATTTATTTATTTGAAATTGTACGAAATTATAACTTTAACGCTCTATTGCTTCTAAACTGAGCGAATGCAGACAAAAAATTACTTTGTGGAATACTTTACAAATTTAGTTTTCTATCGAAATAGCTTAAATTCTTGTTAAAAAACACTCATTTGACACACTTAGGGCCAATTTAAAATACCCCGCCTGGAGGCGGGCTTACCGCTTAGAGGGTTAACATTCACTTCAAGTTGTAATGAAGTTTTTTTTTGGCTATGTTGATGTTTAAGTTTAAATAATTAATTTTTTTTTTTAATTTAAAAAAAAATATTTAAACATCATACACACACATTTGCCTCATAAATATTCATTAAAATTTATTTTGCATAAAAGTGTAACACACATATAGAGAAACATTCTAAAATTCGCTTCATACACACAAAGGTGTCGTTAACGACATCCAACACAAATTATTACTAGTTGCACATGTTTGTGTCTGAGTTGGTTACTGGGTATTTGAAAGTGTTTCATAAATTTTAAGTTACTGTCAGTGTTGATACAAATAAAACATATTACCTATCCATGTGTGTAGGTAGCACTGATGCCAAATTGGTGCTTTCCTAGTTAAAATTATACTGCATTTACAGAGACTCAAAATTTTGTTTTGGCCTCTAATTTGATAATTTGAATGATAAAATACTGCATAATATGACACACGAACTAAATTTTAAAATCTAGGTCATGTATCATGTTATACAGTATAATATGATTGAAATACAGCCCAAAACAAAATTTTGAGACCCATCAAGAACATGGTAACGACAGCTCATTACCGTATAGATTACCAAGTAATGATAGGTCACTGAAAATAGTGAATTTTATCGTTGATCTATAAATTTATGTGTGAGATTTTATTTGTTCGGTTTTAGATCATGACAAATTTTTCTCTAAATTAACAGAAAAATTATAATTTTTATATGATAATTTACTTTGACCATTAGAAAAAAAAAAAAAAATTTCATTACTTCAAAACACAAAATAATGTCTTACTGATAATGGATTATATAAGTACTTATATGTAATTGCAAAAAAATTAGTTACTGGTAATTAGCTGCACAAGTATCGATTTCATATTTTCTATTCCAATATTTTATTAATTTGTTTTAAAAATGTTTCAAGATTTCATAAAAAAATAACTTAAAGATAACCACTTATTTAGTAACTCTATGGTAACCACTTATTACATCATTGTGAGTAACCATTTATTTTAATATAAAGTAATTAGTTATTCTTTAAATAAGAGTAACCAATCATGTAACTCGTTATTCTTACTTTTTTTTGTAAGCGAAAGGGTAATGACCACTCATGAAATGTGAGCGCTAATTACACGCTTAATTACTTGGTAATGTCTGTTTTTGTTGGGGACTACTGTAAACGCAGTATAATTCTAACTAGAAAAGCACCAAGTGGACATCAGTGGAGTGTAGTAGAGGTATGCATTAAACTATGCAAAATTGTATATTTTTGGGGGTATTCTGAAAACGAATCCACATAAAGTTTCACGTTTAACTATAACAGCAACACTTGATTTTATCTCAGTGTCGAAACGGTATTGATATATCATTACTTTTTGAACTACCAGTTATAACAGCAGATTACAATCTGCCTTACTTTACTACAAATATTAATGCCTTACTAATGACTAATATATATATTAGGCCGGGTCGATTTGTATGGAGGCAAAAAAATCGCTCAACGTTCAAGGAAAATCGTATTCTAGGGATCAAAATAAGAAACTTTGCCGAAGTAACCATACCTCTAAAACGAATTCTGATGTCCCAACTTTTGACCCGTAGGGTGAAATTTTGAAAAATCCCACTTTGCCCAATTTAGAGTGCCCCAATCGAATCCAAGCCAATCGAATATATTTATACTCTATTTTTTTCCGGAGAAGAAATAGAGACCCTAATCTTGGAAAGAAGCCTCCTACTTTTTGAAATATCTCTATCCCGAGATTTGTACATTTTGCTAAAAAAAACACGGCTAAAAAGACCCTCTTTTAACTTAAATTTTAACCCCTAGAATGATGATTTATGCATTAATCTGCTAGCGCGTCTCCCGGAGATGAAGTATCTCCCATACTCTTGGAGAGATTCCTCCTACTTTCTGAAATATCAAAGTGAGCTTTTCAAAATATCACCCTACGGGTCAAAAGTCGGGACATCAGAATTCGTTTTAGAGGTATGGTACCTTCGGCAAAGTTTCTCATTTTGATCCCTAGAACACGATTTTCCTCGACCCGCCCAAATATATATATATTGTTTCAATACAAAAATGCGTTACATCCAAAAGAGTTTGTAGTTTAAATTAGCTGAAAATGTAATTTAACATAATTGATAAATCACTTCAAATCCGGTCTATTTACGTTTCATTTAAATCGAATGTTTCTTGTTATTTGTTTTTAAATATTGCCTAAAAAACTAACAAATAAATGTTAAAATTTTAACTTCAAATCAGTAACAATAAATGTTATATTTAGTAATGAAAACTATTTCAGTTTTATTGCTTGTTTTTTTTTCTACAAAATGTAGACACACACTCTACATACACATCTTGTTTGAATGTCTGAAGTATTTGTATAAACTTTTTCAATTTCTTGTAATTTGAATTGAAACAATTTTATATTTAAACAAACCAGACTGCAATTTTTGTATATATTAGTATGAAGCAGACAACAAATAAAAATTTAAATTAATAATAATTGCAACGGGAACAAATAGACCACAATATTCCGTTTTTGAGATTACATTTGCATAATTGAAAATAATAATAAATTAAATAAAATAAATCGGTAAATGGTAGTTAATTGTTCTGAACAAATTTATAAAAAAAGTTGAAATAAATATATATTTAAAAAATAAACGCGTATTCCTTTATATTTAACTCCACTGAAAACTTTTTTATTAAACTACATAATATTCTAAGTGTAACCTTCATTTACCATTTATGATAAATTATGTTTAAACTTCAAACTATTTTGAGTGTACCATAGATATGGCATATAAATCAAGATATGAGATATAATAATTAGCATCATTCCATATGTAATTTCATTTAATATTATATGGTATATAAAAAATTTTGAAAAAAGTAGTGATTTTTAATAACGCTTATTTGCACGTTAGCTAAAATTTTATCATCACTAAAATTTTATCATCACTAACAATAACAGATTTGTCAATTTCGAATTAAAATTCTGAATTGTGCCATTCCATTAAGAGTTTAGGCGATTTCAAATGCAATTAAGTGAAACAAAATCTTGAAATTATAGTTTCAGTTGAAATTTTCTGATTTAAAATATATTTTTTATTTTTTAATTTATAAAATTGCACACATACTTGAGTAAAAACGATTGTATATAATTACACATATTTTATACACACTTTTACACATATTTTATATACACTTATATGTTTTTGTATGCCAATGTATTTAACCGGACATAATTATATAAATTCACAAAAAAAAATAATTTTTGTCTAAAATTTTTATATGATGTCATATATAATAGCGTCGTATCACATCTCGATCAATATATATTTGCGTATAGCATTTAGAAAAAGACGAAACTATCCCAACAAAATATGACGTTGTATAAGCCTCAATATTTGCAAAATACAAAAAAAAAAATATATATTTATATATAATATAATGTTAAAAAAAACACACAATTTAATTTTGGATAAAATTGTATATTACCCCACACAGAGTCACACTAGAAAATGTGCTAATCTTCGTTTGTATATAATCATATATTATATCAATAGAGTTGAACAAATTCCTGTTTCATTTTGTGTGTAACTATTTACGTGGAGTTTTCATAAAACACTTAAGCCGACTTAACCCTCCCATGCAACAAACTTCTTTAGGTAAGCTATACTTTTTAAAAATTTAAATATGTGGCACAAAAACTTTTTACTTTTGCTTAAGTAGAAAACAAAACTGAAATATAGGGCTTTGAAATTATTTTGTAATACTTCATTTTGCTAAATTTATGAGAAAGCTGCCTCAAAAAGTGTTGTTGTATACATGAAAGGGTTAAGAAACTTCACCCGATTTGTGTCTTTTGAATACGCATATAGATAACTTTTTGGTTCTTAAATTTCAACGCCTTATAGACAAAAAGATGTTGGACACCTAAAATCAACTTTTTCTAAAAATTATTATTTCTAATGAAAATTAATGAATTATTAATTTCTGTTTAAAAAAAGAACTTGTTTCATTTGTAACATTGATTAATGTTTGTTTTTAGATTCGTTCGAGTTTAATTTTGTTAGGTACAAAAATCCCATAAAGCCTTTGTCAAATTTTTTCTAATTTTTAAGAAAATTGTATGAATAAAATACAGTTTTGTATGTATTGTTGCATTTCATTTAAAATTTTCAGGTTTGAGAAAATACTCATATATTTGTTAACAATTAATGGTTTCTATTTGTAATAGTAACATTTTATTATGATCTCAAAATTGACAATTCAAAATGAAATAAAAGAAAGTTTTCAAATGCAAACCAATTTTTTAGAAATTATATAGTCATGCATTTTCGCAGGTGAAAAAACGTTGAAACAAAACTTGCTTTATTACTGAGTTTTTATATGTTTTTATCAGTTCAGATATATTTTTATACTATTATATAAAAATTGATTAAATTGTATTGCGCCATTATTTGGATGAAATTTTATGAGATAGTATCAGACATTTTATGAGATATTATATGGGACCATTTCTCGGATAAAATTGTATAAAGACACATATTAAATTATTTATGATTACATAAAGCTTTATATTAATTTTTTTTTTTAATCAGGTAATTGAAATTATGAATTAAAACTTTCGTTTTGCAAGTTAAAAACTGCAAAAATCTAAATTTGAATTTAAATATTCGCACTATCATTCAATTTTTTTTAAAGAAATCTTTACATTATAACTTCTTCAATTACAAATTAACATTTTCAATATCAATTGCAAACTTTCTTCTTTCTCAAGGGAAACCTTACTGTATTCATACACAATTTTACAACTCACATTGTTTGCAAGTTCTATGCGAGTTTATATCAGAAGACCTAATGTTATTATTTTTAAAATTGGAAGAAACCATACGATATTGGTATTTAAAAACATACAACGACCTTTGTATATCCTATTATATAAAACTAGATATAATCGTATGGTGTAACGTGTAATTTGATCGAATTAGGGGAGGACAAAATTCTGATAAAGTTGTATCAAATCACTTCTAATTGTATATTAATAAATCTAATGAGATCAAATTAAATATATTTTGATGCAATTTAATCGGTCTGTTCTTCGAATGAAATTTTATACAGCTATGTATAGGGTCACATTAAATTATATAAAACTATATAAAGATCCACATCAGTTTTTTTTTAATCGGTTTGTTAAATATCTTAAATAACGGCTTTTGAAAGATCGGCGTCGATAGGTTCTCTTCAGATGGAATATAATAATATATATACAGGTTGGAAAACATTCTATATTACACTTAGCAGAGTAATCAGAATTGCCAAATTAAAATTTCATTTAAAAGTACATGAAAATGGGTGAATACAAAAAAGACGTATCCCTTATTATTCTTTTCTTTATCACATATCCAAATTTCATAAAGATCGGAGAGAACCCATAGAGAGACTACCCTTGCGAGTAAAAATTTTGCAGGAAACTTTTTTTCATTTGTTGGTTTTTTCACGGTTTTTGGATTTACGTAGCAAACTTCTATTTTTTATATACAAATTTTCTTCTTTTCTAAATATTTCAGGATATTTTCAATGAATTTTGCACTTTTACTACAAATATGAGTTAACTAAAATCTTTAGTTTACGCATAGTAAGAAAATTTTATTTTTTTTTAGCCAGCATAATTTATGCGAAAAAAACTAAACATGTAAAATTTTCAACTTCATTGCAATACCGGTAAGATAACTTGGAACAAACACCATCATGATTATGTGAATATATAATTTATGATTTTGCGGTTAAATTTCTAAAAATTAAGAAAAATGGACGAAAAAAGAGATGAATGATGTTAATATAAAAAACGCGATATTTCAATAACTACAAATGAGAAAAGAGACAAAATTGAATTCAGCATACCTAAGTCATTAAAAAAATATGTATTTCAAAGACAGGTTCTAAAAAAAAAAAATTATTTTCATAAAATTACAAAACATTTTTCATTTTGTTGCTTTTGCTTTGCACAGCCTCATATTGGGAGCTTCCATATTTTTTTTTACCTACATTTATTTTGATCAGTTATTTAATATACTTCCTATATACTATATTTAAAAACACAGTGCTACACAATTGACCCTTTAAGTGTACTAACCATGGATCCTAAATTGCTAGGCAAAAATCAAATAAAGGGTCCGCCAAATAACTTTTTTTTTTTGAAAATGCTATAAAAAAAACTACTGAATATTTTCTCAAATTTATTTTTTTATTTGAAAGTACAATACTTCCGGTTAATGATGGAAAATAATTTCATTCAAATGGCTGCCTCGGCTGGCCATGCAGTAGCCTACACGATCGGTCCAATTTTTAAGCACATTATCGATTGTGTGCAATCGCTTCCTGCTCCGTCCTGTTGAAACCAAATGTTGCCAATATCCTCCTCTTCAATTTTTGTGAACAAAAATTCGTTCAACATGGCCTGATAACGATCGCCATTGACTGTAACGGCCACTCCTTGCTCATTTTCGAAGAAAAATGGCAATTTTCGCACACATTCTGCAACATTACCATGATTTTCAAAGTAATGTCGCAATATTTCCCAGCGTTGTTCAAGCGTATACACAACCATATTCGTTCAGCGGAAGGATAAAACTAATTATCTGTCAAATCAGACATGAGGTAAGTGTTACCATTCACGAAATAAGCACTAGTTGAAAAAAAAACGTTAGAAGGCGGACCCTTTATAAAACGTTGAACAAAATTGTGATTAAAGGCATATTTTTGAAAGACAAGAAGGTAACTCAAAAAACTATAAAAACAAAATGGTCTGATTGCATTGCCCGCCAGTAGAGGGAGCCAAAGTCTGATAATATTTAGCAAACATTACTGAACAACACGAAAATAATTCTCAAAAATACCGTTTTTTTAATAACTGATGCAAAGTTCTATTTTTTGTTTACCTCAATATATTTGTGGTTAAACTTAAATACATATTTTAATGTATGTTTGGAAAAAAAATATTTTTATAGCTCCGAATAACACTTTTTTTTTTGCTGAAAATCGTAAATTTTCTTAAGATGGATGGAGAATTAAAAATAAAATTATATAAAATTAAATAATTTTTTATCTGTTTGTGAAAGCCTATCTTGTGATGGGTTTTTACCGGAAATTAAAAATATAGGATTTTGTAAAAATGCCTAATTTCATGACGTTTACTGCATTCGTCTGATTGTTATGTGTTAATATCTCATATTTTCACTAAATTCAATATACATAAATAGAATGAGTCAGTCACATACAAAATGTACCGAATTTTATCTGAATCGGATACAAAATTTGGATATACCACGTACCGTTCTTCTAACTCCCGAGAAACTAGTATTCTCATATGTGGCTTCGGTTGATTCAGAAAAATATTTCTCACAAATAGATTTATTTTAATACAGGTAAAAAGTTTTGTTTTGTAATTACTATGATATATTTTTAGTTAACTTTAAATACAAGTTTCAGTATATGTTTACAAATAATATTTTTTTTAGCTCTGCAAAGAGCTATAAAAAATCCAAAATTTTTTTAATATTGATGGAGTATGAAAAAAATTATATAAAATTAAATAATTTTCTCCTTCTGTTTTTTGTAAGCCTATATTAATTTCTAACTTATCATAAAAAAGCGACGGCGTTTTACCGGAAATTAAAAAAATAAGAAATTGTAAAAATCCCTTCTGTGCATTTTTGCAAATGCCTATATACATTAACGTTCCTCATAAAAATTTGATTTTGGAATAGCATCACTTTTATTACAGTTTTTGCATTAATACAGAATGGCGTTAGTAATATTTTAAAATTTAAACTCCTTCCACTTGCGAAATTTAGGCTCTCTTTTACTACAGAGTAAAAAGTTGATAATTTATATGAAATTTGAACCCGACATTCGATTTTACGTCAATAATTATTTTAAAAAAAACCTTTTTTCTCTGTTTTTAAAGTGCGCTGTGTAGTCAATAGAGTGGACGGAAAACTCTGTTGTCTCAAAAACTTTAAAAAATTAATTTTTTAATCACACACAATAAAAATGTATTACCAAATGAGAACAATGCTACAAAATAAAAATATCAAAAAGTAAAATTTTTTGGAGACAACGTTGAAATTTTCTTCTTCTTCTTCATTTCCGCTTAACTCCCTATATAGCGTAGGGCCTCAATGTTGAAATACTCCAGAAAAAAGAAGTTTTGAAATCCATAATGCCTTTGCGTTGAAAACAACGTTTCTAAAATTAGGTGCAAAAATGCTTTCGGAAAAGTTAAAAAAGAATGTAATTCCAGCGCAATCTATTAAACCCTAACCATTAAGATGCAGTGCACAAGAATCATAAAAGAGAACGTCCACTCTATGACAAGCCTATATAAAATTCATTGGTTCCAATCCAAATTTCCATAACATCGAAATCTAAATCATTGCAATGTCTTGATTCTTTATATATTCTTTTGATGGATTTTTTTTTTGCTTGGTCAGTAAGAACAAGTTATTTTTGAAGGCGTTTTTGATGCAAAATTTGCTATTTGCCAAAAATTTTGCGGGGCAGTCTTGCTTTTCAGAATGACTACAAGGTCCAACTTCTAGTATGATATATGAATGCTTTTGAAAAGTATATGTAGACATTTTCATTAAAAGGTATTCATATTTGCAAAAGACTTCCTATCAAAACTCACCGTTTTGAAACATATTTGCCACAAAAGTAGGGGTTTTGTTTGAAAAACTTTTGCAAATGTAACTATTTTTGCCTGTAAATCAAACATGTACCATAAATAAGACTACAGGAGTTGGCATTACATTTCAATAGCAAGATGTCAGATTGATTGCAGTTTTAAATTTCCTTATGTAAAAAACTGTGTGTAAAGGCGCCAAACTTTAAAGATATTTCGTGGAAAAACTGTACAATATTTTGGAAAGTAAAGTACGACACTGAAATCAGCTTGCATGGAATATATAAAATTAATGGTCATAACCTTGTTAATTTTGATAGGTTAAGATATTGTTCTCTTGTTGTAATTCTTCTATATAAATTATTGCATTTGTCTGCTCCTGCAGGAAAAAAACATTTTTTTTGAAAATTGAATGCTTTTTGTTAAACTTATCTAAAACGTTAAATTTTTTACAAATCTTAAAAAAATCAACGAAATATTTTTAAGATAATTTTTTTTAAGTGCAAAAAGTGTAAATTTTCCAAAACAGTAACATTTCTCATTGTTGGTTTCTATTCGGATTTTTGGCATTACTTTAAAATATATTTTAAGGTACACTTGGAAAATATGGGTTAAGGGTAAATATCAAATAACTTTATTGGCATAGGTTAGTAGTAAGTTGTGTAAGTGTTAGTAACCTGTTTTTTTTTTTGGTTGTTCCTTCTGGTTGCTGATGTTGCTGTTACTGGCGTGTTGGTATCATTTGTCAAATGAACTTGACAGAATTTTTCGTTCAGCTTTTTAATAATGTGGCTACAGCCACATTTTATATAGCAAGCAACGTTGGCTGCTATATATATTTTTTTTTTATATATCTCTTTTGTTAAAGTTCACTTTCGTTATTATATGTGTTTTAGAATGTTTGGTAAATGCATTTTAAACTTAACGCCGGTTTTTACACATTTGCATAATTAAATTTTTGTTTGCGGTTAACAAAAATTTGTATATTTTTAGTATGCACGAACATGGCCAAGAATATTCACCACATTCATTTATATTTATTTTTAAACTTGTTTACTTGAACGTATGATGAATATTATTTAATTATGTATTTCAAATTTAAATTACTCATACGCCTGAAAAAAAAATTATTTTATTTTTACACGTTTACACGTATGATTAAAAATATTTGATATTTATTTAAAATTAAAATCACTCATACGTATGGGTTATATTAGCAAATTTAAAATTCACTGTTCACTTAGACGTATGATCAACATTATATGAATATTTATTACTCATACGCTCAGTATATTATTTTTAGCATCGTATGAATTCAATTTAATTTATTACTTAAATTTTTTTTAAACACTTTCGATTTTAAAATCTGGAATTAATTAAAATTTGTTTTCTTTCTTAAACATTTTTTGTTTTCAATTTAAAGAAGCACACACACACACTGATTTAATACTGTCAACACTCACACATACAACATATTGCTTTTATTTATTGTTTACTAAAACCATAAGCCGACATTTGTGCCCGTAGCAAAAGGACTCTTAATAACAACTAAACACTGACTAAGTTTTGTAACTGTTTATGAATTGTGCCATTCGCCGACGACGACACACACTATACAAGAATTTTAGCAGCATAAAATTATTGTATACACTTGTATTGAGTAGAACCGAACGACAACAACAATACAGCAGCTAGCATAAGTATGCGAATTCGCCCCATTATGTTCTTCGCGCGTTCAACATGTTTTAGTCTCGTTTGTTAACAAAAAATACAAAAACCGACAATCGGACAAAATAATCTATTACAATATTCCTATAGAAAGAGTAAACTTCACAGAGAGCTAACAAGAGAGTTATATGAGAAAGAGCTGCAGCAGACCTGCGCTTTATTAAAAGAGTTTAAGAAAACTATGTAGCTGTGTAGGTAGTTTTTCTCATATTAAGCCAATGGTTCCTTTAGCCGGCTTATATAAATCTCTTTAATAAGCTAAACGAAAATCTCTGGTTACTCAGAGAATTGAATTGGCCGAGGTTAGTACCATATGCTAATGTGATGCTTGGAGATTTATTAAGGAAATTTAAATAAAATAAAATTCAAAATTTATGACTTACAACACATTTTTGATTTCCAGCAGACATCAACAGTAACCAAATAACAAAAATTTATTAAATTTAAATACAAGAAAATATCCGTATTTCAAAATGTCATTTATATTATTATTAATTATTATTAATTACACTACGCGACGGCCAAAACAATCTTTCTTTGGAACACATTTTATTGGCTAGCTACGCAAATCCCAATCTGTAAAAAAAAAAATATTTCTTTTCATTTGCAATTTTTGAAATATTGTGGTTTTTATACTACATCATTTAATCCATTATTGGTACAGTTTGTTTAAGAATATAAGTCTACGGCAAATTATTTTTAATTCGGCGCAAGTTTTAAATTTAAGAAATTCAGATTATTTTGTACGCAGTAACCAACCAAAAGCAACCAATTCGGTAAGCATAGTACATATGCTGTGGAGCCAGGGATGCCACTTTTTTCAAAATATAAAATATGGGCTGTAAAAGCTCTTCCAGAAAAAGACGAACGTTTACGAAAATTTGAAATAGCCCAGACACGCCCTCGATTCACAGTGTCATATTTTCCCAACTAAGAACGACAAAAATCAAAATAAAAGTTTTCTGGTTAGTCCAGTTTTTTTTAATAATATTCTAACTAATCTTGAAAAAATCATAAAAAATCGGGGAAGCTCCTATTTCTCAAAATGTGGGTGACCAAATTTGCATTATAAAAGAAATCACTTTACTTGTGTGTAATATATTTTAAGAGATATATCAATTTCGAATAAGTATATTTTTTTCACAATAATTTTGAACGTGACTGAATATTATATTTTTGTGTTAAACTACAATGAAATTACTTTATAAATATATGATACAGGAGAGATCCCGAGTAATTAATTTTTTATAAAACAGCCACCTGGCGATTTATTAATTTTTTTACTTATTTAAGTGATAACCTAGTAAAAACGCTGCTTACATGCAAGCAGGTTTGTAAGGGAGTAAGCCAAAAAGAATCCTTTACAAACCTGCTTACATATGATATGATTTTTATATGGCGCATTCCCACCTGGAGGCATTACTTTTGGGCAAAGTAAGTATCAGCGCTTATAAAAAGCTGTGATTTCATGGCTTTCGGTGAAATCATATTTCAAGTCTACATTATTGCGGTTAAAAGTAATTTAATGATAAATTAAATAATTATATGAATATAATTTATTTCACATAATATTCTACAGATATTAATTTTTTGTTGCATAGACATATAATGTAATCATTTGACTTTTTTTACCACTCTACGTGCTAGCTCTTCAGAAACAGTTAAATGACTAATTATTTTTTATTACATACTCGAAAACACCAAACACAATCGGAAATCATTTGGAAAATTGCTACAGATCGTTTATAATCCACGATATGAAACTTTCTACATTACAACCTGCATCCTTATAAAGGATTAGGGTAAGCTGCTTACAACCTGCACCATTGTTAGAGAAAAGTGTAAGCTCAACATTTTCTTTTTGTTTATTTTCATACGAAAATTGTTTGCTTCTTTTGCTGCTTCTAAATATTATATAATATTAAGCAAATACATCAGCGCATTTGTTTTATCCTGCTTCTAAAAACATGAAAAAATTTTACTGGGAATATAAAATACTCGGATAATTGAAAGTTAGTTTCTCGTTCCATTTCGTTTTCCGTATTCAGTGTTACAATTACAATCGCTTTCCGTTCAATTCCTACGTAAAGCGATTTACACTCCACTTTTTTTTGCAAACAAATGCTTTTTCTATTTAATTGTAACTAGTTCTTTAGACATTTGTGTGATTTCATTAGCATTAGTAGGACAAATGGTAATGTAAAAAAATTTCATTTCAATTAAATGGTGATGAAATCTTTTTTGCATTGGAAATTGTGTAATAATGCTAATGAAATTTCAATGCTAATGAAAAATCCCAAGAACAAAAATTTAAAAAACTAGCCCAGCAGGTGGCGCTAGTATCGAGAATTTACAACAATGATATTTACAGGTGTGTCCGATTCGGTCCATATTTAGAATGAATATTAACTCAGTAGAAAGGTAAAATTGACGCGGGAGTCGAAATATTTTTTATTTGCAATGTAATTTTGTTCTAATACATTTCTAATTTGTAATAATAAAAGAATATACAACAAATGGGGAGGAACACGGACCTTTATGATATGAAAGAATATTTTAACACATAATACATTTGCTCAATTAGTTTCTGGACTAAATCAGTCTAATCATATATGAATTTTACTACAGAATATAACTATTGGGTGTAAACATTGAAAATTTTGTGGTCTGCCTATATAACAAGTTTGACGTCAATATCTTCAAAACTAGATTATTGTCGTTCTGATTTCTCCAAATACTACACTGTGCGAAGATTTGTATTCAAACCAACAACAAATTCCCATACAAATGTGGTATTCGAAATTCATTTTTTTTTTAATAACAAAAATATTCGCACATGTTTTAAATACCAATGGATGTGTTTGCAAAATACGTTTCATATGATACCCAGTTTGCTTTAGTTTAATATCATATAAAAATAAGTTTATTTAAAAATATTAAATTAGGTAATTTTTGACCCCACTTTTTAGCTCCGTGTCTAATATCCGTGTCTAAATATATGTCCTCTACAACAAGTTTCATTTAAATCTGCTGATTCGCCTCCACATATATACGTTATAACTTTATTTTTATTTTTCCACCATATCAAATGTGTTAGTTTAAGTTCCAGTTAGTAGTTAACGAGCTATTGTGAAAACGAGTCGTTATTTATTTTATTTTAAATAATAGATAACCTGATTTTTAGTTTATCTTATTTTCTATACTATACCTTTCAATTCATTTGTCTTCATTTCCTAATGTTACTAAACTAAAAAAATGCATTAAAAATATTCACTATTGGTGTCATACGTAACAACGTTCCCCAGTTAAAAGTGGGTCATTCAATACTGTTTACATTAAATTACAGTATATTCACAATAATTCTAGTGCATTCACATGTATTTCAGTTTTAGTCTTTTGTGATTTTTTTGTTCAGACAAAACAAAAAAAAAAAAAAAAAGAAAATGTGTATAATTCTTTGGAAAACAATTTATTAATGTTATGAACAAATGTGTGCATGTTTTTCAGATACACGCGTAAATGCTTCATTATTGTTAAAATTTATGTTCCTTTTTGGTTTCTCTTTTTTTCTATATTATTAAGTCTCTTTCTCTTGTGTATGGCCGAAAGCAGCACGTGATATTATATATTTTATAGCAACATGTATCTGGATAAGATGAAAAAACAAATATCCTTGTTATGGGTACAGATTCAAAAACAACTTTTTCACTCATTTACAAAATATTTAATCGAAACTTTCGCACTGAATGAAATCTTCTGTTTTTGTCTGTGAAATCGTATTTAATTTTTGTTTTTTAATAATTTTTAAGCTAAACTTAAAAATGTTTTTCAGTAGAATCTACTAAAAATGACAGATAAAGGAACTGTAATTTCAGTTAAAAGTGCTACAGAGGTAATTATAAGTGTTCGACTGAATTGTATGAGTTCGGTAGTTTAAAGGGAAAATGTTTGTTGGGCTTATTAGATGCAATTTTCATTGTTAAATTTCAAGAAAAGTCCGTAGCTTAGCAATGAATTCAATAGTCGGGCCGTCAAACATTCGGACAAATTGGGAAAACTTCGGCGGCCAATTAATTAATTTTACAGCTAAACTTCGGCTTTTTCCATTAATTTGTAAATCAAAATTGAATTATAACAACTCAACAAATATGTTTTCCATAACAAAATTTTTCCACATTGTCTCCAAATAACAATAAAAAAAAAAAAATAATTGAAGAAACTACTACGTTTAACCTTTATTTTTCGTTGTTTTAGAAATATTTTTTTTTTGAATTACAATAAAAATTTGTATATCCTACATCCTACTTACAATGCAAAGTCAAAATTATAAACGGTACTCTGGTCATAAAGTTGATATTCATTGGAGATACAATGAAACTTTCTAATCACATATCAGTAATAATAAATATAAACTAATTGAGAATTTTTAAAAACTCGACCTTATCCTTTTTTTTTTAAGTAACTAACAAAAATTAGCTGGTTTACTCCAAAATTAGTATTTTTTCAGTTGTTTTATAAAATACCAAACTAACAGCTTCAAGCAACTGTTGAAAAATACAATGATTTTCTTCATTTGTTGTTTTAAATAACTGTTATGAATTGCAGCTAAAAACACATAATACACTCAAAAAAAAATCAGTTAGTAAAACGTCTTGTAAATCAAGTATACTAATTCTCAGCAAATTGATTGCTGAAATTATGTTTCCAGCTAAAATTTTAGTTTTACTTATTTATCGCTTAACTGTTCTGAGCTGATGTTTTGCTAATATTCTACTAATTTATTTTGCTAAAAAAAAAAAATGTGCTGATAAGCACATTAATAGTGTGGACGACAACCAGATTGAAAGATACACGCAAAATCAAGTATTTGGCGCTGCATGTCAAGATGTAGTAGAGCTGAGGCAAATAATATTAAAAAGTACAATTCTTTTAATACATATAAAAAATCAGCCATGGTGGAATTTCGTATCTGTCATATTATACAAAAGGACGCTAACATAGTAATGCATATGTGAATTAAAATACTTTAATTTTGTGTTGTCACCTGCTTGTCAAAGTAATTATTTCTAAATTACATTAAAGAAAAATAATATATTTAAATTTAATAAACATTAAAAATCCATTTGTAAACCAAGTCGTTAAAGTAATTATTAATGTATGCAAATTCCAAACAAATATACGCTCAGGCAGACAGACTATAGCGAAAGACAGGGACACACTTCTAATTTTATGTTTTCTTTTCTTATTGCAAAAAATTGTTGTATATGTCATATTTTGTTATTTTTTCGTTTCAAGAATAATATAAGGCATTTGCCTTCTTGATGTCCAACCATTGATGTAAAATAATTTGGTTTATGTTATCTATAATTATTTCTATAATTTTCAGATATTAAATTCATTCATATCGTAAATATGGCAGTATGCACATTTCTATATTTGTACTGTAAAAGTTTAAAATCTGACACACTTTCAGTACATCTCTCGGGATATTTCCCGGATATAGGCTATTTGCATTACGAGAGTTACTTAATACTGTGAAGTCCTGATTTCATTGATATTCATCATTAGTTTTTTAAAAATTTTATCTGTCAATTGTAATTTGTTTCCCTTCTAAAATCATGGCCATTAATCAATGTAATCAAATCAATGAAATTCATTAAACCGAAAGAAGTAAAATGGCGTAATTTTGGGCCCACAAAAAAGTAATACATGTCTATTAAATTTTTATTCCTTACATCATATCCTAAATTCCTGACGATCTACCAGTCCGGGTCGGGATATTTCCCTTTTAATATATTTATTAAAATTTGTTATATCACATACAACAAGATAAAAATCTTTTTAATTATAGTATGTCATCTTATAATGTTAATAATAATTTGTTACATAAAGATTTAAAATTAAATGGCATAACTAAAAAAAATTAATAATACAAGTAAAACGAAATACTTATTTAAATTGGCATAGTTTCAATAAAAAGAATATAACACAGCAAAGAATAACAAGTTAAATAAATACTGATTATTTTTAAAAAGCTGAAATTGGCCGCGAAAAATTTTTAACATGGAGTTAATTAAAATTATATCTCATTTCATAAGCTCCCATTTATATAGCCACTTACAAATTGATCTGAAAAATGGCTCATCCACATGTATTATATCAAATTAGATATAATTTGATACAATTTTATTTGAGATTTGTCTATATCCGGGACATTGAATCACGAGGGCGGATCAATACTTTTCCGTGACTTTTCGAACTTCCCTCGAAGTTATATGAAATGCAACACTGCTCCCATCAAGTACCACCTGTTAATAGACTACTGTCAAATTTTGAGCAAGTTCCGTCATTTACCTTGCGTTTAACAGCTGTTCAAAACATACAACCTCGTGAATTTTTTTAAAAATGGAAAAAGTGAATTTCGAGTGCTCATTAAACATTATTTTTTGCGAAAAAAAAACATCAATCAAACCAAGGAAAAGCTTAATAAATACTATGGGGACTCTGCACCATCGATTTCAATGGTAAAAAGGTGGTTTACTGACTTTCGTTGTGGTCGCACAAGTACAAATGACGCTAAACGTTCTGGACGGCCAATTGAGGTCAATACACCCGAAAATGTCGAAAAAAATCCACGATATGGTGTTGGCCGATCGAAGAGTAAAAGTGCGTGACATTATTGATGCCATAGGCATTTCATATTGCAGTGTTTCGATTTTAAATGATCGGTTGGGTTTAAGAAAGCTGTTTGCAAGATGGGTGCCGCATTTGCTCATAAACGTAATCGTGTGACAACTTCAAATAATTGCTTGGAGTTGTTTAACCGCAATTCGAATGAGTTTTTGCGGCGTTTTGTAACTGTGGATGAAACATGGATCCATTACAACACTCCGGAGACCAAGCAGTCTAAACAATGGGTTTGCCCGGGTGAACCGGCTCCAAGGTAAGTTTGTCGGCCAATAAGGTGATGGTAACAGATTTTTGGGATGCACGCGGGATATTCCATATCAATTACCTTCAAAAGGGAAAAACAATAAACGGCGAATATTATGCCAACTTATTGGACCGATTTAACGAGGATTTAAAAAAACGACCCCATATGGCCTTGAAAAATGTTCTTTTTCATCAAGATAATGCACGGGTGCACACGTGTGCAGTCTCAATGGCAAAATTCCATGAATTGGGCTTCGAATTGATACCTCATCCGCCATATTCTTCGGATTTAGCCCCCAGTGACTATTTCCTATTTCCACACCTAAAGAAATGGCTCGGTGAAAAGAGATTTAGCTCCAACGATGAAATTATTGATAAAACAAATGCATAGTTTATGAACCTCGAAAATTCCTATTTTTTTGGAAGGGATACAAAATTGGAGAAACGTTGGACTAAGCCTATTGAACTAAAAAGAGATTATGTTGAAAAATATTTTTTTTTTTGCAAAAAAAAACTGTGTTTTAATCAAAAAGTCAAGGACTTATTGATCCGCCCTCGTATATCTATTGTAATTATGTGTAAATATATCTGATTTTATAAAATTTTAGCTGATAGTAGGCACGCTTTTTCTAATGGGAAGTTATGCCTAAAAGTATTTAAGTTTAAAATTAAAATTTGTTAAAATCAGCAATTTTAAAGAGCAAAATTCTTTTAAATGAAATAACGAAATGATTAAAAACTACCAAGAACAAATTTAGTGTTTAAAAAATATATAATTAAGTGGTATTGTCTTATAAAATGTACACATTTTTGATTTAAAATTATATAAAATAAATCACTTGCAAATGATTTCATTATAAAATTAATATATATATGAACACTCAGAGAAATAAAGTGCCAACCGAATTGAAAAGTGTGTATTAATGGTAACAACTTTTAAATTCAGTTAACACAACGATATTTACATTACATTTCTGAATAGTTTAGGTGTTGCTACTGAAATTTAGTTTAATGAACCGAACTTTATTATGAAAACTAATGTAAAGTTGTGCCAACCGTCTGAAATTCGTAACAACCGAATTTGAGTCGTAGTAGATAAATTACAGTTGGCAAATAGCTAAATTTTTCTCTGTGTGAAGCCATATGTAATAAAGTCTTAACTTGCAGATAACTTAATTTGATATTAAAGTTTACCAAAATATGTATGGGATAATATATAATTATAGATAAAATTATAAGGAAAAATATAAAAATATATTTGGCGATATATTTTATTAAGACTTAGCAAAAAGACCATATATAATCATATCAATCACTACGTATATTTGGATTACTATTATATGGCTTATGTAGTTACAGTGCCGGACAAAAGTATTCACACTGCAGCAAACATTATTTTAAATATTTTATATTTTTAAAATGAAAGCTATTAGCCGTATAAGGTATTCAACATAATTGTTTATTACCTTATTAATAATTTAAATACAACAACAAACTAACACTAAGTATATTGTATTTAAAAAAAATTAAAAATTTAAAAAAAGATGTTACGAAGAAACTGGTCCATTCTATGCCAAGAAGATTAAAAGAAGTCATAGTAAAGAAAGGCTACTCCACAAAGTATTAAATCATGTGAAATTTTATTTTTTGTACAAACATTTGAAGCTGTGTGAATACTTTTGTCCGCCTAAAATAATACTTTGAATTACATATTTAGTTTTTTCTTATCAAATAACATACTAAGAATAAGTTTTTTGTTGTATTTTAATAATTTATAAGTTAATAAACAATTTTGTTGAATACCATATCCGGCTAGTGGGTTTCATTTTAAAAATATAAAAGATTAAAAATAAAGTTTGCTGCTGTGTGAATACTTTTGTCCGAGTAAGATTTGGAGTAAGATTTGGAGACATAATAAGTACCATATAAAAAAATTTCACAATAAAAATGAGCTAATGTATTTGTACATAACGATATCAGTCAAAGTCAGATATGACTTTATCATATTATATATGATTAGATACAAAAATTTTTACCTGCCCAGGTGAAAAAGTTCATATATTGTCATATATGGCCACATATATGAGTTCATATATGAATCCATATATGTTCGGATCCGAAATTTGAGGGTATATGGACATATATGCTCATATATGGACATATATGAATGTTCATATATTGTCATATATTATTACTTTTCCTATATTCTCGTATATAAAAAAGTTTTTTAGCTTTTTTTTCCAAAAATATTCTGTTTTTTAAAAAATACACTATTATAATTCTATATACATGTTACTGAATACAGGAATTTTTTTAAAAACTTAAAATATACTTCAATATGAGAATATTCTACACCATTTTTAATTGTATCTTAAAATTTAAATATTTCTGTTTAGTTTTCCAATTATTCTGAAACACAACTAAAAATGGGAATGTGGGAAAATATTTTATTTTTTAAATACAAAATATAACAAAATAAATAAATCCAATTAATTCATCTGGTTTAACCAGTTTTTGAATACTGAGATCAAAAACTTTGGCTTAAATAAAGTTTAGCCGCATGTTTCTAAAATTAATGAATCTTTTCCACGCTGAATCTGCCAATGGTAAAATCTTTTGGTGGACCTTATTCGGGAGGGAGGGGTTCAAACTTGAGGTTTTGTTTTGCGGTTTTATACAAAAGGTTTGAATGGATTGGCATCATTTAGGTATCATCGGAGAGGTGTTTTCAATATAATATATCCCAATTCATTAAACCATTACGAGTCAGTTTAACATTTGGTATTTTTTTAACTTTTTCCTGTTTTTTCAGAACTTTTGTATAAAATCGCAAATCAAAATTTCAACTTTGAACCCCTCCCCCCGGAAAGGGGGTGCGTTTTTCCTAATATCTCATTCTCTGCAATCGTATTTATAAATTAAATAAACATGAATTTATATATTTTTTTAAGAATTCGTAGACTGGCAGAGAAAGGGTTAAAAATAAAAAAAAAAAATCATCCTCATTATAGTCATTTCTGATCAAAAATTAAAACATATTAACCGTATATGGAATAATATATGAATTCATATATTGAGATATATGGCATATATGAACCAATATGTGCAATATATTATCATATATCATCATATATGGTGTCATACATATCCATATATGAACTTTCCATTTAAATGTATTTACCCATATATGCTCCCATACATTATATGGGTACCATATATGCTCCCATTCTGCCTGCCTAGAGGTAGTTGGCAGCCCCAACACTAGGATCGGAGTGCAGTGGTCCAATCAGCCCTCACTCTTAAACTACTACGATTACAGAAACGTCAATAAATTTAAATAATGATCCCCCCTCGATGACGACTTATGGCTTTAAACAACGGTTTATGATTGGTACTTGGAACGTTAGGACTCTTTCGGAAACATCTCGAATCGAGCAAGTACGTAGGGTAATGGCTGCACATAGCTTGGATGTCTTAGGACTTAGTGAGGTACGATGGCTCAACAACGGTTCCACTTTTTTGCCTTCTGGCTATCGTTTTATTTATGCAGGTCACGAAGCGCATAGAAAAAATGGAGTTGGAATACTACTTTCTCCAAAAGCTAGCTGCGCTTTATTGGAATACAATGCTATCTCTGACCGTATTATCACTGCCAGGATAAACTCTAAGTTTCGCAAGATCTCCATTGTTCAATGCTACGCTCCAACAGAACCTGATGACGACAGTGTAAAAGATACTTTTTATGATCAATTAGATTCAGCTATTAGCAAGATTCCTACTGGGGATATAAAGGTTTTCATTGGGGACTTTAACGCGAAAGTTGGTAATAATAACAACAACCTGCAGTCCGTTATGGGTAGACATGGTCTGGGAACGGTGAGGAACAACAACGGCGACAGGCTGGTTGACTTTTGTGCTCGAAACCGATTATTTATCGGTGGTACGAAATTCCCCCACAAGGACATACACAAGTATACATGGGTGTGTCCTTCTGGCCGCACGCACAACCAAATTGACCACGTCCTGATGAGTAAATTGTTTTTGGGATCCTTAATGGATGTCAAAACCCGTCGGCGAGCGGATATTGATAGTGACCACCGTTTACTCGTGGCAACGTTTCGTTTTAGACCTGCTGCAATTAAAACTAGGGATAGGCCCGACAAATTTAACACAACACGACTTCTTGATCGTAATATTGCACATATGTATAACGAAAAGTTAAGGACAGCCTTGCTCGAAAACCAACATCAGAACACATGGGCAGACGTTTCGTCTGTTTGCAAGGAAACTGCCAGATCGGTGCTTGGAACACAAAACTGCAAGGTTAAGCCGTGGATCAGCGAAGAATCGTGGATTGAGATCCAAAACCGTAAACGACTGCACAGCGAACGTATAAACGCTAAAACCCAAACACAAAAAGAACAAGCAAGATCGCAATATCGACAGTCTTCTCGTCGAGTTCGAAACTTGGTACGCGCTGATCGTGAAAAATATTATAATAGCATTGCTGAACAGGCGGAACAAGCCGCAAATACAGGCAACTTGCGTGGTGTGTATTCGGCCATAAAACAACTGAGTGGAAATAATATTAGAGGTACCACGATTCTAAAAGCAGCCGATGGAACTGAATTAACATCACCCGAACAACAACTTGAGCGATGGCGCGATTTCTTTTCCTTGCAAGCTTCAACAAACCACAATGATCATCAGGAAGATGATACTCTTTTTCTTACAACTCGTCGTAACCCAAGAAGGGACATATCTACAGAGCCACCGTCATGCTGAAGTTGAAGATGCTTTAAATAAGATGAAAAACAACAAAGCACCTGGCACGGACAACATTCCTGCTGAACTTTTAAAATATGGAGCTAGGTCTTAGCGCAGTTTCTCACTCCTATCATTCAAGAAGCATGGGCATCGGACTATATACCAGATGAATGGAAGGAAGGTATAGTGGTCACACTACCCAAGAAAGGGGATTTAACGCAATGCAAAAATTGGCGCGGTATAACCATTCTAAACGCCATTGGTAAAGTAATGGCAACCCTCATTCTTCATAGAATCTCCCCTATTGTGGATCAGATATTGCGTGGTGAGCAGGCTGGTTTTAGACAAGGTCGTTCGTGTGCTGACCACATTAATACCTTGCGCATTATAATTGAACAGTCCGCTGAGTATAACACCCCTCTTTATTTACTTTTCGTCGATTTTGAACGTGCATTCGACACTATATCCCGAAATTCTATGTGGTCTGCATTAATCTACAAGGGAATTCCTGATAAAATAGTAAACATGATACGTGAGCTATATAGGGACGCTCAATGTAGGGTACGTTTCAATGGGAATGAGAGTCGGTCGTTTGTTCCAGGCACAGGTGTGCGTCAAGGCTGTGTCCTGTCTCCAACGTTGTTTTTGCTACTGCTCGATTGCGTATTGGAGCAAACCAACAGAGATGCTCCTTTCGGTATTCGTTGGACATTGTCTGATTTTCTATATGACATAGACTATGCCGATGACATATGTCTAATGGCCCATCGCTTCTCGGATATAGAAGCTAAACTCACAAGTCTGTCTGAAAATGCCAAAAAAGTTGGTTTAAAAATTAGCATAAGTAAAACAAAACTTATGCGCATAGGTACAGATATCGTTACCCCCATTAATAATAAATGACCAACGTATTGAAGATGTGGATGCTTTTTGTTATCTTGGTAGCAAGATAACTAAGGATGGTGGTTCAAATGCTGACGTTACCGATCGCATTAATAAAGCTCGAGTAGCCTTCTTTTCCTTATCTAAAATTTGGCGAAGAAATAATATTTCTCGGAAAACCAAAATCCGCATTTTTAACTGCAGTGTGAAGTCAGTATTACTTTACGGCTGCACCACATGGAGCTTAACGCAAGCTACCACTAGAAAAATTCAAACTTTCATCAACAAATGTCTAAGACAGATCTTTAACATCCACTGGCCAGATCGTATTTCAAATGAAGCTCTGCTCCAAAGAGCAAACTCCTTGCCAGCACACATTGATATTCGTAAACGGAAGTGGACGTGGATAGGCCACATATTGCGAAGACCACAAACAGAAATTGCAAGAACAGCCCTCGACTGGAACCCCCAAGGACAACGCCGCCAAAGTAGGCCCCGTAACACCTGGGTTCGTTGCCTTAAACAAGAATGTTTACTTGCTCGAGTATCCTGGAATCAAACAAAAACAATTGCCAGAGATAGAATCAGATGGAGAAAATTTGTTGACGCCCTATGTTCACACTGAACTTTATTTAAGTATTTATGGTGTTCAGAAATGTAATTCTATTTATATTTAGATAAATAAAGGACATATATATATATATATACATTACATATATGTTCATATATGGAACCATATATGCTCATACATGAAACCATATATGGCAATATATGATCATATATGAACTTTTTCACCTGGGTGTGTGGTTTATTTTTAAATTGTTTAGCGTTGTCTATTATTTACTAAGGGGTAGAGAGTTCGAAAGAGGTTCAGCATTGATTAAAGAGTTCGACGAAAGGTTAAAATCAAATTACTGATTCCCTTAGATAAAGCAAAACGGAGGCGTCTATAGAGGTAGTTTGGTTCTTTTGTATAAATGATTTTGTGCAGAAAAATTAATGTTTTGATCTTAAGTAAATCATCAAAACTAACACTATACAAGGACTTGGAATATCAGGAAGTGCCATCATTAGAGTGTCCCTTAAGTATATATGTAGGAAATGTTGCAACGGTACCCTCTAATTTTTTAATATTTGAATTAAATATAGCTCATGTGTAGTTTAAGGCCTCTACGACAACGTCTTCCCTACTCGACTAGGCCTTAAAGAGCGAAACATGCGTTTATATGGGGAAAAAATGTATTTTTTCAGTTTTTGCAAAGTTTTTTAAATACTGTAATAGTTTTTATTTTAATTATAAGTTATTTGATATTATGTATTCAAAAAACTATAAAAATCCAAAATCGGTTAATAACTAGCCCAGTAATAAATACTGCCCCAGACTATTAATGTGCCAAGTATTACTTGACGGAAAAATTCGAGCACACATCTT
The DNA here is from genome assembly GCA_021234595.1 of Delia radicum. Lineage (NCBI taxonomy): Eukaryota > Metazoa > Arthropoda > Insecta > Diptera > Anthomyiidae > Delia > Delia radicum. The sequence continues at coordinate 156,720,186 of CM037854.1, forward strand.
AGAAATTTTTGAAATTGATTACTACAATAAAATTTTTTTATTCAAAAGGCTCAACATTGTGAGATATGGGAGAATTTTTTTTTTTTTTTTTGGATTTCGTTAACCTGTCTTAAGGCAATGTCAAAGACGGACAACATTTTTGGGTGCTTTTCAAATCTCTGACTTCAAATTTTAAAAAGTTTTCTTGAACAAATGCGAAAAAATTGTTAGTTTCACTCCAGGGTCTTGCTTAAAACATCTTAGAGAATAAAAGTAAAAAAAATTAAAATTATCCTTCAGTACGTTTGGGTAGGGCAATGATTTAATTTTTAAGGATTTCGGGGAAATTGTCTTTTTTGGTAATCAGAAGGTTTATTTGTTGTCATAAAATATTTAAAATCAAAAATTAGCGACTTTAGTAAATTTTGTTGTTATATTTTATAACAGTAACTGAAGGTTGAAAAAAAAAAATTTTTGAACATCATTAACCATAGTGGTCTTGTGGCCCCAAATGACCCAAGACTTGTTTATTTCAATTCACAAAAGAGGTCAAAGCTTTGCTTACTACTATTGAATTTTAAGAAACGTGATCAAAAATATTATAACACAATATCTGAAGATTCCGTGCCAACAGATTCGAACAAATTAAACAACGTTAACCCGTGCCGTACCGTATTTAGATCAAAGGAGATACTGCGGGAATAATATATATATTTAAACAAAAAATATTTAAGCTCTTTTTTTCAATCCTGGCTACAGTCATTTTTTAAATTCCTAAAAAAATATTCTAAGCTAAATTAAAACTTAGATGCTTTTGGTGTTAAAGTGACCCTCTGTTGAAACAGCTTTAAAAATACATTTTATGCAGCAATATATTTTTTTAACCTGAAAGAAAATTTTACTAAAATTGTTATAAAAAGCAGACAAACATCACAAGTAATCCTTTGAGAATATTTGACCTGTTATTTTATGAGCTGTTTCCTATTCAAAAATTGATTCTTCTGATTCTTAAGAACTGTTAAAAAAAATGGCACCAGCATTTATGGTATTTGTCAGCAGAAAATATAGCGGTTTAAGGTGAGTGCTCGAATTTTTCGGTCAAGTAATAATTGGCACATTAGTGGTGTGGGCAGTATTTATTACTGGGCTAGTAATAAATTTTTATACCTTTTTGCATACATAATATTATCATTATGGCAAATAATTTATCATTTGGAATAAAAACTATTACAATATTTAAAAAAATTTGCAAAAACTGAAAAAAAAGTATTTTTTTCCATATAAACGCATGTTTCGCTCTTTAAGGCCTAGTCGCTTAGGGTAGGCGTTGTCGTAGAGGCCTATAATTACACAAGAGTTATATTCAAGTCAAATATAAAAAATTAGAGGGTACAGTATTAACATTTTCAACATTTAAACTTATGGAACACTCTAAGGGACACTCTAGCCATCATAAACACAAAAAAATAAAAACCCATTTCAATTACGAAAACCACCGATACAATAACTTTTATTGCTGAAATTCCGCCAACAACAAAAATTGCTAATTCAATTAGAAATTGATAGCTCTTTAATTTAACTATTTTTCAATTAAAAATTAACTCATTTGATTAAAAAGTGATGAATATCGTATACCTTCCCAAAAACCAATACCAAAAAGCCACACCAAATATTTTTATAGTAGTGTTGTTTTCTATTTATTTTATCCCAGCAAAATAAAATAGAAGTAGTGCTTTAAGAACCTCTTTAACTTGACTTCCAAAGCATTAGCATACGCACATTTTTCACTTTAATAGAAGTTATTGTTAACAACTGCCAAAAATGTTAAATTAAAGTTATATTAAACAGCATTTGCAGCACCATACAAATTAATTGGTATCTAAATTAATGACATCATAAAAAGTACTTTTTCATAAGTTCATATATTCTTTTTGTTATATGGAGGTTAAGGTGGTAAGTTTAATACAGGTTTAATACAGCAGATCGTAACTCAGATTCGTGTGCTCAATACTCGCTAGCACCAAAAGATTTTTTTTTTTTTTAATATTTAAAGAAACATCCCTAAAGTATGCTGCACATTTTTATTAAATAATATGTTAATATATATTTGAAAAAGACCTTCCATGAACTATTGAAAAATAGCATTCATGCACTGTTTAAAATGCTATTAAAGAAGTTATATATTCACTCCATCCGCCCAATGACACTACAATGTTAAAATCATTAATGATTCACCTAAATTTGCACCACATCCGAATCAGTAGATGTGCTGTTTTTACTACTTCTTCCTCAGCTCTTATCTTGCTGGGATTCTTTGCAGAAACTAGACCCTGTTTTGAAAGCAGAGTAATTTTTAATTTATTTTTTGCATTTTCTTTCTTTTTAAAAAAAAATTTTAAATTTTTATTAAACGAAATTAAACTTTAAAAATTACATTCTCAATTTTATGATAATGTTTTAGAATAAATAAATATTCAGATTTAAACAACTGAAACTAAATTATTCAACTTAATAAAGTAATAAACCTAATAAGAATTAATATCTAATCTAATTGAAATGAATTTAAAAAAATTAATTAATAATACCACTAAACTTTAACATTTATAAAAAACCACTATATAAATATTACAACTATTTTTATAATATGCTTTTGAGTAATAATATAAAAAAAATGCCAAGCAAGTTCCGAATTTGAGCAAATATTAATTGATTCAATTAATTTTTAATTGAAAGCTTTTAAAATGTTCAACAAACCGGTTTAATTAAAGCAAGTACGGAAATATTTTTTTTTTTGCATGAAATTCAAACTATTGCTTATCGGGAATTCAACCACATCAATTATCATGCTTTAGCTGACAATTTTTAGTAGATTAACTGTAACTGTTTGTACTGTATGCCGACTTCTGATGAACAGTAATTGTTCATTGACAATAATATTTCACACCTATATAATTTTGCTGTACCACTGAAAACTAAGCATATTAAGGAAAACCGTGGTTTAATACAGCGATTAAGCGATTGATTGATCTCAGAGATGTGGCATATTCAGTTTGGAAGACGTTTAAGACCCCAGAATTAAAGGATGAGGAGGTGTAAATCGTGAAATAGGGAGAGCTAAATCTGAGCGTTTTAAAAAAGCTATAAATAGCAAGAAAACATGGCATACGATACGTGATATTGGAATCCGTAGTACTACGAATAATAAAAGTTGTGATTTGACTGCCGATGGCACTTAACACTGCTTTCATAAAGTCTTCCTCAATTGATAGTGGCACTTATATCAACCTTAACGCCAATAATTACATTAATCCAGTACCTTGTAATCAGTTCTAATTTGATTACGTTAACAATACTGGCGTCTTGCTTGGTCTTTTGAAAATAAAGGCTATCACAACGTGGATCCCCGATTTATAAAAATATTATTACCACAATTATTGCTTTTCTTCACTTACTTTTTTAATACAATTCTCACTACGAGTGTTTTTCCAACTAAATGGAAACATGCAAAGATCATACCAGTACCGAAATCAAGCTCAGAGTGTCGACCAATCGCAATCTTGAAATTCCTATCGAAAGTCAGTGAACATTTAAATCGCTTTAAGTTATTGACTGATTTGTCTTAGTCTTGCTTGACCATTCGAAGGCTTTCGATACTATTGAACATTGTATACTCGGCATTAAATTTGATCAAGTATTTAATTTCTCATGCACGTCAACATTAATACTTAAAACGTTCTTATCAGATCGTTATCAATCTGTGTTCTTAAACAATAATAATTCGAATGTTTCGGAAGTGGAAAGAGGAGTAGCATAGGTTTCGTTTTTGGGTCCTCTCCTTTTTCGCTCTATGCGAATGACTTACCAAATTACGTAGTTCACTCTGAACTGAAATGTATGCTGATGACGTAAAACTTTATTTATGCTATGTTTTCAAGAACATGTCAGAAACCTTTAATATGATCTTAACCAAATTTACATATGAGCTTCGGGAAATAGGCTTTGCTTGAACCCTAAAAAATCAAAATGCCCTATAATACGCAAGAAATCTTGACACTTAAATACTAATTTTGATATTGTTCTTAATAACATGAAAATTAAAATCGTTCGATCTGTGAAAAACTTTTGGATAATTTTTACTACCACGCTATCTTGGTCAAATTATGTTAACTCTGTAGTTGGGAAGATGAATTATATGCTTCGCACGTTATGGCCAATACATTTCTGTACACCTTTAAACATTACAATGATTATTGCTAAAGTTTATTTTGTGCCCAGTTTGCTATATGGCTGTGGTCTGTTTTTACATTGTGATTCCAGTACTAAAAGTAAAATAAATGTGGCTACAATAAAATAATAAGGTATGCTTTTGGACTTTAAAAGCTTCATCGTAATAGAGTATTTTCTAGGGTCCGAGCGAACAGTTCGGCCAGAAAATGCATTTGGTCTGTATTCGGTATTTAAAAGCATTATGGACAAATTTGGCTGACGGAAAAATGTTTATTGGGCTGATTAGATGCTATTTTGAGTGTCAAATTTGAAGAAAAGTCTGTAGTTAAGCAATGAATTCACTGTTCGGCCTCAGAAAGTTCGGACAAATTGAAAATAGTTCGGCGGCCGAACTTTTAATTTTATAGCTAAACTTCGGTTTTTCTCTTAAATTTTATACACAAAATCGAATTAAGTCGGCTCAACAAACATGTTTTCAATACCAAAATTTGTCATCATTGCCTCTAGATATCAGAAAACCGACAAAATATAGTGTTTTGGCCGAACTGTTCGGTCCCACAAGAAACAGTTGTACGGAATATCTCTGGAGAATGTAATCAATGTCAGAATACTACCCCAACTCCACAAAATTATATATATTAAGGAGCCACGCAATTTGTACGGAGGGGTAAAAAGATAGTTTCTCTCTGGCACAGGAGTCTAATTTCCGAATGGTAGTTTAATTTTAACGCCATCCTTCTTTGGAACTTTCTTCCAAACAAAATTCAAGCCAACAACAACGCATCAAGTTCTAAAAAAGAGATTACAACACATTTTTCTGTCTTACCTTTTTCTCAGTAAATCAATATGTTTTAGTGTATAATTTATATTTCATTCAAATTGTTATTATTATTTTTATATTTTCAACTTATTTTCAATTTTCAATTATTAATTTTTAAGTTTTTATTTTTAGTCCTACATTCTGCCAAGGCATTTTGCTGCCTGGGTACTCAAATAAGTTTCCAAAAAAGGTATATATCCGGTATTTAATCGGTATTTACCCAGTATATGGGTAAATACCGAATAGAGTGCCATCTCTAGTCATGGTGAGTCTCTAAATATTCAAATTCAAAATGTTTTTATTTGTATAGTTTATTTTGGGAGTTTTTTAATGATAAAAATATTAAAAAATTCCAATTTTGTTGCAAAAAATAATAATATAAATACAATAAAAAAATGTTGCTATATCCCAGGATTTCATAAACGACTCATTTTGGAAGAATTTTACAAAAGCCCTTTAAGCAATTGGAAAACTTTTCGGAAAAGTTTTAAAAAATTGCTTCCAAACATAAATAAAAAACTGTTGAGTTTTATTTCTCGGAAAGCCTTTTTTACATAACACAAATTTTTCAAGCAGTTTTAAGTAAAAATAACAAATTTCACTTAATTCGTATTTTTAGCGAAAAATAAATATACAGCTTTTAGCACCCATATCCCGCTGTAGGACTGCGTAGTACCGCTTTTTGATTAAAAACAGTTGGTCAAGTTATAAACTCCATAAACTCCATTTTGTTTTTGGGATTAAAAAAAACTAATAGTTTTTTTTTTTAGGCCAATATAAGTCAGTGCAGCAAATTTCATCAATATATTTTAATATTTGATGAAATTAGAAATGAAAATAGCAAATACATGGCATAAAAATATGAAATATCTTAAATTTGGATACTTTTACACAAATGGTCATAAATTTGGTATTTATCCATATATTCTCTCTGGGAATTTCTTATTTACGTTGTTGAAGAACTACATTTTAAAAAAATATTTTTTATTTATATCATAAATATTTTTTTTTCGAAATTTTCCATTTTTAATATTCAACCTTAATAATCAACATCACAAAAAACAATATTATATTACCTTTTTAAAAAAAAATTTAATTTTAAAGATATTTAATTTATATTGAGAAAAGTCTAAAGTAATTCAATTAGATTAAGGTTTTTTTCATGGCCAACGTTTTCAAAAGAGCATCCCTTTACCTTGAAAATTATTGAAAAAGAAACCGTTACATTTCGACAAGAAAGTCCTATGCAAAGATGTAACAGTGTTGCCAGACAATTAAATTTCTGTCCAAAATGGGGATTTTAACTTTGATTTGGGTATAATTTTCGTGTTAATAGAGTTGGGTATTTCTCTATGTAACAATGCTACAAATGACTATTAGATCTCGTATCTACATTCTTTCCGACAGTCAGGCGTCATTAAGGGCTTTAATGTCCTATGAGGTGTCATCTGGTCTGGTCATGGAATGCATTCTGGCTCTTAACCGACTTGGCAGGCGCAACTCGCTTACCTTAGGGTGGGTTCCTGGTCACGAGGGGCATGAGGGCAACGAGAGGGCAGATTGTCTTGCTAATTGCGGGGCCCGAAGGCCCTTTATTGGCCCTGAACCATTCTGTGGTATACCTTTGGGGTATGTTAGGGAGAAGCTCGGGTCGTGGAGGGAGTCAGAATTCTCTCTCTATTGGGAAAGCTCTCTTGGCCAACGACAGGCTAAGAGATTGATTTCTTTTTCCAGTGCAGGATCGAGGAGACTCTTGTCCCTCGGGAGGGGTGACTTGAGAACCCTGGTGTCTTACCTGACTGGACACTGCAATCTCAGATACCACCTGCTCAAAAGGGGTCTTTCGGACACGGATGAGTGTAGGTTTTGCGAACTGGTAGCTGAGACATCAGAGCATGTTCTTTGCGAATGTCCGAGGCTATGTGAAAGGCGTGCCAAGTTTCTTGGCAATCGCTTTGTCTCCCCTTCGGACATTATGAAGATTTTGCCTAATAGGATTATTGGCTTTATAGGTAGCTTGAATCTTTAGGGTAACTTTAGGCAGCACAAAAGGCCTAAGTTGGTCGCGGTGCATAGTGCCATATAATCTAATCTAATGCTACAAATGAAAAAAAATCGAACTGAAACAGTTTCAGTAGTTTTTGGAGAATTTCTAAAAGTGGATTCGAAACAAATTTTAAAACTACTATACACGTATAGAACTTTTGGTTATTAACACTTTTTTAACTGGATGCCATTTTGTCAGCTGCCAAGTGATTTATGTTTAGTTTGGTTTGGCATTTCAACATGAATTGACTGACGCCAGAACAACGCTTCAATATTGTGCAAAATTTATTTTGAAAATCATGGTTCTGTTCGAAATACGTATCGTGCTCTACGTCCATTTTACGGTCAATATAATCGTCCATCAGAGCAATTAATTCGATTAACTATGGAACGTTTTCGCACCACGTTTACGCTAAATGATAATATGCATCCACATAGACGTCGTACAGTGCGTAGAGAAGCAGTCATTGCTGCTGTAGAGCGTAGCGTAGAGAAAGACAACAATCAGTCTATCCGCCATCGTACACAGGAATTGGATATGTGTCCATCCACTTTATTGAAGATTTGGCGGAAAGATCTTGGTTTGCGTGCTTACAAAATCCAACTCGTGCAACAATTGAAGCCACACGATCACCTAGGTAGGCGTAGATTCGGTGAATGGGCCCAAAAGAAGAATGCCGTTGATCCCGATTTGCATAAGCGAATTTTGTTTAGCGATGAAGCTCACTTTTTGTTAAATGGATACGTCAATAAACACAACTGCCGTTTTTGAATAGTGACCGCTATAGAGCCATGATTTCAACAAGACGGCGCAACATTTCACACAGCTCGTGAAACCAATTGATTTATTAAACTAAACGCTTGGTAACCGCATAGTTTCACGTTTCGGACCTGTCAATTGGCCTCCAAGATCGTGCACTTTAACGCCGCTGGACTATTTTCTGTGGGAATATGTGAAGTCGCTAGTCTACGCCGATAAGCCCGAAACGATTGACCACTTGTAGGAATACATTCGCCGCGTTATTGCCAATATACGGCCACAAATGTTGGAAATGTTAGACGTCATCGAATTTTGGACCTTCAGATTAGACTTTGTCCGAGCCAGACGTGGCGGTCATATGCCAGAAGTCATATTTAAATTATAATTCCAGAAGATTATCTTTCTAATAAAGTAAATTTCATGTCAATTTAAAAATTCATCTTTGTTTTCTTCCACTTTAAAGTTCCTCTATAAAAAAAACACCCTTTATAACTTCCCAGGTGAAAAAGTTCATATATGAGCATAAATGGTTCCATGTATGGCCATATATGAACATAGATGTAGTGTATGGAATCATATATGGGTAAAAACATGCAAAAGGAAAAGTTCATATATTGATATGTATTTTATGGGAGTGAATTTTGACACAAACTCACTCACGCTCACGAGAGAAAAATTTCACTCACACTCAATCCCTAACGAAAACTGTTTATCGACTTACACTCACTCACGCTCACTTAAGTAAATTTAGATTTTGCTCACACTCACTCGTTAGTCGCGTGAATCACGTAAATTCACGAAATAAAAACTGTGAATGTAAATTGTGAATGTTTTGCTTTAAACATGTAAAAACATTTAATAGGCGTAAAAATGTTTTGGTAAAACTCTACTCACGCACACTCACTCACACAAAAATGTTACTCACTCACTAATAATTTTCTCCTACTCTCACTCACTCAAGTTCACGTGAGGAAAATTCAAATATAAGGAAATTGCAATAAAAAAAAGCTAAATTTTAACCTTAATCAAAAAACATAATCGTTTTGAGAGCTTATTATTACCAGTCGAACTTAATTTACTAAAATGCTAAATCAAGCTAATCAAAAAGCTAATTAATAATAATTTTACTATAGCAGTCAATACACATGTGAGAGAGAAACTTAAAAGTATTGATCATAAGAATTCCTCAAAAATGTTTTGTGAAGTAAAAAACAGTTTAGGTCAATACAACCGGTGAATATTAATACGCTTCAAATCCCACAAGAAGAGGAATTTTTCATTAGAAATGCGGGTATATCACCTGACGTTCTAGAAAGGTATAATGAAAGTAGTAAATTCTTAGGAAAAGATCAAAGTCAAATTTTGAACACCATTGGTGCTTATCCAGAGTCAATTCACTCTTTTAAAAAAATCGATCCCCAAAATAGAGTGCATATTGATGTGGATAATTGTTTAAAAAAATTTTTGGAAACAAAAAATGAATACGAAACTAATCTATCATCCCTGTTAAGATTTACGGATTATTTCAAGGCTAACGAGATAAATGAATCTATAAATGATAATTATTTTATAACGAATAATTCGTTATTATACATTTTCAAAAGTTTAAAAAAAAACTTTCTTCAGGTTTAGACAATATCCCAAATATTGTATTAAAAATATTACTGATGTAATGGTCCCTGAATATTGCACTATTTTCAATAACATGCTTAACAATTCCTATTTTCCGCGAGCATGGAAGGTAGCGAAAGTTGTAAATTTGCCCAAAAAGGATAAGGATACAAGTGTTCTAAAAAATCTCCGTGCTATTAGTTTACTACCACATATTAGTTTTTGAAATTTGCGTAAATAATAATTTAGTAAAGTTCTGTGAAAAAATGAATTAAATAATGACAGACAATTCGGTTTCAAATAAAGGGTTCGCCAAATAACTTTTTTTTTTGAACTCCTGAACCAATTGGACTTTGTATGGCGTCATACCAAGGTCTTTATGCAAAATTCGTCTCAATGATGTCTCCGAAATGTTCAAGTGTTGAGAACGACGGTGAATTGATGTTGATGGCGCTTCACGCACACTTTATGCCACAGCAGCAATATCCTCGGGTGTACGCACTATTTTTGGCTTTTCACGCTTTGGTTTATCGATGAGGATGCCAGTTTCTTTCACTTTTTTCACAAGATAACGAACATACGGACCATATTCGTTCAGCGGAAGGATAAAACTAATTATCTGTCAAATCAGACATGAGCTAAGTGTTACCATTCACGAAATAAGCACTAGTTGAAAAAAAAAAGTTAGATGGCGGACCCTTTACAATCACTCAACAATTCACGCAACACATATGCTTGTCTCAAATATTCATTGGAACCTGAACAAATCTTTGTGTACAGGTGGCTGTTTGATAGACTTTGAAAAGGCGTTTGATAGCATATGGATACCGGCATTAATTTACAAATTATTGAAATATAGGATGCCTATATATTTAACTATATTATTACACAACATGTTAAACAATAAATCTTTTCTAGTCTGCAATAGAAAACAAATAAGTACAAAAAAATTTATTGTAGTAAATGGTCTTCAACAAGGAACAGTGAATTCCCCAATTCTATTTAATATTTGTATATTTGATTTATTAACGAAAATTGATAATATCATTGCTTTTGCAGATGATATTATAATATACCACGCCGATAATAAAATAGAAAAAATTAATAATGAATTACAAACATACTTTAAGATAGTTGAAAAATACGCAATAGACTTTAAAATGAAAATCAACTATAACAAATGTGAAACCATTTTGTTCCGTCCGCCAGTAGGAAAATGTAATTACAACATAAGAACAAAATGGAAAGTTTTTGGTATAATATCAAATACCAATATACATATTCCCAATAAACAAGTTGTAAAATACTTGGGAATTAACCTAGATAAGTTTTTATATTTCAATTCTCATATAAATGCACAAATAATTAAAGCAAGAAATGCTTTTTTCATGTACAAAAAACTGTTTTATTCACAATATATCAATCCTAGAGTTAAAGTCATACTTTACCAATCACTAATTAGACCGATTATAATATACGGTTGCCAAATATGGTTTAACATTTCTCCATCATATATGGAGCAAATTCTAGTATTTGAAAGAAAGTGTCTAAGATCATGCACATCGCTGTATAGATCTCCAAATAGTGATTATGTGAAATACATATCAAACCAAAAATTATACAATTCTGCAAAAATAGGCAGAATAGATCATTTTGTTATTCATATAATTAGAAATCATATTGCAAAAATTTGTGAATGCTTTGAAATAATTTAATTATGGCACCATATTACAAAAATATATTACATATTACAAAAATATATTTATAAAACCCTCCAAAGTGGATATGTACCACCTGATGCTTTCGTATACCTCGACAGTAAATAATTTATCCAAAATGAAATAGGCATACCTATATTTCGTATACCTCGACAGTAAAGGATTTATCCAAAATGAAATAGGCATACCTATATTTTACCATATATATAGGAGAGCCAATAAAAAAGCTATTCATTACAATCAAATCATACTTGGTAATACTAGGTTTGATACAAGTATTTATTCAGGTGATAAAAACATTTTTCCAAACATAAATAAAAGAAAATTTTGGTGGCTTAACTAAAATCTCTCCTTCCAACTTGTTACCCCTTGACAGAACTTTTTAGCGTATAAATATAGAAGTAACTTTTTTTTAAATTTTTTGTTACATTAAATTATATTGATTATACTTACATGTATATAAAATAAATCTTATATTTATTTCTAAAAAAAAAATTAAATTTTCCTATTAGTATACTTGAGAGCCCGATTATGGGACTATGTATAACAATAATTTATAATTACTATTTGTTTATTTATAGTTTTAAGTACATGAATTTTCTTTAAATAAACACTTACAAAAAAAAAAAAAACGTGAGGAAAATTAGGTTTTACTAACACTCACGAGTGAATCACTCTAATCACGCAAAATTCTGCTCACGTGCCCATCTCTAATTTAAACAGATGTTGAGACTTGTGAAGTTTAAGTGGACAGCCTTAAATAAATCCATCAAGAAATCGAAAAAAATGCATTATTCAATATGTGATACTTTTTCGCAAAGGCATGTATGTCTAGGTTAAGTGGATAGCATTAAATAAATCATTCAAGAAGCCGAAAATCTGCATTATTCTATATGTTGTACTTTTCCGCAAAGGTATTAAAAAAATAAATTCCAAAAGGCTATTTTGATTAGTTTCAAAATTTTGTATATTATATTGAACTAAACAACTGCTATACTATGTGGATAATTTTCACGAAAAAAGGTTTGGGCCGTAATCATTGTCAAAAATAAAGTATACTTAAGGAATTCAACGGTGTTCTTTTCTAAAAAGCATACTTTAGGTCTGAAGACATAATTATAATACAATTTTTCTTTTAAGACCTTTGCAAACCTTAAAAGCATTTAATGCGTTTATCAATAAAAAAAGCTTTTCTAAAACTTCGGGTTCTGATGAGATTTTCAGCCATATCGAACTAATGTCAACCTAGCTAATATGTTGGCTTTGCTTTATTTTTGTAAATATACGCAGTTTGCAAGTTCCTTATAAATTAAAAATAACTGTAAAATTGTATAGATGTATAAAAAACAAAAAACTAATAAAACTGTTAAAAATAAATTTTAATTTGTGCGCCCCGGTAGGCTAGTTGGTAGCGTGCTGGCTTATCAGTGCGGGGGTCGTGGGTTCGATTCCCACCAGAGGCACTGGTCTGTTTTCGCTACAACGCGCCGAAGGCCATAGTAGCTAGTGCTCGGTTAGGGTAATAGTATATAATTTGTAATTATATGATTATTAATTAATAAAAAAAAAAAAAATTTAATTTTCATTTCAAATAAATAAACTTTTTTCCTTTCTGGTTATTTTCTTTTGAGGTAACCCAGGTGAAAATGGGATGAAATGAGGTATATGATCATTTGAGCTGGCCATATATTTTTCAATATGACCATATGCGATCTCATATATTACGATATATGAGCCCATACATGTTCATATATTGAACTATACATGATCATATATGGCAAGCTATACCCATATAAAATCTTATACAGTCCTGTTCATATACGAATCAATTTTCGCATATGAATATAAAATCAGCTCTTCAATATTGCGACTTGCTTATATTTTAGTACAAAGTGTATGAAAACATTTTGTACATTTAATGTGACACCCATTTAATACCGATTCAACTCAAAACGACCTTTATAGTTGCCTTAATAGAAAAATAGGTAACAACAGTTTTTTAATTTAAAGTCGCTTTCATAAAAAAACAACTTTAGTGCGGGACTATGATTAGGGGCCAATGATTCTGAATTTAACAGGCCATAATTTTGAAAATATGTTGGATCTTATTCTACCACTGACTTATGCAAAAACAAAACTGAGTTTTTGAAAATGTAAAGAAACAGACTATCCTTATAATAAACTTTTTGTATTTGTGCTTTATCAAAATCAAAAAAAAATTTAAAAAATATTTGGTTTAAATCTTTTTTTGGAATTTTAACATTTAAAATGAAATATGATAAAATGTTTCTGGCAACGCTGTTTAATACATTACTACAAAAATAATAATAATAAAAACAACTTAAATAATTTAATACCTTGACTTCATATACAAACGTGTTCTGAATAATATTATTGGAGTAATTTTTAAAGAGTTGTATATATATTAGGCTGCCCCTTATGTGACGGTTTGAGTATTTTCATTAATAACATCCTCAGTTTTATTTTGTCTGCAATGGAAGAACTGTTTTTTTTTCAAAACGTTGCACTGTGTGTTCAAATGATGTCAACAGAGGCGATTAATAGAAATTTAGAAATCAAGTTTTTATAATTAAATTTGGTATCGGGTAACAATAAATAAAAAAGCGAAAAACAGGTTAAAAATTTGTTTCATGTAATGATAATAATAACATCTCATCAATAAAAAGGTTGTAAGCTTAAAACTACGCCTTCCCAGAGTTAGTCGCCATTCTGGATATCGCTGCTGAAAATGTTTCACTTTTTGGAAAGTTTTCAGAATCGAGATATTGAATTCGTTAAATATCAACAATCTAATTTAATCCATAAACGAAAATAATGCAAAAACATCTTAATTTTTAAATTATTTTTATTATAATTATATAATGTGAAATATAGGTTTGCACAATTTCAAAATTTTAGAAACATATTGCCACAAATTAAATTAAGCGTCCTGGGTCTTTTATGTCACCACGCTAATCAGAGTTAATGCATTTCCATCCATCCATTGATTTTCAAAGGCGGGTAGAGAATGGATAAAACTACTTTGTGAAAATGTTAGTGGAAAACTTCATTCCGTTTTTAGGGGTAATATCGGTTCAAAAGTCTGAAAATTTACACAGTCGGAAACATTGCACGAATATGTATCTAAGGGAAGTGGCTAATAGCGTTAGGGGTTTTTTATTGTACAAAAAATATTTATCTCTTGACGACGACCAGTCACCCAAGCTTCAGGTACGATTTCGTGACATGACCAATAAAATAGGCATTTAACAGTTTTGTGAAATAATCGAAAAAACATGGAAGAATGTTTTATATCAGTGGTTAATTTATAAGTCCCAAGTATGTAAAAATGGAATCGGGTTAAGTATGTTTAAAATAAAACTAAAGATATCGTAACTTCCGTCTACTAAAATTTAATTTGTATATTCAAAAATAATGCAAAATTTGGCGAAAACATCCAGATTCGGTACAATTTTGAAAAATAATTAACTTTCATCACAAGGGCTGAAAAAGAATTGCACCAAATACAAAATACGCATTATAATTTTTGTCTTTAATAATATGTAGCTTAGGCCGGGTCGATTTGTATGGAGGCAAAAAAATCGCTCAACGTTCAAGGAAAATCGTATTCTAGGGATCAAAATAAGAAACTTTGCCGAAGGAACCATACCTCTAAAACGAATTCTGATGTTCCGACCTTTGACCCGTACGGTCAAATTTTGAAAAATTCCACTTTGACCCATTTAGAGTGCCCCAATCGAATTTAACCCCAATCGAATATAATTTATACACGCTTCTGCTAGAGCGTCTTCCGGAGAAGAAATAGAGACCATAATCTTGGAAAGACTCCTCCTACTTTCTGAAATATCTCTATCCCGAGATTTTTACATTTCGCTATAAAAACACGGTTAAAAAGGCTCTCTTTCAACTTAAATTTTAACCTCTTTACGGTCACCTAGAATGATGATTTATGCATTAATCTGCTAGCGCGTCTCCCGAAGAAGAAGTAGCTCCCATAATCTTGGAGAGATTCCTCCTACTTTCTGAAATATCAAAGTGGGCTTTTTCAAAATTTGACCCTACGGTTCAAAAGTCGGGACATCAGAATTCGTTTTAGAGGTATGGTTCCTTCGGCAAAGTTTCTTATTTTGATCCCTAGAATACAATTTGCCTTGAACGTTGAGCGCTGTTTAAGTCGACCCGCCCTAATGTAGCTAGTATACTATAAAAATAGCTAGTAATGCTTTCAAATAAAGCAGCTTTAAAATATTTAAACCTTAAAAACGTTTTTGCATTTGTGTCAAATTCATAGATCATTTACGGTTCCAGGTTTAAGTGAGTTCGTGATATCCGACGAAATTCCGTCTCTGAATAGTTTTTAGTATGTCTAATCAGTAATAAAATAAAAAATTTATTTTTTTAATACAGTGAACTCCCGATAACTCGAACACCCTCAAATGTGAACGACTCGGAAACAGTAACACTTTTATTTTTGTACATTACGCTAAACGTGAACGAAGTGATAAAGCTCTAAAACATGAACAAAATTATCGTTAACTTGTTAGGTTTTTTTGTTAAACTCTTTTTATTTTAGAAAATCTTCGAATACACAGATTTTTATGGAAATATGTGAATTTCAAACATACAACCCTTTCCATCAAAGTACATCAAATACTTTATAGCTTTTCGGGATCGACTAAAGCCCGTCTAATACAACAATAATTAATATATGTACATTAGAGCGGCATTTTCGTTACAACTTTAGATTTTTATCAATGCGATTATTGACGAAATAGGCCTTAAAGTTAGATGGTGTGAATTTGAGAAAACCCGTTGCGTCTCGCGTTCAAAGTTTTCGATTTTTGAAAATTTTCCTTAAACTGCTTTAATAAAATTATGTTTACACATAATTTTTAATTAATTTTGGCATGCTAAGAACAAATATTTAAGCATTTTTAAAATCGGACTAATTTTTATTACAAATGTAGTGACCGCCTTTTTAATTACATTTGTAGTTGTTTTAAGTATCATTTCTATTCGTTTATACCTTCTTATTTCCCTGAGTGTATGTAAATCAATTTTTAATTGAAATGCTGGGTTTCGGATGGTTTTTTGGCTTCGGTACAGGTTAACGTTTTCCTAAATATCGAGTTCTTCCACATTGAACCAAAATGAATGAAAATCAACAAATTGTAATTTGAGAGACATCCTAATATTCATATTTACGTACGAATAACTTGCAAAGAGCATCAGTATTAGGTGAATACTCTAAATCTATCCCAATAAACAATATTAGAAAAGTGGCCTGCACTCTGGTTCTGTAACTAAATCTTGTCATTTTCGCATCGAGAAATGCCAAATCTGATCTTAATGCTTTATACAGGGTGAGTTAAGGCATGACTATGTTCCCAAGTAAAAAAGTTTATACAAATTGAGATTAAATTTTATAGAATTATATGTTTATCTGTATAAGCATATATAGTCATATAAACATATATGTTACAGCATAAATAGTTGTATCTAATTGTATATATATAGCTTTGTGTTATTGCAAAAAAATTGTATGTGACGTAAATACAGCAATATATTATTTTATATTGTCTTATAAAAATTATACCTAATTATATATTACAATATAGAGTTATATATGGGCTCGTGTATAATTCAACATAAATGCACATATAATTATATATAACTACATGTAATCTCATATTAAAATATTTTTTGCATTTCATTTTGAATTGTCAGGTTTGAGATCATAATTAAAATATTACTATTATAAATAGAAACACTAATTGTTAATAAATGTCCTACATATTGTGAGGATCAAACATTGTGGGTGGTGGATTATAATGATTCACCACACACAGTTGTAGGTGAATAAAAGTGCGTAGTCTCCAAAAGTATGTGGCCGCCTCCAGAATTAGAAGGAAAAAATGTTTCTATTTTCGGTTACCTTTTTTTATAAAATCGCAAAATGGAAAAACTTTACTCAGCGAAGACACTACATTGCATATCACATAGGAAAAAACTGCTAAACAGGGCCGAATTCCGGTCACGCCGAAAAACTTTACTCAGCGAAGCCGGACTTTGGACGAATTGGAGGAGAAAACCCTTAAGGCAATAAATCTTGTACTATTACCTCCACGCGGTTATCAATGGGTTATGCAAATGATAGCAACTAAATAGTCATATTTGCATGTAAAATTCATTATTTGAACTGGAAATTTTACAAAAATAACCAAAAAGAAAACACTAAAATACATCCTCCTCATTTTTGTACTGAAAATAACTCTAGAGGGCGCTACGTATCAAAGATCAGAAAAACAATATAATTTTTGGAATCTTTAGGACATTTCACTTCATTTGAGTACACACACTTATATGTTTCTACGCATACCGGTTTTAGCGCTATGAGGGTACACTCACAATATTTTTTTCCGTAAATACTACTGAATATACACATTAAATTTACTGAAAATCAGTTTAAAAAACTTTTCGTTTAAAACAATTGTATTTTCTAGTTCATTTTCAACTGTTGAAAAATTAATTGACAAAATCGATAAAAACAATAGATTGTTTTCGTTTATTTCAATACTCAATACAATATAACAACTTATATTAGTTTTCAGTTTTTTTATACATCGAGATTATTTTTATGTTATTTTCCATTTATAAGCAGCTTTCAACCTCCGTATATTTACATAAATAAAGCAAATCAAATATATTAGCTAGGTTGATACTAGAATTTCGATCAGGCTAAAGATCTCATAGAGCCTCCATAATACACAGAACTTTAAATAGATTTTTTGTTAACAACTTTTTGTTTTAAATAGAAAATTTTAACTGAATACTTTAACTATTACCGCAAGTCCTTTTTTTGTTTATTTTGTTTATTAAATAACAGACAGAAAGAATATGACCTAGGCGCTTAGGTCGAAAGTGCGCACTCCGTCTAGCGCTGATCTCCACAAGATCTTTTTCATCTTCTCTTACATTTATTAACAATTAGTGTTTCTATTTGTAATAGTAGCATTTTAATTATGATCTCAAACCTGATAATTCAAAATAAAATGCAATTTTAAAAGATCAACAATACATACAAAATTGTCAATTTTTTATCATATTGCATAAAACCATATAGTGCTCCACACAAAATTTTTAGATCTGATAATACATGACCCATTGGATAATAACAATAACCATAATAACAATATTTTCTGAGTGATTTTATATATAATTGTATAATATCCGGAGATAATATTTTGGAGATAACTTAAAAAATTTTGCTTTTTGTTAACAAGAACGACTCGAGCTCCCGTAATCACACACTTCCCTAAAGTATTTACAGAAAATTAGCGAACAAAATGTTGCCCAAATATAACTCTAATTTTTCAATATGTTAGTCATGCTGCAAAACTGAAAATTTTTATTTTAATAACCCTGTTTGGAGGTAAAATGTTGAAATAAAGGCTTGCTTTTTTGTTGGCTCCATGTAAAAACAGTAGGGCGGGTCTATTTAAAAATCGCTCAACGTTCAAGGAAAATCGTATTCTAGGGATCAAAATAAGAAACTTTTCCAAAGGAACCAAACTTCTAAAACGAATTCTGATGTGCCGACTTTTGACCCGTAGGGTCAAATTTTGAAAAAGCCCACTTTGATATTTCAGAAAGTAGGAGGAATCTCTACAAGCTTATGGGAGCTACTTCTTCTCCGGGAGGCGCGCTAGCAGATTAATGCATAAATCATCATTCTAGGTGACCGTTAAGGGGTTAAAATTTAAGTTGAAAGAGAGCCTTTTTAACCGTGTTTTTATAGCAAAATGTACAAATCTCGGGATAGAGATATTTCAGAAAGTAGGAGGAGTCTTTCCAAGATTAGGGTCTCTATTTCTTCTCCGGAAGACGCTCTAGCAGATGCATGTACGTTGAGCGATTTTTTTTGCCTCCATACAATTCGACCCGGCCTAAAAAACACTGCCACGAGGTGTATATACCCTATGGGGAGTGAGGAATCAATTGTCTTAAAAGTGACTGGTTAAAGAAGGACTTATCACAGGACTGGTATAATTTAATACTGAAGTGGGTTAAGCAGTGTCAATTGTGTAGTGTATTTGACAAGACAACGTTGTCATACCTTCTGTATGACAACTTGACACTTAATTGTGATCGGCTAAAAGCCGTACTTTTTTAGCTGGCTATACGACACCTCTTTTTAATTACTAACCCGCGGGAATCGCTGACGTCGAGATTACCCACTAATCTTAATTAAGGTAGAGTTAAGATATGTAGCATATAACGTTACGAAGTTTTGTGAATATTCGAAGTTTTGTATGAGTGTCAGTAGCAGTTGCATGCAGAGTTTCCGGCTTCTATCTCGTCGGCTAATGGTCGAGGTTCGGGCTACTTATTCTCATCTTGAAACATAACGATTACAGCACTGCTATTTTATTTTGTGCATGCAATAAGATTTTAGAAGAAAAAGAGGGAGAAAATGAAAGGGAAAGCTAAAGAGGAAAAAGGAAACGGAAATAAGTCTTTAAGTCGGCGAAAGTTATTTTTGTTGACAGAGTCGTGTGTAGATGTTAACACGATCGAAATTCCCCTCCCAACCATGATCATACTAGGAAGTGCAAGTAGATTTTGTATGATCCCATATATTCTCTATCCTAACAAGTTACCCAGGAATCAAAAACAAACTTTTTACAAGTTCATAGTAATATTCAAAATTTTATTGAAATAAAATTAAATCCTTAAACATACGTTTAAATAAATTAAAATGCTCAACCTAGAGCGAAGTGAAACAAAAGAAAATTTAAATTAATATTAAATGAAGTATTCATGATGAAAACTAATAAAAATTAAACATTGAAAAATAAAAAATAACTTAATTCGCTAATACGAAGCGTGCAAAAATCAGTTTGTTTAAAAAAAAAAATGCTGGAAAGGAAATTTAAATGGCGATATCCAATTCGGCTATCATAAAAATGTTTAATATAATGTAATAAAAATCATTTTTTTTTTATACGTGCATAAATAAAATATTGATTTTGTTTTTTTTTTATATTTTTGTGCAAAAAACTTATTTATTCATGTTTCACATTTATCATAATAAAAAAAAAATTAACAAAAATAATTTTACTCGGGGCGACAAAAAAAAAATAAATGAAATTATTTGACCCGACCGGGATTTGAACTCACGAATTTAAACAAAATAAAAATTGTTTAATAAAATTTATTTAAAACATTAAAAAAAAAATATTACTTCGACTTGACCGGGATTCGAACCCACGACCTCGAGATTATTGGTTCGGGCTCTAACCAACTAGGCTACACCGGATATTGAGTTTACGAGTTAATTTTGCGTTTATGTAAACTAACAGAAAATGAGAGAGTATTATGTTAACATGTAAACTCCATGTAACTAAATATTCTCAGGCCCGTTACCTTAATTAAATAATTAAATACGTTTTAGTTAATAACTTTTATAATTTTTAACCGATTTTAATGAAATAGAGATATTTTTAATCGTTAATTAAACTCCAACACGACAATTATTAAAATTTTCTGATTAAATAATTAATTATAAAACCACATTCACTGTTCTTTTAATAAAAAGTGGTTAACATTGCCACTTATGTTAATAGCATAACTCTGTTAATATCAATTTTAACAGCAGTCTTCACTATTTATATCATTTATAAGTAAAGGTGTTTTTATGATATATTAATTATTTATAAAAACAATTAAATAGAAATTAATAAAATGACTTACCAGGACTGGATTCCACGTAGAAAGATCTTTCGATGGCTCCTTCCTGTGTACGTAGGCTGCTTTAAAAGTTCTTATAAAAATTTAACTAATTATTGTGTTTGCCGTTTTATGTTAAATTATTTAAATTACCGGAAATTTAACATGATTTTTTTTTAACGATTTAACATTAAATTTAGTATTTTTTTTTTTTTGCTTTTCAAAAATAGCTTTTAAAGTTTTAAAATTATTTGTTTTTAATGTTGTTTTTATT
Organism: Delia radicum; assembly: GCA_021234595.1. Lineage (NCBI taxonomy): Eukaryota > Metazoa > Arthropoda > Insecta > Diptera > Anthomyiidae > Delia > Delia radicum. Next base: position 156,741,371 of record CM037854.1, read on the forward strand.
AAAATTAAAGTTTTTTTCATTTAGATAAATTCTTGTTTTGACACTTGTTTTAAACTATTTTTGTATTTTTTTGCACATTTCTTTTTTTTTCTGATTTTTGCATTCTTCTTAGTTTTTTTTTTTTTAAAGATTGGTTGACATAAGTGAACAAAAATTTATAAAGTGAACAAAAATTTGGGAATAAAAAAAAATTAGATAAAATTAAAAATTTAAATAAAAAAAAATTTAATTAAGTGAAACTAAGTGTATTTCTAAGAAAAGTGTTTGGATTTAAGCTTTTTTAAAATGTATTATTAAATGAAATGTTATTGAAAATTTTAATTATGAAAAAATAAAATTATTTTAAAATTAGTTTTAATGTGTTTTTTTTTCTTGTGGTTTTGTTATTTCTTTTTAGTGTTTTGTGTTTTGTTGTTTGAGACACTTTTGTGTAAATTTTTTTTTTTTTGATATAAAAAAAAATTGATTTTTAACAAAAAAAATTTAAATTAAAGATTTTAGATTTTAATTGACACAGCACTTTTTTGTTGTTTCTAGAGTCAGATTTTCCCTAGCACTTTCAATGGATTTTAATTAATTTTTCTGTGATAATAAAAAAAAATTGTTTTTTAGGGTTGTTTTGTTTCAGTTTTTTCTTACTTCTCGTTTTTTTGTTGTTTTTTAAACAATTTTCTTTTGGCAATTAAATTTATAGAAAATTATTTTTTTTTTTTAATAAAATTTAAGAAAATTTTCACAGTTTAGCCACTTTTCACAGATTTTAAAAAAAATTTTCCTAGTTTTTCACTACACTTTCACTTTCACTGATTCTGTTGATTTTTCCTGGAGATGTTGATGAAAATTTCCTGGAGATGTTGATAAAAATTTTCCTAGGATTTTTCCTGCCAACGAAAATTCCTCCTTTTCGGTAGAAACAGCCCCAAATGAAGAAAAATAAAGCAGCGTAGCCCCTGTGAATTCAATGTAAAAGTTATGGTTTTGCAAATTTCTACGTGTTTGTGTATGTTTGTGTTACCTTCTTTTATATAGCTAACAGCCAGGTATATGAATATAGATTTTGCTGTCAGAGCCCCAATATAAATTAAATTAATTCGGGGGTTGATTAAAAATGAAAATTTTTAATCGAAATCAACCAGTTTCCGTATAAAATTTTCTATTAAAAAAAAGAAAAATATTTCGGAAAATTTAGAATATGAAATTAATGAAAACTAAGGAGTATTTCCAACTCAATTTCGGGAAAAAATTTTTGTTTCAAGAAATGAAAATTTATTGAAAAATTTGGAGAGAAAAAAAAAATAGTTTCTCTGGAAAAATAAAATTTAATTTAAAAGAATTGAGAAAGGAAATAAATTGAAAATTTTGAAAAGAAAATTAATTTCCCGGAAAAATTAAATTTTCTTAAAAAGAATCTTCCTTGTATTTTCATAAAATAAATTTATGAAACTTAATCGACAATTTAAATTAATAAATTTAAAAACAAAATTTTAAAGTTTCCACAAAAAAAATATTTAATAAAAAAACTTACGTGATTGAAAAATGTCAGCACGACGATTTTAAAAAAAACTTGTAGGTGATAGACAGCAAAAGAGAAAGATTTTTGCTCCCGCTATGTCTTTTATACCCAAAAAGGGTTGGAAAAATTTGGAAAATATTTGGAAAAACCCGCTGATTCAGCGGTACCAAATACATGAACATATTTTTACACACACTAGCATAAACCATAAACGTCAAACTTTTTGACACACACTGCTTTACCCTCAACAACAGGGTGTACTAAAATAGAACTATCACTGTCAAAATTTTCATCTTTAACAGTTTTTAAGATTTAAAAAAAAACAGTGTTCAAAAAAAAACTAATAAAATTCATATAAATATAAACAAAAAAAAATCAGAAATATTTTGGCTACAAGCGCCTCTACAAAACCCCCCAACCAAAATCAGACTTGGGTGGCAAAGCAGCACAAGGTTGATCCCGCTTGTAGCAAGATTAGAAAATGAAAAACAAAAAAAACTAAAATCATTGCCGTATATCCTTAGCATGATAAATTCCGATAGATTTCCCGCTGAGATCCTCTAGCTCGTAATAACTCTTCCCGGTTTTCTTCCGAATTCTAGCCTTGACAAACGGCGGAGCTAACTTGGCATTAAAGCCCTTTTCAAAATTGCTTTGTCGAAAATTTCTTCGAAAAAACTTCCTGACCTTCAACATAATTCACCTCTCGTGAACGAAGATTGTACGATTGCTCATTCCTTTCCTGTTGACGACGCATATTCTTAGAAGCACGACCCCTAATAGTATCAAACGAATCTTCACGTCCAAAGTTCACTGCCCTATCATCCAGCATTTGTAAATTCCGTAAAAGTGCATAAGTGTTACCGTTGGTAATCATATGCTGTCCGAATGCCATGTAATAAGGAGAAGTACCTATTGAAGTATGCACAGCTGAACGTAAAGAACAACTTATGCTGCTGAGGTATTCATCCCAATTACTCTGGTCGTGTTTAATATATGCCCTGATAGCTGATAGCACTGAACGATTGACACGTTCTGAGGCATTAGCTTGAGGCGAATGAACTGCGGTGTAAATGTGGTTAATGTTGTAATTCAGCAAAAGTTTGTTAAATTGCGAAGACTTAAATTGCGATCCATTTTTTAAATTTAATCCAGAAACTAATCCTGGAGGAAGTAAATCAAAGGCATTCCAAAAATCCATACCTAAATACAAATTTTGAGATAAAGTAGGTACGATATATAATACTATTTTATGAACAATTCCTCTAAACGAAATATCCGTGACAGCAAAACCTAAAACTGCTTGTGGTTTTCCATCAGCTGTGTTGACGTGAGAACGAATTTTTCGAAATTTTCGACCAGAGTCCAAAAATTCCCTAGCGGCTTGAGAACCTAAACAGCTTACGGAAGCCCCGGTATCCAATAAACCCATAATTGTCTTGCCAAAAAGCTGTACTTCACCATAAGGACGTATATCGTTTGGCCTATCGAAAATTGTACTGACGAGCAAACGGTGCGTATGACGAATATTTTTCCAAAAATCTTTCATACGTTTTGATGACCTTACGTGTTTAACACTAGGCTTCGGCTTATCAAAAATTTCAGAAGAATTTATATTCTGAGTTGTAAAATCAGGGTTTGGTGTAAAATTACACTCGTTAGAATTAGGTATAGTTTGAAAAATTACTCTTGATTGGTGTTCGTTACTTGATTCGGTTTGCGTGCACTTTTCAGCGCACCCGTTCGGGAGTTTTTTGACGAATTGCAAAAAGTACACGTTGGCTTATACATATTCGCTGCACCGCATCCGTAACAGAAAACGTTACGCTCTTCAAGGCAATCTTGGTAACGGTGACCAGCTTTTTGGCAGTTCCAGCAGACTAAGGAAACAGCAGAAATTTCTTCATCAATAAAATCGACATCATCTTCCCCAATCTCATTTATAATTCTACGGTTTGAAAAAGGTTTTGAAAAAGTTTGCCTCTTACCTACATCCTGCATGAAAAATTCACGTTTTCTACATATATCTCTCAACTGAGAAACCGAATTTACTTGGATATTCAAGATTTCATGCTGAATTTCTGGCAACAGGTTACGTCTTAGAATTTCTACCAAAACTTTTTCATTAAGAGGTTGAGAAAGACGATCAGAAATATCAACAATGGCTTCGTAAAATGTATCAAAACTTTCTCCATGCTTTTGTTTACGATCCCTTATCATTTCTCGAAAATCTACGTCAGTTCGTGAATCCTTATACTGCTCACGAAGAGCCTTACACAATTCTGACCAAACAATTCTCCTGGCTGATTTGTGATATCTCCAAAACCATGTAGAAGCTTTGCCCTCAAAAAGAGTTGAAATGTGGTCACAAAGAACCTCAAAATTACCACCAAGTGTCTGATTAGTAAGTGCCTCAAGTCTATAATTAAAATTTTCTATAGGCATGCCTTGTGGATCACCTGTGAACCTAATTTTCCAATTATGAATCACATGTCCTACTTTATCAGCCCTAATTGACGAATATGCAGGAGTCATCATACTACCATTTAAATTTTGATTTAAGCCATGAGGTAAATTCGACTGATTTGACTGACTGTTGTTATTTGTATTAGCCGGAAGACCCAAAAATTGCTCCAAAGTTTGCTGTTCAACATCAGGTAATGTTAGAATAGCCGATGGTCTGTTAACAGCAGTAGCCTGAGTACCCTGTGGAGTATGAGTATTGGATGACGGTAGATTTAAATTCAATTGCTGAAAACAAGATCTAATATTCGTGTCAATTAATCTAGTTAACCTATCACTAAGAGTATCGCACAATGCTTCCTGCTGTGTATTTACCGCAGCAGAAACTAAATTCCTAATACGATCATCTAGCTCCGGAAGATTAACAGCAGACAAAACTGAACTTTCATTATCAACAGCAGGTGTAACGCCATGTGGAGATGTACTAGTATTAGACCTATTTGAATCATAATTTAACTGTCTCTGTGTTACTGACCGAGTCCCATGTAGAACAGAGGGATGTTGCTCCTCTAAGTTTGTCGCAGACGAAGTTGTATGCAATTCTAGTTTACCACTACAAACGGGACAAACGAAATTATCTGTGGGAATCTTCCTCAAACATGAACTATGAAGTGGGTGACCACATGGAGGAATATACCGAAATTTTGAATCCGAAATAACTTCCTTACACAAAACACAATTGGGAAGAAATGAGCCGCTATCCTTTTTAGGAGGCATTTCAAAATTGTTTATTAATAAAACTATTTTAAAAGTAAATATCTTGTAAAAGAAAAAAAATTGGTTATTGACACCAGTAAAGCAGAAATAAAAACTTCAGAAATATTATCGAAAGAATTTAAAGATAAATCTCAAATTAATTGCAACCACAAAAAAAAATATTTAACAAAAAAAAAATCAATGATTCATATCAAATCGAAAAAAAATATTTAAAATTAGTAATCAAAAATTTCAAAACTACAAAAAAACTTGAATTGCAAACAAAGATAGGAATAAGCTTAAGAAACGAAAATATTATAAATTCTCGTAACAAAAGAAATTCGAAATATTTTTTCCGAGAAAAATGAAGAAAATTCTATTTATTTAAAATCAGAAATTTTAAGGTAATAACTGGTATTAAATTTCTAATAAATTTTTATCAAAAATTTTAAGCGATTATAAAAGAGAAAAAAAAAAATATTTAAATTAAAATAAAAAAATATTATTTTTACGAAATCTTTAAACGGTATCAAAAGAAACAATCATAAATTCTTTGATTCCTGGTTAAAACTGTCGGATAGGTGAATAAAAAGTCAACAAAAGATAACAACTTAAAACCAAAAACTTGATAATAAAAAAAAATAGAACAGATATATAGAATAGTACAGACATACGATCGAGATGTTGTTTGTTGGTACTAAATTAGATTTTTTTCCAAATAGTAATTTCCAACAAAACAAGTTAAAGGAATTCTACTGAAATAATGAAACATCAAACGGTCTTCGAATAGAGAATGTCTCCAAAAGAAGCATTTCCTGAAAGACGTATTCAAAATTTGAATAAAATTATAAAAGCATAATAGTTATGGAGGCGTATGATTAATTTGTTTATGCAGGTTAACAAACAAAATATAAGTCAATTCCATATCATAATATTACTCATACGTATAGGTGGACAATAGGAAGAACTAAGAAAAAAAAGGTATACAGTCGGACAGAAAAGTGAATGAACAGAAATTAAGAGAATGGATATTTAGAAAATTTAAGGGAGCCACACTAATAATTTTGAAAGTTGATTCAAAAGATGACAAAAAAATTAATTCTGGATATGTGTGGCCCCACGTTGGGCGCCAAAAATAACTGTAGCATATAACGTTACGAAGTTTTGTGAATATTCGAAGTTTTGTATGAGTGTCAGTAGCAGTTGCATGCAGAGTTTCCGGCTTCTATCTCGTCGGCTAATGGTCGAGGTTCGGGCTACTTATTCTCATCTTGAAACATAACGATTACAGCACTGCTATTTTATTTTGTGCATGCAATAAGATTTTAGAAGAAAAAGAGGGAGAAAATGAAAGGGAAAGCTAAAGAGGAAAAAGGAAACGGAAATAAGTCTTTAAGTCGGCGAAAGTTATTTTTGTTGACAGAGTCGTGTGTAGATGTTAACACGATCGAAATTCCCCTCCCAACCATGATCATACTAGGAAGTGCAAGTAGATTTTGTATGATCCCATATATTCTCTATCCTAACAAGTTACCCAGGAATCAAAAACAAACTTTTTACAAGTTCATAGTAATATTCAAAATTTTATTGAAATAAAATTAAATCCTTAAACATACGTTTAAATAAATTAAAATGCTCAACCTAGAGCGAAGTGAAACAAAAGAAAATTTAAATTAATATTAAATGAAGTATTCATGATGAAAACTAATAAAAATTAAACATTGAAAAATAAAAAATAACTTAATTCGCTAATACGAAGCGTGCAAAAATCAGTTTGTTTAAAAAAAAAAATGCTGGAAAGGAAATTTAAATGGCGATATCCAATTCGGCTATCATAAAAATGTTTAATATAATGTAATAAAAATCATTTTTTTTTATACGTGCATAAATAAAATATTGATTTTGTTTTTTTTTTATATTTTTGTGCAAAAAACTTATTTATTCATGTTTCACATTTATCATAATAAAAAAAAAATTAACAAAAATAATTTTACTCGGGGCGACAAAAAAAAAATAAATGAAATTATTTGACCCGACCGGGATTTGAACTCACGAATTTAAACAAAATAAAAATTGTTTAATAAAATTTATTTAAAACATTAAAAAAAATATTACTTCGACTTGACCGGGATTCGAACCCACGACCTCGAGATTATTGGTTCGGGCTCTAACCAACTAGGCTACACCGGATATTGAGTTTACGAGTTAATTTTGCGTTTATGTAAACTACAGAAAATGAGAGAGTATTATGTTAACATGTAAACTCCATGTAACTAAATATTCTCAGGCCCGTTACCTTAATTAAATAATTAAATACGTTTTAGTTAATAACTTTTATAATTTTTAACCGATTTTAATGAAATAGAGATATTTTTAATCGTTAATTAAACTCCAACACGACAATTATTAAAATTTTCTGATTAAATAATTAATTATAAAACCACATTCACTGTTCTTTTAATAAAAAGTGGTTAACATTGCCACTTATGTTAATAGCATAACTCTGTTAATATCAATTTTAACAGCAGTCTTCACTATTTATATCATTTATAAGTAAAGGTGTTTTTATGATATATTAATTATTTATAAAAACAATTAAATAGAAATTAATAAAATGACTTACCAGGACTGGATTCCACGTAGAAAGATCTTTCGATGGCTCCTTCCTGTGTACGTAGGCTGCTTTAAAAGTTCTTATAAAAATTTAACTAATTATTGTGTTTGCCGTTTTATGTTAAATTATTTAAATTACCGGAAATTTAACATGATTTTTTTTTTAACGATTTAACATTAAATTTAGTATTTTTTTTTTTTGCTTTTCAAAAATAGCTTTTAAAGTTTTAAAATTATTTGTTTTTAATGTTGTTTTTATTAAAATTAAAGTTTTTTTCATTTAGATAAATTCTTGTTTTGACACTTGTTTTAAACTATTTTTGTATTTTTTTGCACATTTCTTTTTTTTTCTGATTTGTGCATTCTTCTTAGTTTTTTTTTTTTAAAGATTGGTTGACATAAGTGAACAAAAATTTATAAAGTGAACAAAAATTTGGGAATAAAAAAAAATTAGATAAAATTAAAAATTTAAATAAAAAAAAATTTAATTAAGTGAAACTAAGTGTATTTCTAAGAAAAGTGTTTGGATTTAAGCTTTTTTAAAATGTATTATTAAATGAAATGTTATTGAAAATTTTAATTATGAAAAAATAAAATTATTTTAAAATTAGTTTTAATGTGTTTTTTTTTCTTGTGGTTTTGTTATTTCTTTTTAGTGTTTTGTGTTTTGTTGTTTGAGACACTTTTGTGTAAATTTTTTTTTTTTTGATATAAAAAAAAATTGATTTTTAACAAAAAAAATTTAAATTAAAGATTTTTAGATTTTAATTGACACAGCACTTTTTTGTTGTTTCTAGAGTCAGATTTTCCCTAGCACTTTCAATGGATTTTAATTAATTTTTCTGTGATAATAAAAAAAAATTGTTTTTAGGGTTGTTTTGTTTCAGTTTTTTCTTACTTCTCGTTTTTTTTGTTGTTTTTAAACAATTTTCTTTTGGCAATTAAATTTATAGAAAATTATTTTTTTTTTTTAATAAAATTTAAGAAAATTTTCACAGTTTAGCCACTTTTCACAGATTTTAAAAAAAATTTTCCTAGTTTTTCACTACACTTTCACTTTCACTGATTCTGTTGATTTTTCCTGGAGATGTTGATGAAAATTTCCTGGAGATGTTGATAAAAATTTTCCTAGGATTTTCCTGCCAACGAAAATTCCTCCTTTTCGGTAGAAACAGCCCCAAATGAAGAAAAATAAAGCAGCGTAGCCCCTGTGAATTCAATGTAAAAGTTATGGTTTTGCAAATTTCTACGTGTTTGTGTATGTTTGTGTTACCTTCTTTTATATAGCTAACAGCCAGGTATATGAATATAGATTTTGCTGTCAGAGCCCCAATATAAATTAAATTAATTCGGGGTTGATTAAAAATGAAAATTTTTAATCGAAATCAACCAGTTTCCGTATAAAATTTTCTATTAAAAAAAAGAAAAATATTTCGGAAAATTTAGAATATGAAATTAATGAAAACTAAGGAGTATTTCCAACTCAATTTCGGGAAAAAATTTTTGTTTCAAGAAATGAAAATTTATTGAAAAATTTGGAGAGAAAAAAAAAATAGTTTCTCTGGAAAAATAAAATTTAATTTAAAAGAATTGAGAAAGGAAATAAATTGAAAATTTTGAAAAGAAAATTAATTTCCCGGAAAAATTAAATTTTCTTAAAAAGAATCTTCCTTGTATTTTCATAAAATAAATTTATGAAACTTAATCGACAATTTAAATTAATAAATTTAAAAACAAAAATTTTTAAAGTTTCCACAAAAAAAATATTTAATAAAAAAACTTACGTGATTGAAAAATGTCAGCACGACGATTTTTAAAAAAAACTTGTAGGTGATAGACAGCAAAAGAGAAAGATTTTTGCTCCCGCTATGTCTTTTATACCCAAAAAGGGTTGGAAAAATTTGGAAAATATTTGGAAAAACCCGCTGATTCAGCGGTACCAAATACATGAACATATTTTTACACACACTAGCATAAACCATAAACGTCAAACTTTTTGACACACACTGCTTTACCCTCAACAACAGGGTGTACTAAAATAGAACTGTCACTGTCAAAATTTTCATCTTTAACAGTTTTTAAGATTTAAAAAAAAACAGTGTTCAAAAAAAAACTAATAAAATTCATATAAATATAAACAAAAAAAAATCAGAAATATTTTGGCTACAAGCGCCTCTACAGATATTTTAAATAAAGAAAAGACAGTTGCTCATGTGAGCTAAAACAAATAATAATATTCTCAATTGTCCTAAACTTACCATTCATGTGACTGGTAAAGGGATTACATACCACTTAACCAGATTGCTTATTAACAAGAAAAAGCCAGTTGACCAGAATTTTACCCATTGGAAGCTGTTTAGTTTTCGTTTATTTTATACGACATGTACCTTTTGCGACAGTCTTGTAGTATGTCCATCTTTGGTTAGCCCTGTGGCATGCCACTATGTGGTTTAAAGAAGGATAAATGACCCCCTCCTATGACAAGCCAATGTTAAAGTTGCCAGTTGTTTACATAGGGTAGGGTTTAGCACAGGTCTCTGGCATGAAGGGACCGATCCTGTGGCACACGCAGAACCGGTCCCATTCCCCATAGGGTATTTTAATATTTACAGTTGTTCATTCAGGTAACTTCTGTTTTAAAAATTTGTTAGTTGTTCAAGTAGTATTACATTTTTTGTTTTTTTATAATATTATATTAAACAAGATACGATTGTATATGAACGTTTTTACTCGGGTAGTTTAATTTTCTAAAATGTTAGTGGTCCTTTTTTTAACTGGTTTAAGCGATTTTTTAAATTATATTTGAAGTGGTCCTTATTTGCATAATATTCTAAGTGTTTTAAATTACATATAATAATTTTTAAAAGTTTATGAAATTAGATATAATTTGATACAATTATTGAGAAAAACTAGGAACTGTTTGTATCAGCTTTTATCTAAGAATATAAAGTTAAATCTAATTTAATATAATTATATATACATATAATATACAAAAATTTGTGAGGGGACAAAATTCTGATGAAATTGTATCTAATGTATATCAACTTGATTAATTTGATACAATTGTATCGAATTCTATATAATTTGATGTATTTAGATATACATATCAAATTTTTACATAGTTTAACATAATTTTATATTGCTTCATATATTTTTTTTACTTGCCCGAGTAAAAAAAATGTATGTATAAAAATATATTCTTTAATATAAAAATCTATGGCTATATAAAATATCATATGTATCAATATTTATTTATATATAAGAATATTTTTAAAATGTTTTTTAAAGAAATTGTATGTATAAGCATATAAAATCATATATAAAAAAAAAAAATACTATTCTGAAATTTAAATATGATAATACATGGTTGATACATTTTATTGAAATTTGATATAAAATTATATTATATTATGTATTATATATACTTAGATCCGAGTTTTAGTCTGATAAAATTGCACTAAATATTATATTTTTGTATATTATTGTATGAAATTATATAGAATTTCATACAAATGAATGCTTATCCTATCATAATTAAATAAAAAAAATATTGAGAAACATTAATTTTTAACAGTTTTCAAAAAAGTTCACGCATAACCTTTAAGGTAAATTTGTGTTTTCTGAATGATATATGTCTTTTCCACAATGTATTAGGAGGTAAAACAACACGTAAAATAACATTTTTATGCATACTACCTGCCAATATCTAAGAAAGATGTTTGCTTAAGATTTAACGTTTAAATTGCAATATATTAAAATTTAACAAGACTGAAGATGGACATATTATATAGCGATAAATAGGTAAGTACTTCTGCTATTTGAAAATTTATTTTAAAAAATTGCCGAAAAACAAGCTAAATATAAAAAACGTTTTTCTCTAATTATCTTTTAAAAGTTTGAAGTTAAATAAATTTTTATCTATCAAATATATTGAAATGATTTTAACAATATTTATAGCTCAAAGTGTTGTTAATTTAAAACAATAAAGATAAGTTTAAAAAATATTTTTTTAAAATATGATTATTTTAAGATAAAAAAATAGTATCATAAAAAATTACTTTTTTCAAAAAATCTGCTCTCTAGCTGTGAATTATGCGTAGCCTCAGTTTTTGGGTTTTTTTTTTGAGGACTTGCTTAAAACATATTGACCTATTATTTTAAATTAAAAAAAAAAAATTAAATCCACAGGCAAAATGGCGGGCACACTGCGTTTAAAAATTGACCATTTTCGACCAATGCTGAGTGTAGACAGCATGTTCAGAAATATATAAAATTACATTCACAGCCTTTCTTGAAGTCCATTTTTTTTGAAACTGTTAAAAAATAATAATAACTATTAACAAAATACTGAGAAAAATGTAAATAAATTAAGTTACATTATCGGATAAAGTTGCCGATTTTTAAGAGTTTTTTTTTTTAATATTGTGAGCATTTTTCGCAGCTAAACTATTTAAAATAATTTAAAAATCTTTTGTAAAGTTTGTTTCTGAATGTATTAGTAATCCTAAAAATTATATTATTTTTTTTCATTTGGTTTGGTAACAAAAAAGATATTGGCCAAAAAAATCAAGGCAAAAAATTAACGTTTTATTTTTAACATCAAATGTCTTTTTAGGTTTAAGAGATATCTTACCACCATTAGCATGTTTTCTGTTTATCTTGCATAGTAGATTATCTCAGTCAATGTATTTTTTTGAAATCGGTTTACATTTGCCAAAGTAGCAAGCTCTAAAAGATTTTCTATAGTGGTCAACTTTGGTGTTATAGTAATCAACTTGTATAAGCACAGGGTTTCTCAAATGACAATATTCTAAAAGACTATAACTCCTTTAATTTGTCTGGGGATTATTCCTGTAGTATAGAAGTTTTATACTTATTATCACTTTATTTTGAAAATACACCACTGTGCGACATTTTAAAAATATTGCAAAAATTGTTCAGTTTTGTGTTTCGCAAAACTTACTAACTTGAAATATTGAAATGTTTTTTATAGTTCGCATATGAGTAATTATAATATCCTTTGAAATCGCAGATAATTCATTCAAATGTTTAATAACCAATATAAAATATTCAAAAATTAGTACAAGTTTGTCACATTCAAATGCAACGTTCAAAATTTATCGAACTGTGATCAACAACAATAAAAAATGTTATGTTTTTAAAAGTTTCCCACGTTTTTCTCTTCTACAAAGTTCTCTTCTCACGAAGAAATGAAATTATTTGTGTGTTTATCTACGATATTACGAACGAAAATAAATTTTCGAAAATATAACCAAAATTTGTTTCCCATATATATTCGACAAAAGTAATTGTCAGTTTCCATCGTTTCGTAATAAATAAACAAGCCCTAAGTTATTTACAAATTTAAAGTATTTAAAGTGGTCGCAGGTGAAAGAAAAAATTATTGGTGTTGCTGGTAGTATAAAGAAAGCAAAAAAAAAAGAAAAAAGAAAAAAAAAACTTTTCTCATGTTTTTTGTTGGTCTTGCAAGGTAGCCCGTCTGGAGGCGGTCTTAGGACAATTCGGAAAAAAATAATATTTTAGGTAAGTTTGAAAGTGGAACATTTAAGGAGATATTAAAGCTAAAAAATTGTCATTTACACCCATGGAACGTCGACAAATGCAAAAGTTGTCATCGCTTTCTGATGAAGAGATTGGGCAAATTTTGTATTTGATGAATTTCGATAGCGATACTGACGGAGAAGAAGATATGAAAGACGATTTGGATGACAACGCTTGCGAGACGAAGTGCCATATCAACATTGGATTTGAGGAGGATATAAATAGAGCGGTGAATATGTCAGATTCAATGCTGGTATCAGAGATTTGCCTTACTTCCAGCGGAAGTCCCGCATCATTTCAAAAATTATTATCTCCTTCTACTTCGATTGCTTCAAATACTCCTCGATCACAGAAACGCAAACGCAATGTGCCTGCTGACCAGAATATCATTCAGCCTGAAGATAGTATTATATGTGAAACAGGGGAGTTTATTGGATCCGTTTCGGATATAGATCCCAAATCTCAGACTTTCAAGAAAATTTTGTGGCGCCAAAAGAATTTAGTGCTGGATAACTCTGCGATTGCATTTTCTGAGCCCGAACTAGGAGAAGATCTCAAAAAGCTTGATACGTCTTTCAAATGCTTCGAATTCTTTTGGGCGATACTATTATTGAGCACATTGTTGAACAATCGAATATATATGCCACTCAAAAAGATATCACAACTTCCTTCATTACAACCAATTCGGAAATTCGTCAGTATATTGGCATTTTATTTTTATGTCAGTTTTTCGCCATCCGAGTGTCCGTGCATATTGGAGCGAATTTGCGTTCCAAACAATCCAAAATAATAGTAAACTGCCCCCCAGGAATGCTGCAGACCACGATGCTTTGTATAAAATACGACCAATTGTGAATCATTTCAATGAAAAGTTTCAATCCGTTCCAATGACGCAACGTTTATGTGTGGATGAACAAATGTGCGCAACGAAGATGAAGACTTTTCTTCGACAATATTTACCAGATAAACCACACAAATGGGGAGTAAAACTGTTTGTTTTTGCTATAACTTCGGCTTTTGCTATAATTTCGAGATATATTGCGGTGCAGGAGACAATGTTGTGCAAACTGGCTCGCCAGACCTTGGAGCGGCAGCAAATGTGGTTGTCACTTCTTGTATATCTCAAATCACGCGGAATTCATTCCTTGGGGACTAGTCGATCAAATCGCATTCCGAATTGTAAGCTGTCAACCGACAACGATCTCAAGAAACAACCACGTGGATATTTTACAGAGTTTTGTGGATCTGCTTCTGGAGTCGACATTTCTTTATCACTTTGGAAAGATAATAAGGCTGTGCGACTCGCATCGACCTACGCAGGCACGAAACCTTTTCAAAATGAAACAAACCCATAAACACAGGTATCCCGTTTTGTTCGCTCTGAAAAAAAGTTTGTTGACGTCGATTGCCCCAACATAATCCATGAATACAATAGCCATATGGGTGATGTCGATCTCATGGATGGCCTTATTGGCCGATATAAAATTTCAGTGAAGAGCAACAAGTATACAAATCGACTGTTCGTGCATTTGCTTGACTTAGCCATGGTAAAAGCCTATATTTTGTTCAACAGAATCAACAAGCCTAATGCTAATGATAGGCGCTACCAGCTGCCAAACTTCTGAGCAGAGATAGCATCCGTACTCTGCATGCAGAGTCCTTCATTGCCAAAGGCTCCAGGGCGCCCACGCCAAGATTAAAAAAAAATGTACCGGACAAAAATCCTTTCTACCGCCCACAGACGTCCGTTTCGATGGAGTCGGACATTTTCCGCAGTTTTTATCACGCGCTGGTAAAAAAACTTATAAATTTGCTGGTTGTAATTCCGAAACTCAAATTGTATGCCGAAAGTGTAATATAAACCTGTGTCTTTCTAAGCAAAAGGAATGTTTCTACGGATTTCACCACCAATAACTTGAACAAACTATTTTCACCTCATATTTAAATATTTTTTTTTTTTCAAAACTTGTTTGAATTAACTTAAAAAATTAAATCTGAATTTCTTGTTTATTTTCTACACATTCCTGTTATAACCAGTTCTTTTTTGTTAATAAAACAGTGTACTCTATATGAAAAAAAAAAAAAAATTTCTGTAAAATTTTTTGGTTTGTTTTCCTAAAGCCGCCTGCTCACGCGTAATTAAAAACTCGTGCGCATTGTTTGAGTAGTTGTAAGATACTAATGATTTATTTAAAAATTGAATGTTAAAAACTAAGTACAAAAATCTTAAAACTAATATAGAGATAATATTTACTGCCTGTTGTAAATAGGTAGTAAAAATAGTTAATCTATATGCGCACATCTGGTCGACATGCGTACATCATATTACTAAGTGTGTGTTTTTCCTATGATAAAATATGCTGATAATAAAACCTTTATTATCAGTGTGTATCACATGTGTGTGCCAGATGTGATATCCTAAGCAAACAAAGATGTAAACTACGTTTGGGATTTTCAAATGTTCCTATCATAAAACTAAGCACTTAGATAAGAAAGTATAACAATAAAATACATGTTCATATTTGAACATTCTGCGGGCGGCGAACCATTATCATACCAGCCCTATTTTTCAAAATACATTTTCTTATAAAACATATAACCAAAACTATAATAAAAATACTTATCAATATTAAAGACATGTGCCCAGATGCATGGTGAAAATTAAGCCCCTTTAAATGGATATCGGTAGCCTTCAATGTTTTAATTTATTCTTTAAGTGCGGCAATCTCGGCAGAATGATCAATCCCCATAGATCCTAGAGGTTTAATAAACTGACTTGTGTTGTAGCTAATTTCATTAGTAAGGTAGGTTCCAAAGCTTCCGTCTATCGATTCACTTCTATCAGAGCTGGCAGGCAATATTGTTCTTCCTTCTTGACCAGAGCAGCCAGAGCTTAACTTTAGCACTCCCTGCTTGGGGAGTTTAATTAAATCCTTTATATTGTACTGGTTCTCCAAAAGATTTCTCATGTCACGTTCTAGATACTCGCGATAGTCGTTATCCATTAAACCAAACAATAAATGGTAAAAGGAACCGATGAAATCTATGCCTCTTTTTTGGCGAGACATCTTAGTTAAAGCAAATAGCTGATTCATGTTTTCAACTATTGCAATACGCTCTTCCATGCGCAATAGCGTACTCTTACACTGTTCTTCAAATTCTCCAATTTTGCTACAAACTGCTTTGCTTTTATAAGTTAGATTGGCTGCTTGTTCCAGTGAGCTAATGTATGGTTTTAAATCATAATATATCACTAGATTCCAATTTGATGCGCTTACGTCGATTGTACCAAGGTTATCTAAGTAAATTGCAGTCTTCTCGTTAAATGTAGTTATTTCAGTTGTTGTCGCTTTATTAGCAGAAACCACATTTCCAAAAAGCGTAATTAACATCACTAGCATTATTTTGGAGAGGCTTCCATCATTAATCTTGGTAGTAGTTCGTGATGTACTCAAACATGTAGTAGACCGCTGCACATCTATATCTGGCTCTGGAATTGACACTAGCGGACAGATTTTCGTTATTGGTCGTTTCATCACTCCTTGCTGCACTTTCATAGTAACCACTCTAATTTTTCCATCTTTACCAGCATGCGTATTAATAACTCTTCCCAAGGGCCATCTTGCTGGGGAAGTATTTTCATCTTTGATTAATACCAGTTGATCTTTGCTTATATTCGGCATAGAATGCTTCCACTTTCTTCTTTGCTGTAGAGTTATTAGATATTCGTCTTTCCACTGCTTCCAAAAATCTCTTTTCATCTTTTGTAATAGTTTCCATCTATTTAGAGAACTAACTTTATCAATATCATGTTGGTCTGGTTAGTCCAACAATGGTCTCCCCACGAGGAAATGGCCTGGAGTTAGTACATCTACTTCTTCTGTATTACATGATAATTCACATAATGGGCGCGAATTTAGAACACCTTCCACCTGGGCTAGTAACGTAGACATCTCTTCAAATGTTAACTTTGCTTCACCAACCACACGCCGCAAATTATGCTTCATTGATTTCACCGCAGCCTCCCATATTCCTCCAAAGTGAGGAGCTCCCGGGGGAATAAAATGCCACTTTATGTTTTCATCAGCTAAGATTCCCGCTATTGTAGAATTGTTTTTAAGTGCTTCTGCATATTCTTTCTCTATCTTCTTGGCTGCACCCACGAAATTAGTTCCATTATCGGAATATATGTGAGCACTCTTTCCTCTTCTAGCAAAAAATCTTCTCAGAGCTGCCATGAATGCTTCCGTTGACAATTCGCTTACTGCTTCCAGATGAACTGCTTTCGATGCCATACAAACAAATACCGCAATATAGCCTTTGAATGATTTTGGCCTCGTCCTCTGGATACCCGCATTTGAATGGGTCCTGCGTAGTCTACTCCAACATGTGTGAATGGATGTGTTACCGCTATTCTATTTTGGGAAGATCTCCCATCATCTGTGTCATTACTTGCTGTCGATATCTTTGGCACCTTACACAGCTTCGTATTTGCTTCTTTATACAGTTCTTAGCACCAACAATCCAAAACATTCTTCTTGTAACCGCCTCCATTAGTTTTGCACCACCATGCAACGTTGTAGAATGGACCCAGTTTAGCAACATATCAGTAAACCGACAGCTTGTCAGCAAAATGGGATGTTTTCTGTCAAAAGATAAATCTGAATTAGACAACCTACCTCCTACACGAAGTATCATTTTTTCATCTAGGAAAGGATTGAGGCTGCAAAGTTTGTTTTTTGTTGGTATTTCTTTTTTATTCTTCAGCCAGTTGATTTCCTCAGGGAACAATCTTAGTTGGACGTTTTCGAACTAGCAACGCTCTTGCATCAGTAATTTCATCTGTTGATAGATACTCAGGGCATCGTTTTCTTCTTAGCTTGTTTATAACCTTAAGACATAAGCTAACACTCTTATTACTTTGTTATAGCCTGTCGTCTTTTCTACCAAATCATTTACGAAATTTGGAATTTGATTTCTTGTTGTAACTGCAGCAAAGGTTGTTGTAATGACTTGTTTAGGCCATTCATTTTCACTTCTTTTCAGCCAAGCAGGACCGTTCCACCACAATGAATTTTCAACTAATTTTTCGGGAATCATTCCACGTGAAGCTGCATCTGCTGGGTTGTCTTGTGTTCTTACGTGATTCCATCTTGCTGCTGGAATCAGTTCATTAATTTCGGCTACTCGTGTTCTTATAAATTTATCCTTTGACTTCTCTTTATTTGTTATCCATGCGAGGGCAATAGTTGAATCACCCCCAAGCAAACATTTTGACATTGCGCTGTATTAATATCAAAATTTTGTTGATTAGCTTTGCAAGCAAATGCTCTGCACATAGTTCTAGCTTAGGCAACGTCTTCCTATTTTTTATTGGGTTTACTTTACTTTTAGCAGCTATCAAGGTAATGTTTAATCCAACCTTAGCGTATACTACGGCTGCATAGGCTTTTCCTGATGCGTCCGCAAATCCATGTAATTCCCATTGAGAACCAGTTGTAGTATTAAGCCATCTTAGAATCTTCACATTGTCAATTATGGATATGTTCTTCAATATATTGCGCCATTCTTTTGAAAGTTCATCTGACAATACCGCATCCCATTCTATATCCATTAGCCATAATTTTTGTATGAATAATTTTGCCAGTGTTGTTATAGGAGCTAACCAGCCAAGCGGGTCAAATATTTTCGCCAAAGTAGACACGCCAATCTTTTGGATTACACTGAACTTTCTGGAACTTTAAAATAGAACGTAAATATATCCGCTTTAGGCTCCCATTGAACTCCTAATGTTTTAACAGCTTCCCCCTCTTTGATTTCAATAATTTTGTTGTTACCAACATCAGGTATTTGATTCAGTACATTTCTTTCATTGGAAAGCCACTTTCTCAGATGAAATCCAAATTTTTCAAGCTGGCTATTCACTTCTTTTTGGATAAACATGCAATCTTCTTTAGTATCCGCTCCAGTCATTAGATCATCCATGTAGAAGTCATCTTTTATAATTTCATAAATCTTACTATTGACATCTTTACAATCGTTTGCAATTTCGAGCAAAGCACGGTTAGCTAAAAACGGTGCACATCCAGTACCATACGTTACAGTCTTCAACTTGTACTCATTGATAGGCTTCTTGGGATTACTTCGCCACAAAATCGTTTGGTAACTTTGGTCTTCTTCGGCAACTTTAATTTGACGATACATTTTTTCTACGTCAGCTGTCAACACATACCGCCACAATCTCCATCTTATTAATATTTCAAATATATCGTGTTGTAGTTTCGGACCAATATGCAGCACATCATTTAGGCTTCTCCCGTTGCTTGATTTTGCGGAAAACACAACTCTTACCTTTGTCGTGGCATGATCATCTCTTATTACTGCTTGATGTGGCATATAATATTTACCAGCATTTTTCTCATTCAATTTCTCCATATGCCCCATGTTCACATAATCTTGCATGAACTTATTATATTCCGTTTTCAGATTTGGATTAGAGGTTAACTTTCTCTCTAAACTTAACAATCTCGCCATTGCCATTCTTCTTGAATCACCAAGTTCGCATTCAGCTTTAAACGGCAATTTTACCACCAATCGATCTTCTTCGTCCAACTTTGTTGTTGTGTTAAAAAGATTTTCACAGAAATCATCGTCTTCACTGCTAATATTATCTTCTGGGATTTCTTCTAATTCCCAAAACCGCTCCATACCTTTGGTGATAGCCATTACAACTTTATTTCCTGAACATGGTATATTTAGCACGCCACAGATTATCCAGCCTAAAGTTGTTTCTTGTGCTAATAGTTTTCCCTTCTTTGTCACACCAACCTTCAGAATTTCCTGATAGAGTTCAACGCCTATTACGATGTCAATTCGATCAGATTTGTAGAAGCTGGGATCAGCTAAACAATAGTTGCTCCATTTGGACATATCTTCTTTAAATGATTTTTCTGGAAGAGCCGATGTCACATTACTAACCACCAAAGCTTTGGAGTAATGAACAGCGTCACTATTAAACCTCGGACTTATAGCGATTTCAACTTCTGCCTTAGATACCCCAACCATCGTATCAAACATACCATAAATCTCCGTTTTTATCTTCTTTCTAGGCAATTGCAGAATTTGAGCCGCTTCTTCACTTATTGATGTAGTCTGCGGGCACGGATCAATTAATGCTCTTAACAGGATCTGCTCTCCAAGGGCATTTCAGATCGTGAAATGCTGGCCAATCACTTAAATCACCGTTAAAATGTGGGATCTTCAAATCATCCAATTTTGTATTTGAAACCTTACTATCCTCTTTCAGCTCATCCATTCTGTCCGCCAACTTTTCTCCCATGGCGTCATATTCATCTTGGACTGCGAGGAATTCATCTTCAATATCCGCATACAATGGATTGTCGATCACTTCTGCATAGAGTGTTTTCAAATCTGTGTATTCTCTTGTTATTACGGATTTCTTCATTTTCAGCGCATTTTCCGATAATGAGCTCCAATCTATTTCTAGTTGGTCTAATTTTGCTTCCAACCCATTTAAGATTTTAATGAAGCGCCGTTTTTTTCTGTCATCTGCTCTTGGAGTTGGAATGCTTGTACTTGCATCGTGCTCTTTCCTGGATCCTTGCAGATGATCTCCACTTTTTATGAGGCTCTTCTTCTTATCTTCTTTTTGCGTTTGTTCTATCTCAGAGACTCCTGTCTGAGGTGAATGTAGCGCCTCTGCTTCATCTTTAAACAACTTTATTAATTCGCATGTTGTACCATACATCTCTTCAGTGCTTGTAAACAGTTACTTTAATTCTGTGTCCTCTGCGTGTTCTTGCATTACCTTTCCATTAATTTCTTTGAACTTATTCCAAGCCTCTTCTAATTGAGTTTTATACGAAATCACTTTAGCAATACGTATTTGCTGTACATCCAATTTGTTCTTAAAGCTGGATATCTTCTCTGCTAAATCCTTTAGCTGTTCCATTGCCTTTTCAAATTTAACCATCTTTGGTTCGGTTTTTGCACTTTCTTAAGCTGCAACTAAAAATTAACACCTTCTTCTGATGTTGTACCTCCTTTTAAAATGAACTGCTGAGATCTTTCTCTAACCGATTCAATTTATAAAAAAAAATTCGAAGGACCACTATGTTCACGCGTAATTAAAAACTCGTGCGCATTGTTTGAGTAGTTGTAAGATACTAATGATTTATTTAAAAATTGAATGTTAAAACAAAAATTTAAAACTAATATAGAGATAATATTTACTGCCTGTTGTAAATAGGTAGTAAAAATAGTTAATCTATATGCGCACATCTGGTCGACATGCGTACATCATATTACTAAGTGTGTGTTTTTCCTATGATAAAATATGCTGATAATAAAACCTTTATTATCAGTGTGTATCACATGTGTGTGCCAGATGTGATATCCTAAGCAAACAAAGATGTAAACTACGTTTGGGATTTTCAAATGTTCCTATCATAAAAATAAGCACTTAGATAAGAAAGTATAACAATAAAATACATGTTCATATTTGAACACCGCCTAGAGGCGGTCTTACTTTTTGGCGCTATAAAACCCGATCTGACCAAAAATTTCATTTTTTTTTAAATATCATTTACTTTTAAAATAAGTCAAACCCAAAAATAATTTTTTTATCCAGAAAAAAAATTTGGGTACTAGAGGGTTAATATCCGATTTACGGAGATCAATTGAATGTTACTTAATATGTTTTAATTTCAAGATATTTGGATTATTATGTATCTATTTGTATCTAATTATATCAAATTAAATATAATTGGATGTAATCAGATCGGGACACAACTCATATAAAATTGGATACATTTTTCTTAAATTGTGTGTATTTAAATCTAATTATTAATTATTAATTAAAAAAAAAAAAAACATTGTATGTGAGGAAAATATTGGTTCATATATAATTTTATACAATCTTTTTTACTCGGGTGGGTTGTCTACATTGTTAGTGCTTAATCTTTTACAGCGAATATTTTTTTAAAACTGGTGACAAATGTACTTTTGTAAATATCGTAGTTAAATTAGGAAAATTTGTGAATACGGAGTATTATTACACTGAACTAAAAGTCGTAAGTGAAATTAAAACACAAATTTTGTTAATTTTTGCCTACTCAATACCTACTTTTTAATGTAAATCAACAAATTTTTATTAAAATGCACAACTTATTGTCAGCAAAAATACAGTTTTAACATTTTTGTTTATCAAAATTAAATTTGTTGGTTCCAAAAACTTTTGTTAAAGAGGATTGCCATAACTTTTTCGATGCGTGAAATACCGAAACGGGGTTCTAAGCACGTGAACTTGGTAACTTGTGCACGAATTATCGGGTATAAAATTGTTTGCGTGAGCATGGAATTTAATACAAAACTTTTAAAACAAAACTTTGAAAAAGCAAAACTACCCATTAATATAGTGGAATCAAAATATCAATTTGCAGAACAACTTATGCTGTATTAAAATAGGTTCTAATTTATATTCCTATTTTTCCAATAGGTTCTTTACCTCCAAACAAGAACAGGTTGGTTTATAAATTGTTCTAGAGCTAGTACCAGAACTGGTTCTAATACAGAAATACTTTATATATTTTTACAACCGATTTAAAAAGAAGATATTCTGAAATAGTTTCAGAGGTAACCAGTTCTTAAAAATTTAGCTGGGTGTCTCAAATTATTTCGTAATACTATGTATATTTAACAAACTCGTGTATGAAAATATGTTTGTGTGTAAAATTAATGCCACAAATATTTCTGTGTGCTGGGTTAGTTTATACACATTGTTGGAGCTGCTTTCGTTACGAAATGAAATAGAGTTGAACAAAAAAAAGGCTTTTATTCGAACAATATTAAAATTATCCATTTTCTTAGTAATATTTGTGTAAAGAAAATTTTAATTAATTTTTTTTATTTGGAACTGAAACTGACTATCTTCATTTTATTATTTTTTTTTTGCTTGCAATGTTTGCTTAACTACATTTTGCTATTGTTTGACAGACATGGGCAAATGCGGCCCGTGGGGCGCATTATTTATCTGCAGTTTGTATTTATGTGTAGTTCGTTTTTTAATAAATGGTCAAATAACCCAGTTGAAAGAGTTCATATATGATCATATTTTGTCATATATGGTTTCAAGTATGAACATATATGGTTCCGTGTATGGGCATATATGAACATATATGTAATGTATGGAATCATATATGGGTGAAAACATGCAAAGGAAAAGTTTATATATGGATATGTAACACCCCATATATGATCATATATTGCATATATTGGTTCATATATGCCATATATCTTCATATATTATTTCATATATGGGTAATATGTTTTAATTTTTTTATCAGATATGACTATATATAATTACGATTTTTTTTATTTTTAACGAAAAATATTCAAAAGAAAATTGATTTTAAAGTTTCCATAATTTATAATGACAATAGTAGAAAATTACTTAATATAATAAACGTTTTTTATGATGAATAGACCTCTTTACAGATTTTTTTGTAGTTTACGTTTCAGTATATCTAAAACTTTTAAAACTGCTTCACTAACACGTATTTTACTATTTCTATACCAGGCATGAAAGGTATTTTGGTTCATATGAGATATCTAACTTGAATCTAAAGAAATATCAGTCGCATTTGATGTGCTTAATTCTGAATCGGTAGTATCTAACCTGACTAACCATCCCGCTTTTGGCGAGACTATCCCGCCTTTGGCGAGACTATCCCACTTTCCAATATCATTTTTTCTCCATAGAATTTTTACAGAAAATAAAATGGTTTAAAAACGTTCAACATATTATAAATTTTGGAGCTTTTTGATAGAAATAAAAATTCAGAGCCAGTGATAGGATTTCGCAATTCGTTGATCACGTTAGTAGTACCTGACTACGTCTCAGATGCTGACTTTGTCTCTCCATCATAATTATCACTATCAGAATCTGAATATTCATCTAAACATTCATCTCCATTAGTATCCGACTTGTCCTCACTATCAGTCTCTTCATCACCACCGACCATAAATTGTCATCATCGGAATCAACAAGCTTTTATATTACGCTTTTGTTTAATTCACTCCCACCGTTCCAATAACTTTAGTGGAACTTTTGTAACTATCAAACACAAGCATTTTAGTTAAAGTTTTTTTCTTACAAAATCCGCCGTCATCATAATTTTTCAAATCATCGAATTTTATTTTTATTTTTTTTTTTTTTTGGAACAAGTTGGTTTTCCATTATCCATACTGTTATAATTTTTCATTAAATTGTTTCCGAAATTGTATTTTTTTAAAAAACTTCGCTTTGTACTATTTATATTTATTAATGCATTTTAAATTTAAAATGTTTAAATTTATCAGTAACATATTCTTAGAAGTGGGAGTTGTGGTGTAATGGTTAGCGCGTTGGACTGTTACATAGATGGTCCCGGGTTCGATTCCCGGTGACGACAACATCAATTAAGAAAAATAATATGTATGAGTTTTCTATCACTTATATGTATCGCTGCGCCCACCTTCGGTGTTCCCATAGCACTTAACCCCACCGAAGTAAAATAATGAGTCAGGGCTATGAAACAAAAAGCTTCAATAAATTCGCCAACTCTACTTCAGGGGGCGAGCAACAACTGTTCTAAGACTTATCTACTCGGGCAATTACAGTGTTGCCATGTTTGAAGCCCTTCATCTTTCACCACTTTTCATCTATCCACTATCCCCTTTCCAAAAAAAGCAACGCATTAATTAATAGGAAGAATTTCCTGAGTGTTGCTTCTCTTTAAAAAAAAAAAATACTAGAAACATTTTCTTTTAATAACTAGACAATAATTTTAATAAAATATTAAAAACATTAAATGTAATAATATATGACCAAATATGAACATTCAAATATGACAATATATGAACATATAAGTAAATATACCCTCAAATTTCGGATCCAAACATTTATGGATTCAAATATGAACTCATATATGTGCTCATATATGAGAATATATGAACATTTTCACCTGGGAAGTTAAAAAAAAACATTTCTTTGAAATGGTTAATATATTCTATTGTATGTGAGCCCCGGTAGGCTAGTTGGTAGCGTTCTGGCTTATCTGTGCGGGGAAATTCAAAACAATAAAGTCAACTTTGAATGTCTCTGGAGAAAAAAGTAATAAAGATATAAGCCTAATATTTTTGGTACATGGTAGATCAGAAGACATGAAAAAAATTAATTAATGCTGCTCTTAAACCACTGTGCGACATCTACATCTAGTTTTTTTTCTAGTTCTTCAAACTATTAATATGTTTATCAGCACAATTTTGGTAGCAACGTAAATTAGTTAAACATTAGTTAAAAATTAGTTTTTTTGTAAAAGCGTTTAACTAAAAATTTAGCTGAAAACACGACGTTAGCGAAAAAAAATGCTGAATCTTAGTTAAATATTTTAAATAGACGTTTAACAAAATTTTCAACGAAGTTTTTTTCCCTTGAGGGAGGGGCTAAAAAAAGAAAAACCCACAATTGAATAAGGAAATATGTTAAAACATTTTTGACTGGAAGTTTGGGTGTAGGAGATGGAATTCTTAAATAAATTCACACCTTTTCAGTGAGGATCTTTATTGATTAGTCTTATATAGTGCAGCCCTCTGTAAGATTGTAAAGTCCTAAATTGGGCCCTTCAAGCCATTTAAGTGCCCATCCCTGTTATATGGTAACTATAGAGTAATTGCAACAAATACCACAATGAAACTATACATGAATATTAAAAATGTTAAATATTAGTTAAAATAATTAAAAAATATACGTAAGTGAAGGTGCAACATGTGTGTCAAATATCTACACTAAATTGGTCCTTAAAGTCATTTAGGTGGGAAATTATACGTTTAGGTGTTTGAAAAAATTAGTAAAAAATTAAGTTGCTGATTTTTTTTTTGCTAAATATAGGTAAGATAGGAATAGCAAAAATAAATCTGTTGAATCTACAAATATTTATTGACATTTGGGTTACATTTTAGATAATTTAGAGTTACAAATTAACATGATAAAATTAGTAGACAAAAAAAAAAAAAAAAAACATAAGAAAGTTTGACATTTTTAATGTTTTTAAATACGAATAAAAATCTGCCTTTTTTAAAACAACAAATTTTTAGTAAATATTTCTCTTTCTTTGAACAAAATATTGTTGTTTTCATTCCACAAAATCTCAGATAAATATTGCAAATTTTTTTTTTTTTGATATACTGTTTTTGTTTGCTGTTTTTAGCCTACAAATATTTAGTAAAAACTTTTTGTTAGCAGAGTAAATAGCTATTTTCAATTAACTAAAATTTAACTCGAACACAACTAAAATTTTTAAAGTTAACAGTTTGATTTTTCTGATCTCATTTTATTAATATTTATCAAAAAAAATATAGGACAAACAAAGCGTGGACACGCACGGGAATATTTTATATCCCGCTGGATGCAACTCCGAAATCGCAACCTTGGTTTAGCAATTGTAAAAGTTCCAATATTTAATACAAAAATTGCTAAAAAAAAGTAACGTAATATAGATCTTAAGTTTCGACGTCGAACCATACAGGTCCCCCGGGCACAGTGGGGAAAATAGGACTTTTTGAGCAAATTTGCCTACAGCCCACAGTTTTAAGCTAATTTGTTAAGAATAAAACATGAGAAATAGTTGAATACATTTTAGATCAATTTATCATGTCCAATTTTTAAAAGTCAATTATTTTATGTCCTTTACAAATCGTCAAATTCAGCGAAATTCAATTTTTTTTTTTATATTTCGGCTTTAAAAAATTTAAAATTTGTGGGATATAAATGAAATATATCTGAAATTAAGGGCTATAATATTTTCTTCAAATTAAATTTAAAATATTAACTTTTTGCTTTTACTGCAGCATCTTTTTTATCTCACCAAATGCGTTAAACTTTTCTTTAATTAAAAACCAATATTTTGCTCTACAAATGCCAACCAATAAAATAATATTAAAAATTTACAAAGTCTTGTAATTTAACAAGATAATGACAGACTTATTTATTTTTTTTTTTTGTAAAATACCTAATATTTGTAATAAATTTCATATTACTTTTTAGTTAAAAAAGTTAACAAAATTATGTAATTTTCTTTGCTCTTTAACAGCACTTTAATTGTATATCTTTAATAATGTAAAGATGTATGTAGATAAAGCAGAATATCCCACATTCATCTCCATAAAAGACCAAGACGGATTGGTCAATTCTTGAAGATTTTTATTAAAAATAAAAAGGTTCTATTTCCAGCTGAATTTATTTTTATGAAACAAGATACAGAAGTCACCGCGGATTTTATAACGGTTATCAATAGCGAATAAATGTTTGTAAAAGTTTTAATTTTGTATAGCATAAATTATAAAAAAAAATGCAAATTTCGCTGATTTTGACGATTTATTAAGGATATACAGTAAATAACTTTTAAAAAGAGGACATGAGGTATCGATTAGGAATTTATTCAATTATTTTTAAATTTTTATTTTTTGCGAATTCATTTAAAACTGTGGGCTGTAGGCAAATATCCTTTAAAAACTCCAATTTCTTCACTGTGCCGGGGGCGGTGATATGACTGCCTAAATGGGGCACTTTTTGTATAAACAATTTAAGTCCAAAAAATCATGGGATTATGTTTATTAAAAAATATTTTATTGAATAGTGAAAATTTACATTTTAAAAAAACTCGTATTTTTTAACTTTCCTTGTTCTAGCACTAGTGCTAAATTACTTTTTAAAAATGGCGTATTCTACAGGTAAATTCTTTTCCAACAATACCAAAAACTTATGTGATGAGATATTTAGCCAGATCGAAATACTAGTATCAACCTAGCTAATATATACGGAAATAACGTATGTGGTATGTTTATAACTCCTTAGAAGTTACCTCAGAAGAAATGCTCAGAAGTTACCCCTCACACTCAGAAAACAATGTATGTAGAATCGACTGCAAATTACACAAAAAATAACTACATTTGCGGGTGAAAGTGTGTGCATTACATTTTTAATGAAAACAACTGCAATAGTTAATTTAATAGTACAAAATAATTTTTTATTTTTTTTTTGAATTGTGCTCCCTGAATTATTGTTGCTCTAGAAAAATTTGGCATTGATTGTTTAGTAGAATATAATCTAGCAATTTTCAAAGTCTTGCATGCGTCTGCATCCAAATCCCCAAATTTCCTAAGATGGACAAACCCGGATTCCATCTCAAATTCGATTTTCGTTTCTTTAAAATCCTGTTTTGTCCATCTGTGGAAATTTGGGGATTTGGATGTCGTGTCGCATAATCTGTCCAATGTTGATTGCATCGTCTTAATTTAAACACTCTTTGGCTTAACCATCACACCCAAGTATAGCATCGAATGCAATGTAGATAAATTGCAGTTGTTTTCCTATTTGCTTTTGCGTTATAGTATATTATACTCAGAAGTTACAAAAACTAACAAACACAAACATTCTATTTTTAGATTTTTGTTTATTTTATAATTTTATGTTTAAAAATTGAATGATACGGGCAGTAAGACTTCCAGTATAATCAGCTTATTCTACACCCAGAGAAAAACACGAATAACTTTTATCAATGTTCGCTTAATGTAACAATTTCATCAATATTTATGAAACATTTCATAAAAAACAAGAAATATAATGACCATATCATGGTCTCTATGAATTTTTTTGTACATAAAAATCGGTCTAAAGTCTTTTTCTATTCAAAATTTTGCAAAACTTAAAGCCGGAATAAAAAAATGTAAAACCTGTTTTTTAAATTTTTTATCAAAACGCACTTTTTTAAAGTCTTTGCCATTTTTTCGTGTAGTTCCACTTTTTGCTTTACTGAAAGATGCAATAAATGTATCAATTAAATTACAATTAACTCAAACTTAAACAGAAACGTCAAACCAACTACTATTTTGTTCTCTTTTTATTATTTTGTTTTAATAACATTTCTTAATATTACTCAATTTGTTTGACGTTTATTTAAATCATTCCATTTTCGTTCAAATTAATAATAATTGCAATAATTTAACTATTGTTTGATGACTGAGTGTTATTAAAAAGTATTTAATAGTATAATTAAAACATGAAAGAATTACAAGATATCGTAGAAAATACAAATATAGGAACACGTAAAAAGCAAAAAATGTAAAAATGTTCAAAAAAAGTAAATATTAAAAAAAAGTAACCAGAGATATAAAAAGATAAGTAATTTTTGGTGACTAGAATCAGACATTTTGAGATTAAATTGCATTTACTTATATACATATACATTTACGTACATTACATATACATTTACTTATATGACATATATTGTTTTTAATAAAAATATGAAAAAAACTTAAAGAAAAATAACTTGGATATATGTGTATATATAATTATATATGGAGCTATATATTGCTATATATAATTATGTCCTATACTCCTGGAAACTAATAATGATACTAGGTCATATATAATCATATCTCAAACTAAATTGTTAATCTTAATGTCATATATAATTATATCTTGAATTGCTTTATTCATATGACAAAATATATAAACATATCACATAAAAATACTTTCTATAACACATCATATATTATTATATCTTAAATTATATAGTTTAAATGTTACCATATATGATTATATATTGTGTTATTTATGAGAATGTATTATTATACATGACAATATATCTGTCATATCTTATTATATATAGAATATATGCTAAATATCTTATTTTATAAAGGTTAATATTTAACAATATGTCGTTATATATGTGACCACATAATAAAGGGTGTTTTTTATACCGGTATAGAAATTTAAGTTGGCAAAACTTTTTTAACTGGCGGCCATTTTGTCAGCTGTCAAGTGATTTATGTTTAGTTTGGTTTGGCATTTAAACATGACGCATTTGGAATTTCAACATGACTAACGCCTGAACAACGCTTCCAAATTGTGCAAAATTATTTTAAATATGGTTCTGTTTGAAATATGTAACGCGCACAACGTCCATTCGACGGTAAACATAATCGTCCGTCAGAGCAATTAATTCCATTAACTATGAAACGTTCTCGCACCACGTTTACTTTAATGATAATATGCATGCACAGAGTGCGTACAGAAGAAGTCATTGCTGATGTAGAGCGTAGCGTAGAGGAAGACCGGTATAGAGCCATGATTACTGACTTTTCCATTCATCAATTGAACAACCATGATGCGCAGGTTCTGTGGTTTCATCAAGACGGTTTAACTCGTGCCACAATTGATTTATTGAAGGAAACGTTTGGTAACCGCGTAGTTCCACATTCGTACCCGTGAATTGGCGTCCCAGATCGTGCAAGTTAACGCCGCGGGACTATTTTCTGTGGGAATATGTGAAGTCGCTAGTCTATGCCGATAAGCCCGAAACGATCGACCACTTGGAGGTCAGCATTCGCCGCGTTATAGCCAATATACGGCCAGAAATGTTGGAAAAGTTATCGACAATTGGACCTCCAGATTAGACTTCGTCCGAGCCAGCCGCGGCGGTTATATGCCTGAAGACATATTTTAACTATAATGCCAGATGATTATTATTCGAATAAAGTAAATTTCATGTCAATTTAAAAAACTGTATCTTTGTTTTATTCCATTTAAAAGTTATATACCTCTATAAAAAATATCCTTTATATAGATGTTTTTCTCGGGTTATCCTTATTTGCTATATTTCTTTGTTTACCGTTATATGTAATCATCAGGGTAAGTTTTTGTTGACACGAAAAAAAACTAAAAATGGCAGGCAAACTAGCACGAAAACCCATTAAAAAGCACGAGAAATGGCAAAATAGCAAAACAAAATAAAAAGTAAAATACTGAAGTTTTATTCAATTTTCCTTTAGTAAATTTTGATTGCATAGTACATTTATGTGATTTTTCATGTTATCAAAATGAAACGATCTACTATTGTCACATAAAATAGTTGAGTTTACTAAAATACGAGTTCCACATCTGCAAATGTAACTGCAGCATATTTGAAAGCATTTAATTCCGATGGGAATTAGTTTTCAATGTATGAATACTTTTCAGTCTTATTTAAAAATATATTTTTATATTTTTGTAAAAGTTTGTAGGCTACTATTTCGAGTGCAAACTTTATTAAATTTTTTAATAATTTCTTTGGCATCTTTAATCTTTTCCTTAGCGCATACTATAACATCAAAACTTTCATTTATAGAGAGTCCTTTTGTTTCCAATTTGGTTATGCATAAACAAAGACATTAGATTTTTTTTTATATATTAGCTAAATCATTTTGCAATGAAAGTAATAGAATAGACTGACTACAGAAATGATCCTGTGAAGTATAGGGTCATAATTTGGTATTGCATGGACACATAATAATTTAAATAAAAGGCAATATTATCACAATAATGTTAATCTACTACAGTCATTAAAAACAAAATACCTTAAACAATACAGAAACTTAAGTAAGTCAGACTAGCAGATTTTATAAAAACTTGGACACAAACGCTGGCCAACGGTATATAACAGAAGGCAATACACAAGAAACAATAAAGGCTAGAAGTGATTTGATAGAGCTAAATTGAAATAGATTTCAAGCTAATGCATCAACTGTATGTTTCCTTTGTGATATGAATGAAACGGAAAATATACAACATTTTCTAGGTAGATGTCAAGCGTTAAGAGAATTCAGACTTATGTTTTTCAAAAAGGTTTTACTTCATAGCTAATTATGTGAAAACTTGTATTCGATACAGAAAATTTTTATTTGATGAATTTAATCTTTAATTAAATATCATGTATATCTTGCACGTGTAAATTTGTGTATGTCGACTGACGACCATAGGTCACTGTCGTACTTATTTAGTTTTTATATTTAAATGTATGCTAAAATTTGTATGTATATTGCTTAAATATTTTTTAAATAAAAAATAATATTACTACTACTATTAGCTAAATCAGATTTTAATTTACGTCTTTGAAATATCAATTTTGCATTGCATATATACTCTTCATTATCACCACTGAGCATGTTTAATACGTCACAAGGTTTAGTTAAATTCGGATACATTGAAACAAATTTTGGTGAGATGGAGCCCAAAATGATGCCGTGTTTTTATTATGTAGATTATCTTTACTATTATTATCTGACATCCCAAAAACTAGGACTTAAATGTTAAACTTACCTTAGGAAATACTGTTTCACAATTTGCAATGAATGAATTGACATCTTCAAAATTAAAATATGAAGATAAATATGAATTTAACTCGCAAAAACACAAACTATTTTTTTAACAGAGTTCAGTTAGATGCAGTGTTGCCATAATTTTTTTTAAAAAATCTGCTAATTTAAAAAAAAAAATCTTTTTTTTTGGATAAAAATCTTTTTTCAACCAAAACCAAATTTTAAAAAAATAAAGAACACAAGTATTTTTTTTTTCAATTTATTTATTAAAACATAACATAAAAACATATTCAAAATTCTATTATATAGATATATGTATAAAAACTAAAAGTAAAAAAACAAAAATACAAATTATTCATTTAATAACATTTTAAGATAATATATCTTAAATTTGTGAGATCATATTACTATTAAGAAAAATTAGTTGTACATGTGTTTACTGTATTTATTTGACATTTCTTTTGTCATTATAAAATTTGTGCAATTAGAATTATTTTTTTTAAGAAAATCTTTAGTTCTTAAAATGCCACATAGAGAAGGGGTTTCTAATTTATTTCTGGTTTTGGTTTTATTATTATTAATTTGAGAAAATATTCTCTCTACATTCGCTGTTGCCACAGGTATAGACAAAATTGCGTAGACAATTTTTTTTAAATTTGGAAAAGCTTCGGAGCCATCGCAACGTTTAATATTCAATATGACCTCCCAAAACGTTTCTATATTCGGCTCATCTAATAAATTATTGTCATTAAAATTTAAATGAAGTAATTCTCTCCATTCGTCGTCACTTTCCTGAATATGGTTTGAGCCTACGACATTTGGAATAAAAGTGCATAACTCTGCAATGCTCTTTACTGTTCCTTCAATTACATTGGCAGGCGCTAAAATCTCAACACATTTTAGAAAATCGTTGCTAAAATCAAATTTTATTAATAGCCTATTACAAAGCCCAACATAAAATTTCAAACAATGTTCTCTAAAATACTTTTCATCATTTTTAGATAGTTTATGTGTTGTCTTTAACGCAACAGTTACTTCAGCACCTAAGTATATGTCGTTGAGGGATTTTAGATACATAGGATTGTTAACATCTATTTTTTGAAACATTTCACTACATATATAAGAATCTTTTACTATATATTCAAATATTTTAAGATATAACCGTTTCATTTCACTGTTAAGTAAATGAATTTGGGGACTTTCACTTTGAAATAGTCTGTTTAACTTATTTATATCGGCTAATACAAATTTTAAAAATTTTAAATATAATTCAAATTCGGCTTTGTTTAAATAGCCTAAAATTCTCTGCGTTGAATCAAATTTTTCTAGTTCTTCGTGCAAAAAAAATAGTTTTAGTACATCTAAACGACTAAGAAGCTGATTTACTGTGGCTTCAAGTGAAAGCCAACGTGTTTGCGAAGGGTGTAACATTTTTCGTGGATTATAATCCAACAAAATTTGTAGATCTGCAAATAAACCTATTCGTTTCGGACTATTTTCAATGAAATTGTAAATATCCCTTGCACCTCCTTCGACATAATTGGGCAAAAAACCACAAGCGTAATTTGCACACAACGCAAAAGAATGGCAAATACATTTAAATATAATAAGGTTTGGGCAATCATCTTTCAATAGTGAAGCCACTGAATGATTAGCGCCCGTCATGACATTGGCTCCATCTGCTCCAAATCCTATTAAATTAGTCTTGTAATTAATATTATATTGACGAAAAACATTTACAATTATATCATAAATCCCATTGGCACTGCAATCTTTTACTTGTACGAGGTCAAAAAAAAAATCACATACCTTGCCATTAAACTCCATTCGGACAACTAATGACAACAACTTAGTTTTAGATATGTCTGTGGATTCATCTACGCATAGTGAAAAAACGTTTGCATTCAGCATTTTGCAAAGCTCAGAGTGATGGGTTTCCCCTAAAACATTTTTTACCAATGCAGTTGTCTTGGTCCTTCCGCAAGTTGTTGTTTTTATTAATTCCGAATCTATTACAGTTTTCTGAAGCAATGGAATCAAATGATCCATTGCCAGAAAAGGGATATTATGTTCGGCACAGAAAGCAGCCAAGTGGAGTTCAATATTTGCCACTTTATTACTGCATTTTGCCATTTCTTTGAAAACAGCGTTGCCGCCCGCATGTAACTGGATTGCTTTTGCCCTTTCGATATGCTTCACTGTTGTTGCATGAGCTTTTAAATCTGAAACTCCTCCCTGTACTTTTAATTCAATATTGCAAACTTTACAATACGCCAAATTGTTGTCACTTTTTTTGATCCACGTTCGCAGCAACTCATGTTCTTCCCAGGATTTACAGTAGTTTCCTCTTTTTTTCGTGTTAGATACACGGTGTGATTTAACATTATTATTTTCTTCACTACTAACAGAACCTTGAAAAATAATTTGTTATTTTAAAGAAAGATAGTTTTAAATGCTAGACTTACTTTTCTTAGTTAAATATTTATCCATATTTAAAAAAGCAAACACGAAAATCCGAAAAGAAAAATCACTATCTTACACTGACATTTAAACAACATGTGTTCAATGTAAAAAATATGTATGACATAGTTGCAAAAAAGGGAGTAAGAAAATATTTTAGTAAACAGAAGACATAGTTGCATTAAAAAGGCTGTTAACATTTTTATAACATTGTTGCATAGAAAGTAATATTGTACTTTCGTTTAAATTAAGTTGTATCTAATTTTGGTAAGGAATTAGTTCTCGTAGTAATCGATCAAAACCAAAAAATCTGATCTAGCTTTAAAAATCTTTTTTTTTTGGCAAAAATCTGAAAATCTGTCCAGTACCTTAAAAATCTGTAAAAAACAGATAAATCTGTCCATTTGGCAACACTGGTTAGATGGTTAATAGATTTTTTTAAAAAAAGGGTATTTAACATTTTCGTTATTGTGGGGGATTAGGGGGCGGGCTTAAAAAAGCGGACACACAGGAATTTGATAAAGCGATATACTTTAATTATATAACAAAATAATTTTGTAATTTAATTAAATTGTGTCAAAAAAAGTTTTTTAAAAATAGGGTAATTTTGAGTGAAAAAAGGAAAAATTGTGGAGGCCACTACGGAACAATGGAAGAAGGTTCCTTAATGAAAATAATACTGAAGGTAATATGAGACAAATTATATCTAGATATGCTACTTAAATTCTCCTAGTCGATTAAGAAACATGAAAAAATGGATATAAAAAAACTCATTTCTCTATTAAGTTTCCGGGAAAAAGTGAAAGTCCCTATGGTAACACGGACAGGAGTTCAAAGATAACAGTCAAGTAATAGCTTGCAAAAACAAGACACTTACCTTCCCAATAATCATCTTTTACCTGGTCAATTTGAAAACTACACAAATTTAAAAAAATAAAAACTTAATTTTAAGTAAAATTTTTCGATGAACATATTTGTCACTTTGGATATCTGGAAAGGAGTTTCGGGTTTAATGTCATACCAAACATTACACATTAGACACGCAATGCAACTGTGGTGACAAAAAGTATTGGTCATTTGAGAAACATGACCAAATTGGTGATTTGTTACATCATACCATACACTTCCCACCAGTGACGTTTAAATGTTCCTGGCCAATTTATTTAAAAATATTACCAAAAGCGCCATAAAACATCTTGTTTTTGAGGATATTTTTTTTAAGATGTTATGGCCACTCTGGCAAAGTGGACAAGGGTTTTGAGACGAAATTAATATTATATTATAATATATATAATTATATAATAATAATATAATAAACAGAATCGACTAAAACTCGATGTAAAATGACTACAAAATTCTTTAAAAAATTTCTTACGTCGACATACGTGCTTTTGTAAAAAATCAGCATATATTTTTTATATAAAAAGTGTATTATAAAGAAGAAGATTTTTGTTTTGTAATAAAAAGTACACTTAGAACACTATGTAGGTAAAGACCACTGCAAGTGCACCCAGAGAAAAATTTAGCAATTTGCCAACTAAAATTCTTCTAGTACGACTCAAATTCGGTTAGTACGAATTTCAGATAGTTGGCAAAACTTAACATTAGTTTTCACAATACAGTTTGGTTAATTCAACATAATTTTAGTTGCAACACCCAAAACATTCAGAAATCGAATGTAAATATCGTTGTACTAACTGAATTTATAAGTTGTTACCTTTAGAATACACTTTACAATTCGGTTGTCACTTTATTTCTCTGTGTGTGTAGTGAAAAACAAATGAAATTTCAGTTAAAGAAAGGGGACTTACATTTGCAGTAACATGCAGTAACAAATAAACAAACATTTTTTAATAAAAAAAACTACTGTATACGAATATAAAATCATAAAACAGTGAATATAAAATCATAATACAGTAATTTGATGTGGTTTGTTTTTTAAAATGAACTACAATTGTAGCCAAAACTAAAATTCGCCACAATTCGGTTGGTACTACTGAACCTCTAATGTAGTGGTATATTTGATTGCGAATACCGTTGTTGCAGTAATAGTTCAGACAAATAAGGCAAACAAATAGGTCAACCTCCGAATTCCAGGTAATTTTGGTGTTCTAAATACTGTCTGAAAAGTCTCATAAAATCTCGTGTCTGCGTCGTGAGTTATTCAAGGTCAAAGGTCACAAAAATCAATTTTTGGTGATTATCTCGGTTTCTATAGCTCCAATGATGCCAACATGCAATTTGTAACAAATTTGGTTACATAAATTTTTTAATGCGCGCAACCGTTTTCGAGATAAAGGGCAGAGACTCCAGAGCGCTCACCCCTACCTGCAATTATTCAAGGTCAACTGTGAATCTCGCTTAATAATATCTTATATAAAGTGATTTAATTACTAAAATGTCACTAGCAATGATATTTAGTAATTTAGTAAATTTATAACCGTATTATTTAGTATGAAATATGTTAGTAAATGCGTTGGGACCAGAAAAATCTTTCGTTATAAAAAAAGTTCGTTATAACCGGTGTTCGTTATAAGCGAACTCCACTGTACATTGTATATCTTATGAATCTATTTAGTAATATTTACCAACTTTGTGTAGTTAAAATTTATTAAATGAAATACTTATTGTTTATGTTAATTTTACATTAATTTTTTACAGTATATTTTAAAAAGTAAATTGAAAAATCTTTCTTTTAAATCTTCTTCTCACAAATAAAACACAAATCAGCCATAATTTTTAAGATTATACGTCATATTTTTAAGATTATACAGTAAGTAAAGTCAGTATTTCTAAATGAATTCATAAGATATACAATGTATTATGTAATAAATAATATAAATTGTGTTCATATTACAAACAAACATTTTCAAATTAAGAGCATTTAAGAAAACATCCTGAGAACTTATTATTTTTTTTAAATATGTTTGCCATGCTTAAGCGAACTTCGCTTATAAAGAACTTAATTGTCCGGTCCCTACGAGTTCGTTAGAACGGTACTGCACTTTAATATCTAATAAATAATACTTTTTTTTTTATTAATTAATAATCATATAATTACAAATTATATACTATTACCCTAACCGAGCACTAGCTACAAAGGCTTTCGGCGCCTTGTAGCGAAAACAGACCAGTGCCTCTGGTGGGAATCGAACCCACGACCCCCGCACAGATAAGCCAACTAGCCTACCGGGGCGCACTAATATATAAAATAAATTATTCATTGTTAGTGATATTATAGTAATTTAATCACATTATATATGATATTATTAATCGAGATTCACGGTTGACCTTGAATAATTGCAGGTAGGGGTGAGCGCTCCGGAGTCTCTGCCCTCTATCTCGAAAATGGTTGAGCGTATGAAAAAATGGTTGTTGCAAAAAAAAAAAAAAAAAAAAAAAAAACTCACGACGCAGACACGAGACTTTATGAGACTTTTGAGATAGTATTTAGAACACCAAAATAAAGCCAAATGCTAGTTTCCAGCCTAATACCTGTAATTCGGAGGTGAAACCCTAATTTGACTGGGCTATAACCATTTCTGATTACACTGTGATAGTTTTTGACCAGAAAAAAATGAACTTCGATGAATCCTTTTCGTACTATTAGGGGGAGTCCCCTGTGTGCGAAAGTACATTTGGAAGTGTCAGATTGGCTCCAGTTTTTGAGAAATCCATTTTTCATGGATATAGCTTAGTCTGCGCTATTTAAAAAAATTTTATTCGACTGTATTCAGGGACCGTAATCATTATGAGTTTCTAAATAAAAATTACACAATAATGATTATGTTATGAGTTTTAATGATTTTCTTCAATGGTAATGATTATTTTTGAGCAATAATAAAAAAATCAGCAATAATCATTATTTTTGAGCAAAAAAAATAAAACTCAAAAATTATCATTATTTATGATTTTTATTTTTTTCGCTCAAAATAAAACTCACTTTCATGTAGGTGTAAATATATATACATATTACGGTGGGGCGATTAGTATGGAAGGAAAAAAAATCTTAATGGGCGCTTCGCGTTTCTGATTCTTGGGATTGTACTGAGCAATAAAGTCCACTAAAACATACGTCTACGGTGAAAATCGAGCTTCCAAATTTTGACTTTACGGCAAAAAAGCCCTATTTTGAAATTAATAATTAGCACCTTAAACCCCACCCACAAATATGAAGTATGCATTAATGTGCTAGAGAATCTTCCAAAGAAGAGATTGATACCATAATCTTGGATAAGCTCCTCCTCCTTCCTGAGATATGTCCATCCCACACATTGTTACTTTCACAAAATACGGCAGAAAAAGCCCTATTTTGAAATTAAAAATTAACCCCTTAAACCTCACCTACAAA
Source organism: Delia radicum (assembly GCA_021234595.1). Taxonomy (NCBI): domain Eukaryota; kingdom Metazoa; phylum Arthropoda; class Insecta; order Diptera; family Anthomyiidae; genus Delia; species Delia radicum. The sequence goes on from CM037854.1 coordinate 156,780,286, forward strand.
TATGATTGATGCATTAATCTGCTAGAGAATCTTCCAAAGAAGAGATTGATACCATAATCTCCTCCTACTTCCTGATATATGTCAATCCCACACATTGAAAGTGAGTTTTATTTTAAGCGAAAAAAATAAAAATCATAAATAATGATTATTTTTGAGTTTTATTTTTTTTGCTCAAAAATAATGATTATGGCTGATTTTTTTTATTATTACTCAAAAATAATCATTACCATTGAAGAAAACTTTAAAAATCAAAAATTTAAAAATCATGACGGATATGCAAAGATTGTCAAAAAATAATAATAATGGTGCAATAAATTTTTTTTATGTCTCTTCTAAGTGATTGATTTTTTGATTAAAAAAACGAGCAATAATCATTATTTACGGTCCCTGACTGTATTAGTTTTTTTTGCCTTCTTAGCTTTCTGTTACGGAATGTTTTGACTTTTTTTCAAAATGTCACGTAATTTACACCATTAAAGTCGATCAAAAGTAACGATTTTTGACCATTTTTTCAGGTTTTTAGGTCGTCTTAACAAAATGTACCAACTTATAAGAAGGACAAAAAAAGACACCAGATTTGAAACTTTGCGGCTAAAAAGGCTAAAAATTCACGACGAAAGAAGAAAATAACAAGGATTTTGATTTTGAAGCTTAACTTGAGGCCTATTTTAGAAAAATTTTGGTAAGACGATCTAAAAACCTTAACGGGTTAAATTACGTGAAATTTTGAAAAAAAAGTCAAAACATTCCGTAAAAGAAAGCTAAGAAGGCAAAAAAAAACTAATACAGTCGAATAAAAATTTTTTAAATAGCGCAGACTTAGTTATATCCATGAAAAATGGATATATACCGATTTCTCAAAAACTGGAGCCAATCTGCCACTTCATTTTTTCGGCTATCACAATGTTATCGGCAATTTTTTTAAAAAAATTATAAATGGTACCAATTTTCTTGTATTATCACAAAATAAATGCTTGATTCTACCGTACAAAATTAATAACCAAATTTTATATGAAAAGTTGATTGGAAATACCAATAATTGGACAAATAGATTGTTTTTTAGTGCCTTTTCCCTCTTTATAATTTCTAGTTCAGTATATTTGCCTAATTCATCGATAATTGGTAGTTCCAAATAAAATAACATCCTATCAAATAAATTTTAATGGTTTCAACCGAATTCCAACCAATCCTTTTTCTGATTGTACCTATTGGAATAGGTAATAAGACATGCGTTTTTCATTCAATACAAAAATAGTTTACCTATACCAACCAGGCAATATACACTTTAGTATTTTTTTTTTGTGTAGAACGAATGATATATAAATTTATAAGTTTTTCAAGGATGGGAGCGTGTTATTTTTTCTAAAAATATAAACTTAAACAAATTGATTTTTAAGCCTTGTCGCCTCAAAAGGGGCGCGTCTGGCAAAAATATTTAATTCTCAACTCTGACATGCCAAATTTATAAAAAATTTATTGGCCGCGAAAATAAGTGCCACCAATATTTTTGTCTCTAAAAAAGATAGCATTTTTATTTTGTTGACAAAATAAAGAGGTTTTGTTCTGCTTTTCATTAATTTTTAATTTTAAAGTGAAAAAACATGCTTCCATCCGTGGTAAAAAAAAAGTATATCGTCCATTAAATGGTAGATCGGCGAAAATCTGATCGGGGTCATTTAAATTCATTTATATGTTGTACATGTATTCTCTAAGATGTCTTTTAGTCACTACCGTTTTCAGTTTCTGCCAATTTTATAATTTGCAGAAACTCGTTTTTACAAAGACTTAAAAAGCTTATGAAAGTTGAAATTGCTTATTCTACGATGCAAATACAATTTTAGATTGCATTTTGCACTTTTTTCCCTCCCTATGATTTTTGAAACGATGCAATTTTTTAAAAATTTATAGTTTTTGGAATAAATAACAACTTTGCCTTATATTGGGACCAAAATGTTAACTTTTTTAATTAATTTTTTCAAAATGCAACTTATTACATTTTTTCATATAAAAATAATTTTTTTAGATTTTTTAGGAGTTCAGTTTTTTTTTATAATTTGAAAAAAGAAATCATAACAGCACAGAATTTTGAAGAGCATTATCTTCGAAAGTATATTGACTATTTCCATAATTTAAAAGTCATTTGAAATCTGTAATTGTCTAGTTTACGAATCAAAAATCATTTGTTTTTTCTAAAATGCATTTAAAATGTAAATGCGATTTTTTAATGACCCTTGCATTTAAAGTACAGTTTTGAAAAATAAACGTTATTTTTGTATTTTAAATCGTAAAGTAGACTACAATGGCTTTCAGACACTTTTCAAATTATTGAAATAGTCAATTTATTTCGAAAGATAATGCTATTCAAAGTTCAGTGCTGTTATGATTTTTTGATATAACTAAAAATTATAAAAAAAAAACTTAAAAATACTAAAAACAAAATAGAAAGCTATTTTTGAAAATATCATTAAAAATAGTTAGCATTCTGGTCCCAAAAAAGTCAAAGATGTTGTTTATTCAAAAAATTATAAGTTTTTTAAAAATTACACCGTTTTAAAAATCGAAAAGAAGGAAAAAGTGTAAAATGCAATCAAAAGTTGTATTTAGATTATGAATGCATTTTCACAAATAAAAAGTGGTTGGTTTTTAATAACAAATAAAGTAGATTCTTTCAACTTTCGTATGCTTTTTAAATCTTTGAATTGGTTCATCTACTTTGGGTTTTAAAATTTCACTACTTGTAGCATTTTTATTTGAAAATGTGAATAAAACTGAAAATGTGAATAAAAACGCGAGTTTACACAATTTTAAGGAACTTTAGTCAGTATTGTATATTTTTACTATATAGATAATACATATGCCAAATTTTTGCAAAATCAAAGTCGTCGCGGCAATATAATTACCGTTTTTGAGCGTTCTCTTAGGAATGTACGGTATATATCATACCAAAGAAGATCTTATAAGCTTTCCAATAGAAAATAATTTGTCCCGGACAGGTAAGATATTTTTGAGAAAATTGAAACTTAAGAAAAAGTAACTCTTAAGCCTTGCAGCCTCGAAAGGGGACATGCCGGACAAAAAAAATAAATATAGACTCTGTTCACATATCTGAATTGTTCCGAATTTGTTTTATTAAAATCGGAGTGTTGCCCCTAAAGGCAAGGCAAATTTTGATTGGCCGCGAAGAAAACGAAGCACCACCTAAATTTTTTCGCTTTCGTTGGAAACTGGTTTTTAGACCATCTAGAAACATAATCCGTTTTCAAGTTGGAGTAAAACGTAAATTTTATTTAAATTGACTCAGGCGCACCGTGAAGGACTACTCAATATGTAGAGCAAAATGGACCAATTTATGGTCCATTTTGCTCTATCTCGATTAGTTTCTGAGTTATTACCTATTTTACGAGTGTATAAAAAAATGGCGACATCTACAAGTTAGACTAATAGCGGAGACACAACAACAATTATTTTTTGAAAATAATTTAAAAAATTAATTCAAATACGGATAAAATCTGTTATTGTGGTTAAGTAAAAAACTGTTTTGTAAGCAACAGAAAAAATTTGTTGAACTAAATTATAGCCCGTTTAACTAACTTTTGTACTAACCTGTTTATGAGTGTATCCATGTTGTATGTAAAAGGGATAAATTAAGTTAAAATGCGTGTTTACTTATTTAAATGTTTATAAATATGGTAGAACTAGAAGTAATGTACGAGTTTGTGTAACAAATACTTTTTATGAAAAAGTAAATTTGAAATAATGGTACTTAAAAGTCAAAATAAATTTGTTGTCAAACAAGGTGTTCCATCTACACTTCTTGACATAAATTTATGTGTTTCAATTTTGAAACATTACAACTTACTAACAATACACGCATGTTTATATATCACAGTGGTTCTGAATCATCTTCTGTGTGGACAAAATTATTTTAAGCCCTGCATAAATGTTTTTTCGGGTTCGCTAAATTCCAATTAATTAGTTGAAAAGTGCTAAATCAATGATCTTAAAAATCATTTCTTCGAGATTTGTTCAAATTAGCATTTTTTACAAAAAAGGCCTAAACCCATTCTAAACAATATTTTTTTTTTTTATTTTAGACAAGCAGATTTTGAGTTTGAAACTGTGTGCATGTTTAACACTTACATACTTTTATGAATGTGTACGTGTGTATGTAATTTAAACATTTCTTTTGTTTCGCAATTGAGTTGTCATAAAAGTATATTTGTGTTTTTGGCCGGATTACATCAACAACCTTTTTTTTTTACGTGTATACACTACACTATGTCGTGGCAAAAAATCATAATGTTTGCGAATGGTAATTCTCAGAAAAATGTTCAATCATTAGACAAATTTTTTTGTTAAAGCCTGATGTTATAAAGAAATCTGAAAAGCAAAATCGCAGCCAAAAACTGTCAGTTGCACAAAACATGAAGCGCTTGCATACCACTTTCTAACCAATGAATTGCAAATAAATTACCGATAGAATACATGTTTGATAGGACAAAAACACTGGCAAAAAATTGGTTGAGATCACCATGCCAACGTTGTCAAAAGTGCTATCCAGCCAGAGATGTCCAACTCAAAAGTTTGTTTAAAAAAGTTCGTATTCAGAAGGTTTTGAGTTCGATACCGGTTTCAGACCTACATTGTTTTCTGATTTTTTTATACTTTTTAAACTTTTCTTCATGTTTTATACTTTCTTTACATAAATAAAATTTTTTTTTGTCTCTGGTAAAGGTTTTTTAAGGTAAACTTTTTATTGTCCCAAAATTGGAAAGTTATTTCCAGCAATCCTTTTGTTAGTGCTGGAATTATGTAGCAACCAACTGTTACCCGGCATTTATAATTCACTTACGTTTTAAGTTATCAGTTATTGTCAGCTGCCGGTAGCCAATCAGGTGGCCAGGGTTCGAATCCTGACAGGACCAAAAAATGTATAAATGAATTTTTTGCAATTTTATTTTATGGTTTGCACATTTTTTTTTTGCCAACAAGATAAAACTTTTTCTCATCAGAAAAAATTACCTTCAAAATAAATTTATGTTTAATCAGACCTACCAAGAACAGCGACTTTTGACTTACCTTTACCCAGTTGGTCTGTGAATTCCTTTTAGCGAATTCAAGTCGTGCAGTTTTGTGCCGGGGTAATAACCTCGGCACAGACATCAGCTCTGGGAATCCTTTAAGAGCCTATTATGGTTGCATTGTACACATTTGCCACGCCTGAACGGTTTATTTTCCTAACAATGTCCCGAAAATTAAAGCCATTTTTTAAATAGGCTAACATTTCCCCTTTTTCAATTAGATATGAACCACTCAAATTTATTGATTTATTTTATCGCAAATTGATTAAAATTCCATAATAAGCAAAATTAATTCTTTACTTTGTCTTTATTTGCTATATTTCCTTGTTTACCGTTATATGTAATTATAATTATGAAACACTAACAAAATATTATTACACAATTTTTCTCTTAAATTAATTAAATAATCTCTTAAATTTTACACCATAAGAGATCAGTTGTCACACTCTTAAAAATAGTTATAAGTTTAATAAAACTATTTGCAGTATTAAAAAAAATATTCAAAGAAATTATAGTTACTTAACGCAGTGTTTACTCATAGAAATAAACCCGTAAAAATAGCAAAAATCTAATAAAAATTAGTTAAAAAATACGTTGCAGAAAAAACTGTTTCATTAGCAGAGTTTTTTTTTACTAAATATTAGTAAGATAATAAATAAAATAAATCAATTGAATTTAAGGTAAATATAGCAAAAATGTTGTTAATATTACATTTTATTCTGCTATTTTTGTCTATTTTGTCTACAAAGATTTAGTAAGAGGCTATTACCGTTGTAGTTTCACAATAAGTATAAATTTTTTTGCTTTAGTTTTGGCCGAGCTTGGAATGGTTGAACAACCGCTTAGCTCGCCGGATTGGGGTGGTCCTTGACCCTACTAAAGCAAAGCAAACGGCAAAAGAAAATGAAGAAATTTCATTCCAAGCCTTATATTTAAAACTGTTTAAATTACTAAAACTTAACTTGAAAAAAATTTGGTACAACAAAATAGTCAGTAGATAAAGTCTGCATTAAGTTAGCGGATGAAGACATTTTTAATTAATAAATAACATTGTACGGTTTTTTGTTTATCAAAAAAATAATGATTTTGAACTTGGCTAATCTTGCTCACGTAAAAGATCGAAAAATAAACTTTTGGTTTTAATTTTTTTAAATTTAAAAGTAAAACATTCGTTTTGCCAATTTTAGCAGAGTAAACTGCTATTTTTAATTAACGAAAATTCATCTCAAATATATCTTAAATTGTGTCAAGTTAACAGATTAATTTATGCTGTTCTAATTTTTTAATATTTAGCAAACAAATTTGCTAATTTTAACAGTTTTTTTGCAACATCATTTTTAACTACCTTTTAGTAGCTTTTTCTGTTACCTTTACAGATTTATTTCTATGAATGTATTAATGTTAACAAAGGAGATTTGCAAATTTAAAGATTTTTTGCGAATCGTGTTACGCGGTAGGTTCTCACGTCAAATAATAACCCATTGTGGACAAATTAAAGATTTTTAATTTTTAATGACTTTTTTGAAGAATGGCTGCTTATTCAAAATTTAACGTAGCTATATAAGGATAATTTTGGTATACCTTAATGGATTGCTAACACTCTAAAGTTTCATTTGTGGTATGACATTAATATAAGGGTCGAATTTGGGCTCAGTCACTTTTCTGTTTTATAGCTAAATTTTTTTTTACATATACATATATTACGTATGCATATACATACATATATACATATATTTAAAAAAGTAAAATATATAAACATAAAATTTAACTGCTTAAATCTCATTATTTGATCGTTATGAGTAAGTCCTTATTTTTTATTTGAAAATACAATAGACCGTTATTAAGAAGTCAATATTTTGTATTTTAAAATAATGCAGAAATTAATCAAATATCGTTACTGGTAATGCAAACATCAAAGAGATAACATTACCAATATTTATTTTAAATTAATAGCGAAATGCTGTAAAACGACAGTCTTTAAATCGAAAGTTCGGTTTACTAGACATTAATATTATATTATAATGAAAATAAAAATTGTTAAAGTTCGAGGCCATACTCTATATTTTTTTATTAGAATATTGTCCTAACAAATAATCTATAGAGTTTTTGTTTTCAAATTTATTAGGAATGTGTTGATAGATCTATTTCGGGAATTTTCTAGATTTCCATGATCAGAACACGTTTTGAAAGAAATTACAATCCCAAGCAACACATCAAGCATTCATATAAACTAGTGTTCTCACTAAATGAGAACTAATATGTGAGCTCAAAGTTAAAGATTATCACCATTGATCAGAAATAAATTGAAAATTTGTTTGTTATGTGCACACTCTACCTTTGGTATATATATAATACACGCTTTTTATTTTTTTCCTCCTTTTTATTTTCACACTTGTTTTATTTAAAAACAATATGTAACGCTGGAGTAAACAAGACCGTACTTTGTCTTTTATACTCCTATGGGGAATGAGGAGTAAATTGACCTAAAAGTGACTGGTTCCAGAGAGACTTATCACAGGACTGGTATAATTTATTACTGAAGTGGGTTAAGCAGTGTCAATTATCCTAAAATTACCATTCCTGTGAATGGTAAATTGAGGACATACCACTTAACCAAATTGCTTATTAACAAGAAAAAGCCAGTTGGCCAGAATTTTACCCATTGGAAGCTGTTTAGTTTTCGTTTATTTTATACGACATGACCCTTTTGCGACAGTCTTGTGGTATGCCCATCTTTTGTTAGTCCTGTGGCATGCCACTATGTGGTTTAAAGCAGGACAAATGACCCCCTCCTATGACAAGCCAATGTTAAAGTTGCCAGTTGTTTACATAGGGTAGGGGTTAGCAGAGGACCGGTCTCTGGCACGAAGGGACCGATCCTGTGGCATACGCAGAACCGTTCCCATTCCCCATAGGGACAAGTTTGATATATTATTTATTAAAAATAAAAATTATGTTTTTCGACCTTTAATTGTGCAATGATATGTCGACCTTTAATTGTGCAATGAAAGGTCATTGCACAATTAAAGGTCGGAAAAACATAATTTTTTTTTTTGATAAAAATTATATCAAAATATTATATATTATATTATTTAAAAAAAATTTTACTCATAATAATCATAATAATGATATAATGCATACAACCAAACAATTTTTTTTTTTAAAGTTCATTTAATGCCCAGCAAAAAAAAGGTGATGGTGATTTTTAAAGATTAAATTTTGAGTTGATTAAAACTTTATTTCCCGCCTCCATAGAAGTTCTTTTTCACAGCTTCCAAAAAATGTGATTCTGAAGAAGAGTTTATCTTTTTGTGTATCCAACTAAGCCCAATCTTAAACTAGGGGGTGAAATGGAGGTTCAAATGTATATAATTTTTTTTTTTTTTGTAAAAGAGCATATCTGAAATATGAGAAATTTATATCTTTTGGACCCAACGTGAAAATACTCAAGGAAAGAAAAGTTTTGATATCCATATTGCCTCTGCTTTTAAGACAGCGTTCCCACCAATACATAGTGGTCGGTGCTGTATAGAGTCGGCGGCCAAAAATACTGCCAGTATAGGTATCATCATGAAACTTCGGTCACGGCTTTATTAATATGTCAGAACTATTTAATGATAAAATGGGAGTGGTTGATGACTCATACCAACCCCCGACCATACCATAGCACCCACATTCACCCCACGTAAGCAAAAAATTGAGAAAAAATGTTCGAAACTAGTTTTTAAATCATTTTTTTAACAACTTTTTTACAAGATTAGTTTTAAAAAAGAAAAAAAATTGACAAATTAATTATGAAATAATATGTAATAAAAAATTATAAAAAGGTTAAGGAGGGTAGTTACTAAGATACAGCCTTAATATTAACAATTTTTAAACTGCTATAAAAAATAAATACGCAATATTTTTTAATTCTGGTTTTTTTATTGAAAAAATAAACTATCGGTGTATTTTTAAAATTGTATAACTCAAATTTTGGTCAACTAGAATCGCCAGGGTTGCCACCCAATTGTGGGATGCTTATTTTAAGGAACAAAATCGGCTGCAGTTGTACAGCAAAAACTACTGAACCGATTTGATGAAATTTTTTTTGACTTACTGATTATTAAATTCTCTAGTATTTACTGTGGCCATATTTTGAAATTTTGATCTAATTGTTTTTTAATAGATGAAGAAAAGTAAATTTTTTCCATTTTTTAAGTTTACAGTAGCACAACTTCAACAAAAATCTATATTTTTCAAAAATGGTACTAGAAAATTTAATAATCTAGGACGTCCTCGATCTTGATTCAGATGTCAGATGTTTCTGAGTTTAATAAAATCTACTCATTTTGGGCAAGCCAATCGGAATATGTATTTTGAACTCTTATTTTTGTACGATTGCATTTTTGCCAAAATTCTGAAATTTTTTGCAATTATAATTTAATCGTGTTTCTAAATGACTTTATACAGCTTTTCACGACATCCCTCCCTTTTCGAGCTTTTTTACCATCTGCACCTCTTTCTGAGCACTAAATATCAAAAATATGTGAACGCGAAAGTTTACAATTATATATATATGTGCCTATTGCAAAAACAATTTATAATAAGGATTAAATTAAGAAAAAATAAAAGTAAAAGTCCGTAGAAAGTTAAAAAGACAAACACATTTCTTTACATGCATAACAGTAACACAGCAACGCGAACATAAATTAACAAAACACCACACACAAATTCAAAGTTGGACATCAAAAACAACTAGGCCGCTTTGATCTGTGGGTGATAACTCAAAGACGTGCAAAAATGGGCAGCTGATATTACCGATTTTAGAATCTTGTAATATTAAGTTATAAACCAAAAAAAAAATCCCATTGGAGATTTCAGGGGGGAACACAACTAAAACTCTACTTGAAATTGAAATATATGGACAAACGAACACTGACAATGACACTGGAAAAGTATTAATTTTATAAGAAATCCAAAACAAGCTAAACATATTTTAATGAGTTTAAAATTTAGTTAATACCTTTTAATTCAATATTCATTTTGCTTAATTTCAACACAAATTTTTTTATTGTTTTAATTAATTTAAAGTTGCACTTAATTTTTCACTTTTTCACACTGCAAAAACCAACTGTTAACTTGCTCTCTCTTTTGAAGCTGTTCTTAAAGAGTACAGTTGGAATAAAACAAAAACAACTATAAATTTTAAAACCTTGTTTTTATAAGAAATAGTGATGCCACATTTGGTGACAAATTTTTTACTTTGATTTTTTTATTTTTGGCCAATGGGATCGACCAGTGTGCAATAAGGTGAAAAATGCTTTCGGAAAAGTTGAAAAAAGAATGCGAATTTCATCGCAATCGGGATTTTCTTCTAGGGGAGTGTGCTTGTTAACATCAAACGAATTAAACTTTCAGTATGCCATAAAAATTGCTTAAGACACAATGAATACGGATCATAAAAGAGAACTTTCACCCCATGACAAGACCATATAAAATTAATTGGTACGGATCCAAATTTTTATAAAATCTAAATCCAAATGATCCTTTTTTTGCTGGGCATTATAAATGTGTACGCCTTTAAAAAAAATATATATACAAATATTTTTCCCTTCCCTTTTACCACTAAGTTTGAGATTCGGCAGAGTTGAATAGACAAGATTTGCAAAGATAAAATTTTCTTCAAAATCACATTTTTGTAAGTTGTGAAAAAGAACTTCTTTAGAGGCGGGAAAGCAGGAATGAATTTGAAATCAATGAAAAATTTCATCTTTAAAGATCACTTTCATTTTTCTTTTCTGTGATAGAATATTTAGATCAATCGATATAGTGTATCTCATGGTCGGTCTTAATGTAAACATTTTTTTGTTTAGAAAAAACTCATTAATGTTGTTTTACATTTAGAAAAGTACAAGATAAAGTAAAAGAAGAAGTGAAAAGAGAGCCAGAGATATGAGTTATGGAAAAAGCGTTAAAAAAAATTATATTCCTATATATTGTTGTTTATTTAAATAAAAAAGTACTTTAAACATTTAAAACTTTTATTGTTTTCGTACATGTTTTAAGTTGGCGGTGTTTGCACCACTTCCAAAAATGTAAAAGTATCGTCTAAATTTTGATGATGATGATATTGAAGTTGGATGCTAAAAAAAAAAATAAAACAGAAACTGCCACCAGGTGAATGAACACTTTGGCTTTTCATTTTTTGTTTGGTTTTGTTAGCAAAGCAGTAGTAAAAAGTCGAACATGTGTAAAGTAAAGGCGTAATTGTGTGAGTATTTTATACATAAATATTTTTTTTTGATGTATCCTTGATATTTAAGTTAGAACATCGTTATGTTTTATATCGTATTTACAAAAAAAAAAAAACCTGTCTTTTTAAAGTGTTCACGTATAAAAAAAAAATAAACGAACTTTATCTCTAGTGCCATTTGTATCTTCAAACATATGAAATATAAGTGATTATTTTCAACAGGGTTGTCAAATCGCCATATTGATATTTTTATAAACTTTTATAAAAAATAAGTATGCATGATGTGTTAAAAAATGCATGTCATATATAAAATCTGGTGCTAGTGTTACGACCGACCTGCTGCAACTACTAAAACCTTTTATAATAAGTGCCACTTATTTTCAAAGATATATTCTTGTTGAATTACCAACACATGTGCCATATTCAAGTGCGAAACTTTAAATTTTTATTTTGGTAATATGATGTGCAAATATTTGCTTCTATTATTTTATTGCACTTACAATATATGAACAAAGATTGACATACGTGTAGGGAAACATTCCCAACATACTTCTCATTTTGTATTTCAATTCAACTAGGAATTTAAATTAAATTTTGTTTTTGAAATGTTGTTTAAAAACTGAATTATTCAGTTTTCCTTCAAATCAACAACATACAAAATTCCATAAAAATAAATTATTTTAAAATAGGATGACTTTCATATCAAAACCGATATGCATTGAACCCGACCCTCTCAGATTTTCATGAAATTTAGCATACGGCTACATTTTACCTATACAAATACAACCTCATTCTTAGAAATTGCATTTTTGAAAATATGTGGGCGTGGCTAGGTATCGAAGTTGTTGAAAAATGATGATAATGTGTACTTTCAAGCTGTGATTACTACGGAATGGCTGAATCGAAGATATTGGTACCATTTAAATCAGCTTTCGAAAACATATACTGTAAAAATTTTCTATTACACTGAAAATTTTTTTTTCCAAAAAATAAAACTTTAAACTGTGAAAACACTTCAAAAGCCAAGTGTTTTTTCATACAGTGTATGTTTTCGAAAGCTGATTTAAATACCTTTCTAACGGTACCAATATCTTTGAAATCGGATCAGCCATTCCGTACACACAGATAAAAATTTAAGTGTTTGCCAACTGAAATTCGGTTACTTTGACTCAAATTTGGTTATTACGAATTTTAGTAGGTTGGAACAACTCAACATTAGTTTTCACAACAAAGTTTGGTTAATTCAACTAAATTTTAGCGGCAACATCTAAAATATTCAGAAACCTAACGTAAATATCGGTGTACTAACTGAATTTATAAGTTATTACCATTAAAATAAACTTTTCAATTCGGTTTGCACTTTATTTCTCTGTGTGTAGTAATCACAGCTTGAAAGTACATATTATCGTCATTTTTCAAAAACTTCGATACCTTGCCACGCCCACATATTTTCAAAAATGCAATTCTTAAGAATGATGTTGTGTTTGTATGTAGCTATGTATGTAGCTGTATGCAAAATTTCATCAAAATCTGAGAGGGTCGGGTTCAAAATGTGCCTTTTTTATGGGTTTTGATATGAAATTCATCAAGAGAACCATTCGGGATCGTATATTGGCGATCCGGCAAGGGAACTTTAAGAATTATGGACAATCACAAATTAACAATAATACCAAAGCCTACACTCTAAAAAACGCACAATGCTTGATATGTTTAAAAATTTAATTTACACATTTTTTTCTTTAGAATTAGGCACGTCGTGTAGTAAATTATTGTGTAGGGCCTGTGGAGAGGACGAGGAGACCTTGGAACACTATCTCTGTGAATGCCCGGCATTTGCCAGGATCCGGGTCGAAATACTATCTAGTGACAAGATATCCACATTGGGGATCTTAGAGCATAGGATGAAAGAAGTTGAGGAATTTCGTCAGTGCGACGGAGTTCCTGTTGTAGGAATGTGACATAGGACCGTTTGTTTAGAGCGACATTCTGGCTTAAGTGTAAGTCCTCAGTGACTTGAGTCGGATTAGGCAACCATTTCCCTTCTCCGAATCCATACATACAAACATAACCTACTAAATTATTTGTTGATTAACATATTTTCATATATATATATATAAAAAAATAAAACATTTGATATAGTAAATGTTTTGTCTGTAGGTTTCAATTTAATGTGAAACTAAAATATGACAATATTTTTATATATTTTTTTTTTAAATAAATCAAATCTTAGAAAGAATTCTCCATATTGTGAAAAAAAAAAATGATATTTAGCAGTCAGCTTCCATACTACACAGTGTCGTTCAATCTGTTCTATTTTGATTTGTTCGTAAACTTGCACAAATGAGAACATGTTTCAGAAATTTAAAAGTTTGAATTAATTTTTATCATGTTTTTATAGAATAATTTAATAAAATTTTTAATTACAAGTTTGATATAACTTTTTTTAAAAATAAAAATTATGTTTTTTCTACCTTTAATGCTATAAACACATAGACGACTGCAGCTACACGACTACAGCCTGTCAAAAATAAAATACACACGTTTATATGAAAATGATTATTTTGGCACCAACACAACTACACAGCTACCCGACTACTTTTGCCGCTGTAGTCAACTTAGGTTAATTTCTATTTTTGTTGGCTGCAAAACAAAACTAGTGTTGACAATAAAACAAAATATGTAACAAATTAGTGCTTAAAAATATTTTATTTTGTTAAACACAAAAAACGTCGCAACATCAAATGGTATAATTGCATTAATATTCAAGAGGGGTTATATAAATTTATTTTCACGTTATAATAATGTATTATAAATAAGTAATTGTATTTTTAAGTGAACTTTATATGCGTGTCTACAACCAAGCATGTTGTTCTATTTTAATAAAGAAAAAAAAAGATGTAATTGGCACTACTGAAACAAAAATGCATTTGTATCAGGGATGTTAAATTGAGTTTTCAATTTTGTACCAACATCCAAAAAAAATTGTACTTTTTGGACGTTGACGGTACCATTTTTTTTAAATTTATTAAAACAACAAAAAAAAAAACATAAAAATTCTCTTGTACAGAAAAAAAAAACAAAACCTTCCAATAACATACATTATATGTATGAATAAAATAAGGCATAAAAAAGTCTTATGAATATATGAGACCAAATCATGGAATTATTTGTTTAGTTAATAAACTATTTGGAATTTCTACATCATAGCAGCATAAATTTGTCGCTCTTAACCAATCCTTAGTCTGTATGAGACTTGATAATGTTGGCTAATATAGTCTGTTTCTTTCCTTAGTTTTTATTATATTTTGAAAAGAAAAAAACTCTTTCCACATTTGCATACCAGTGTGGAATGGATAAAATTCCAGCAACGACTAGAAATGTCTAGAAACATATTGACATTCAGTTCATTTTGAAAATTAGCTACTACCGACCAAAAACTACAAACGTTTTAATTTTTTAACGACTTCAGTTAAAAAAATTTTAGTTTTTACTCTGGCTCAAGTAATATTTTTACTAAGAAGACAAGAATGGAGCAAAATTAATGATTAATCGGTTTTTTGTTAAAGTTCTGCCTATTATGGAGGCTATAACTTTTCTAAAACATTGGGTTCTGATGAGATCTTTAACCAGATCGAAATACTAGTATTAACCTAGCTAATATGTTTGATTTGCTTTATTTTTGTAAATATACGGTGGTTGAGAGCTCGTTCTAAATTAAACATATATAAGATTGTTTGGAATTTTCTTTCATTTCTTTAACAATAATTTAATTTTCGTTTGAGTTTGAATTTTAACGTCTTTTTCAGACAATTGCAGTTAATACTATAATTAATATGCAATTTTATTTAATTTAATTGTGAAAGGCGTGGTAGAGAAGAATGAGTGTATTTTCTAAAAATCATAACTACATTGCAAATATTCAATTTTTTCTGAATCAGACTGCGCAGTTTCTGGTATTGAACGTTCGTCAGTGACCCTGTTTTTTTTTTTTGAATTTTTGAATAATGTAATATTTGTTATGTTTTTATTTGTTCGATTGCGTCTATATGAAATTTTTCTGTGCAATCACTGACCGTGGTATAGATAAACTGATTTCTAATGCCACATGCACTCGCACTACACGTTAGACAGAGCGCTTTAGCCCTCTGAGCTATAGTTAGGTCGAGTTTTGTTGTGATTAAAACTAGTTTTATTCAATACACGGTGTTTTTGTTCTTGCATACATAATCTCAGAAGTACAACTCCAACAACACAACAGTTCTATTTTTAGAAACTCACCTCACTCTAATGTCCACTGTTTTCCCATATGTTATAAGTGATGCCATATCTATATATCAATTTTCACTTCTTCAGAATTTTAATAAATTCAAAATAAAAGTGAAGTTGGCTGCAACAAGTGTCAATATATGTAAGAGCTGCCAGATAAATTTTGTAAAAAATCGTAAATTTTTAATCGATATTAAAAAAAAAAAAAATTGCCAACTTTATTCTTCAAAATCCTTAAAATGATGATAAATCGTAAAATCTGGCGGATAGTCGCATATATTTTAAGAGCTCATTACATAAAACGAATAAATGCAATGAAAAAGGACACAATAACAATTTGTTTGCTATACTAAAAATTCAAAAAGGGG
Source organism: Delia radicum (assembly GCA_021234595.1). Classification (NCBI taxonomy): domain Eukaryota; kingdom Metazoa; phylum Arthropoda; class Insecta; order Diptera; family Anthomyiidae; genus Delia; species Delia radicum. The sequence goes on from CM037854.1 coordinate 156,796,236, forward strand.
AAAAATTAAAAATTTTTAAATTGTACCAAATGAGTCGCGGTAGTACCACGGTACTTTAGAAGGTCAAAATGTACCAAAAAAAGTACAATTGTACCAATTGTACCTGATTTGTATAAAAAACAACTGTTGATATTTTTAAATTGAATCGTGATCAGCTGTTTACTATGCTGCTGTCGTTTCCAAAATAATAAGTAGCTGACCACACACGACGATTGCAGTCAACGGCATTTGCAGTCGTGTAGCTCTGCAGTCTGCTGTGGTCTATGTGTTTATAGCATAATTGTGCAATGAAAATGAAAATTATTCAAGTTCGAGTACCGAAGTCGGACAAGCATATGAAAAAAAAATTTTACAGTAACAAACTATTGCAACATGTTGATAAAAAAAAAATTTTTGCTTAAAACATTCACTTTTATTCTGCATATATTTTGTAATTTTGCATTAAAAATTAATATATTTTAATTTTATCTTACTGATTTTATCATTAATATTTAAAATAATTAAGAAATTAATGAAAATGAATATTACTCAAGTTCAAGGCCATACTCTATATTTCATTATTAGGATATTGTCCTAAAAAATAATCTATAGAGTTTTTGTTTTCAAATTTATTAATTGACCACTTTCAGGAATGTGCTGATAAATCTATTTCGGGAATTTTCTAGGTTCCTATCATCAGAACACGATTTAAAAAAGTGACAATCACATCCAAACATCAAACATTCATATAAACTAGTTATCCCACTAAATGAGAACTAATACATTAGTTCGAAGTAAAAGGTTATCACCATTGATCAAAAATAAATTTAGAACTTGTTAAATAAAAACAAAACCAGTGTAGAAATAAAAAGGAGAATAAAAAATAAAAGCGTGTAATGTATATCTACCAAATGTAGAGCTTGCACATAACGAACAAGTTTTAAAATTATTTTTGATCGTTGGTGATAATCTTTAACATCGAACGCATATATTAGTTCTCATTAAGTGAGAACTCTTGTTTATATGAATGTTTGTGTCGAATCAATGGTGATAATCTTTAACTTCGAACGCATATACTAGTTCTCATTTAGTGAGAACACTAGTTTATATGAATGTTTGATGTTTGCATGGGATTGTCACTGCTTTCAAAGCGTGTTCTGATGATGGGAACCTAGAAAATTCCCGAAATTGATATATTAATACATTCCTTAAAGTGGACAAGTAATAAATTTGAAAACAAAAACTTTGTAGATTATTTGTTAGGACAATATCCTAATAATGAAATATAGAGTATATTGAATAATTTTCATTTTCATTAAATTTTTAATTATTTCAAATAGTAATGATAAAATCAGTAAGATAAAATTGAAATATATTAAATTTTAATGCAAAATTACAAAATATATGCAGAATAAAAGTGAATGTTTTAAGCAACAATTATTTATCAATCAGTATGTTGCAATAATTTCTTACTGTATAAAAAAATGTTTAATTTCCTAGTCCGAGTTCAGTATTTTCTTGCTGAGAGGCATGGGAAGTGTAGTTTCTATATTTGTTTATACTCTTTGTAGTTAGGTGGTAAGTTTCCCATTGCTTGTTTCGAAATACATAGTTAGCCATTTAATTTTTCTTTCCTTCTTAGGCTAACTAATGTTTTGGAGGAATTATTCCAATGGAATATTCAAGGAAAATAAATTGTGTTTGATAGTAGTTTAAGAAAGGAACAAATTTGCTCTTAATGCAGAAATACAATAGAAGACTTAACTGCTTTCTACATCAAATCCCCAGATAAACAAGGCTTTTTCTACAGGAGCATTATTTTCAACAGAAAAATCTTAAGATTCTGAGATAGTACCAATTCCAAGGAAAAAACACTTATATAAAAGCCCTCAGATTATACCGTTATTTTCGTAAAAAAAAAAAAAATTATACAAGTTCCAAGAATTTTTTATATAGGAAAATCCTTACAATCTGAAGATCTTTTACTTAAGAAAAAGTATATATTATAAATTTTTTCCTCCAGAAAAATTATCATAGTTCGATAAAACCCCCATAAGATTCTGAAAGCACTAAGACTCTAGGGATTTTCTTTAAGAAAACCCATCAGATTTATATAAATTTTTCCTACAGAAAAACCCAAAGTTTTAAAGAAAATTTGCCATTTAAAAGCAATCCGACTCCAAGTCCTTTTTCCTCTGAAAGGGCTACATACTCTAAAGAATTTTTAATATGAGAAGCATTTAGATTCTGAGATTTCTTATAGAAACCCTTCAGACATAGACGACTTTTAACATAAAAAATCTGAAAGTTATAATTACTTTGTTCCGTAAACAATCATTAGCCTTTTTATTTTAAAAACCATGGGATTTTGAAAAAATTCCCACAAACAGCGCTTATATGCTGTGAGATTTTGTAAAATATCATGACTTTAAGAACTTTTTTTTAACAAAATAATTAGATTCAGATTACTTTTTTACATAAAAAGCCTCGAAATTCTTATGAATTTTTCATTTCAAAACCTTAATTTTTCTGTAAAAAAATCGTTATACTCTGATGACTTTTTTTCTTTTGAAAACCACTTAGATTCTTAGAAATTTCTTCTATAAAAAAGCATAAAATCCATATTTCTTTTTTGTATAGAAAACACGTAAATTGCTTAGGAGGTTTTCTATAGAAAATCTCTCATAATCTGAGGATTTCCTTTTTAAGAACTACGTTAGATTCAGATGAGTGGTTTTATAGGAAATCCTATGTTTCTGATTAACCGATCTTTGAAAACTTCGAACATTTTGATATAGAAATATATAAGAGTTTTAAGAGTATTTGCATTTTTAAATACCCTTAGGCCTAAAGCACTTTGTTTTTGGAAAACTTCTTACCTTCTAAAAATGTTTCCACGTAAAAAAATTTCATACACACAGAGAGAAATTTTGCTATTTACCAACTGAAATTCGGTTATTACAAATTTCAGACGGTTCGCACAATTTAAAATTAGTTTTCACAACAAAGTTTGATTACTTCAACTGAGTTTTAGTTGCAACACCCAAAATATTCTGAAATCTAATGAAATCTAATTTAGAAGTTTCTACTATTGATAAACGCTTTTCAATTCGGTTGGCATTTTATTTCTCTATGTGTATTTTAACATTTTGTTAGATAGTTTTCAATACTACTGCAGCGTCAACCTGAACATATAAATATCATGCAAATTACGACATCAATAATAATATTACCGGATAACACTCATCAGTGTGCGCCTCGGTAGGCTAGTTGGTAGCGTGCTGGCTTATCAGTGCGAGGGTCGTGGGTTCGATTCCCACCAGAGGCACTGGTCTGTTTTCGCTACAACGCGCCGGAAGTCATAGTTGCTAGTGCTCGGTTAGGGTAATAGTATATAATTTGTAATTATAGGATTATTAATTTATAAAATAAAATAAAAAAAGACTAATCAGTAAATAAATTCTTATCATTAATATAGCCTTTGCCCCATCCTCGATGCTACGAATTCAGATACATTATTATATATTTATTACTGAGCAATTAATAGCTACAAATCAACAATCTGGTTCTATACAAATTAAAAATTCAATAAATTGAAGAGGAACGTTGTTCCTCAGATGTTTATCACATATCTGATGTACTTCACTTCCAAGTAATCTATGCTTCACCTCTGACGATGTATATTCAGATACTTGAGTAATCAAACGCATCAATTAATTTGTTTTTCAATGGTGTGAAATGGTGTATTCAGGTACTTGAAACAGCTTCCCATCAACAATGTCAACCGGCAATGTTACATTTCTGAATAAAACTTATCTATGTTACAACCAGAGTTCGAATTTAAACACTATCAAACGTTTTTCTATCGATCTGTTTTGCTTTTTGCTGAAACTCAACACAATCATTTTGTTGTGCACAGTAAACATAAACACAACATTTCCTTATTTTCATTTTGATTTCTAAACAGAACACAAACACTTTCACAAACCAGTTTTCGATGAGAGACCGAACTAAACGATTTTGTTCTGTTTGGCCAATATTTCAAACAGTTTGATTTTGTTGTGTTTATGGAATGGAACAAAACTATTCGTAAACCGTTCTTAGTGTTTATATCATATTACAAGTGAAAAAAATTTCCTTTAATTTTATGAATAATTGCATTAGTTTAATAAAAAGTTTCAACGGAGGAGTTCCAGTGAAATTTTTATAAAACTAATGCAAAAAAACAATGATAACATGCAGAAAAATCATTTCTTTATTCTGCCAACCACAACGTTAAAAACGCGTTTTAATGTTTAAGTTGAATGAACACTAAAAAATAACCACTACGAAATAATAATGTTTGACGAAAGAAACATTTTCGTTTTGTTCCGTTTGTTATATTACAAAAAACGATTTCAGCACTTGTGTTGTGTTTATAAATACGAACGAAACAATAGAGATCGTTGTATTGGTTTTTTTGATAGCAACGTTATGTTAGTGGTACATACATTTTCGAACTCTGGTTACAACGCGGTTGTTGGACATTCAAATACTTTATCCACGCATACAAACAATTAACTTAAGATCCTACCACGACTTATCCTCTCAGTGACTTATAATTTTTTGATTTTTTTTTAAAGAAAGGGGAGTATTGTACACTGATAGAATTTTCCTTCATAGTATTAATGAAACGATTTCATTAAAATCGATTCATTGGTTTAATGAAAAATTTCATTAACTGAATGAAAATTCATTAATATTTGTATTTTTTTCATTAACATTTTTTATGATTTTTTCATAATTTCATAAAAAAAATTCATTAAAGCAATGAAAAATTTTCAAATTTTTTTCAATAAAAACTTTGACTTGTAATAAGAAAAAAAATTTTTTTTGTACTATCATTTTGAAATAAAAAAAACTGAAAAATTTCTTTTAAACAGAATTAACCAAAACTTTGATATAAATAATTTTTTTTATTAAATTTGCCTAGAGCTAACAGTTTTTGACGAATTTGAATAGATGGTCACTAAATTCCAGGAAACAGATTCTCCATGAAAAACGATATAGTTTTGTTCAAAACGAGACCTAAATTGTTATCGTTTTGACGATGTTACACAAAAACGTTATGTTAAACGATAATAGATTTTTGTTGTTAACAACATTGTTAAACTTGAAAATGGCAGTCAAAATTCGTTTTAGATTTTACTAAACCGAGTGTAACTGACAACCCAAAAACTAGGCCTTAGAGTCTAAAAATTTTATTTTCAAAATTTGTAATTGTATGCTAAAATAATTATAAAAAGTGCAAATTATTAAATATCAACGAAAATATTTCATACAAACTATGAATTTTATTCATTAAACACATGAAACTTTCCTAACGATTAGGCTAGGATTAATGAAAAAAATTTCATATACTTTATGAAATTTTCATTGGGTCAATGAAAACATTCATTCAAATTGATTTAATGAAACACCTTTCATTGACTCAATGAAACTTTTCTTTGGGGACTTTTTTATGAAAAAATTCATTGGAGTAATGAAGGAATTCATTAATACTACGCATAAATTTCTATCAGTGTAGGAAATCATTGCCTACATACGCTTTATTTGTATTTCAATTTAATGCTATAAACACATAGACGACTGCAGCTACACGACTACAGCCTGTCAAAAATAAAATACACACGTTTATATGAAAACGATTATTTTGGCACCAACACAACTACACGGCTACCCGACTACTTTTGCCGCTGTAGTCAACTTAGGTTAATTTCTATTTTTGTTGGCTGCAAAACAAAACTAGTGTTGACAATAAAACAAAATATGTAACAAATTAGTGCTTAAAAATATTTTATTTTGTTAAACACAAAAAACGTCGCAACATCAAATGGTATAATTGCATTAATATTCAAGAGGGGTTATATAAATTTATTTTCACGTTATAATAATGTATTATAAATAAGTAATTGTATTTTTAAGTGAACTTTATATGCGTGTCTACAACCAAGCATGTTGTTCTATTTTAATAAAGAAAAAAAAGATGTAATTGGCACTACTGAAACAAAAATGCATTTGTATCAGGGATGTTAAATGGAGTTTTCAATTTTGTACCAACATCCAAAAAAAATTGTACTTTTTGGACGTTGACGGTACCATTTTTTTTAAATTTATTAAAACAACAAAAAAAAAATACATAAAAATTCTCTTGTACAGAAAAAAAACAAAACCTTCCAATAACATACATTATATGTATGAATAAAATAAGGCATAAAAAAGTCTTATGAATATATGAGACCAAATCATGGAATTATTTGTTTAGTTAATAAACTATTTGGAATTTCTACATCATAGCAGCATAAATTTGTCGCTCTTAACCAATCCTTAGTCTGTATGAGACTTGATAATGTTGGCTAATGTAGTCTGTTTCTTTCCTTAGTTTTTATTATATTTTGAAAAGAAAAAAACTTTCCACATTTGCAGACCAGTGTGGAATGGATAAAATTCCAGCAACGACTAGAAATGTCTGGAAACATATTGACATTCAGTTCATTTTGAAAATTAGCTACTACCGACCAAAAACTACAAACGTTTTAATTTTTTAACGACTTCAGTTAAAAAAATTTTAGTTTTTACTCTGGCTCAAGTAATATTTTTACTAAGAAGACAAGAATGGAGCAAAATTAATGATTAATCGGTTTTTTGTTAAAGTTCTGCCTATTATGGAGGCTATAACTTTTCTAAAACATTGGGTTCTGATGAGATCTTTAACCAGATCGAAATACTAGTATTAACCTAGCTAATATGTTTGATTTGCTTTATTTTTGTAAATATACGGAGGTTGAGAGCTCGTTCTAAATTAAACATATATAAGATTGTTTGGAATTTTCTTTCATTTCTTTAACAATAATTTAATTTTCGTTTGAGTTTGAATTTTAACGTCTTTTTCAGACAATTGCAGTTAATACTATAATTAATATGCAATTTTATTTAATTTAATTGTGAAAGGCGTGGTAGAAAAGAATGAGTGTATTTTCTAAAAATCATAACTACATTGCAAATATTCAATTTTTTCTGAATCAGACTGCGCAGTTTCTGGTATTGAACGTTCGTCAGTGACCCTGTTTTTTTGAATTTTTGAATAATGTAATATTTGTTATATTTTTATTTGTTCGATTGCGTCTATATGAAATTTTTCTGTGCAATCACTGACCGTGGTATAGATAAACTGATTTCTAATGCCACATGCACTCGAACTACACGTTAGACAGAGCGCTTTAGCCCTCTGAGCTATAGTTAGGTCGAGTTTTGTTGTGATTAAAACTAGTTTTATTCAATACACGGTGTTTTTGTTCTTGCATACATAATCTCAGAAGTACAACTCCAACACAACAACAGTTCTATTTTTAGAAACTCACCTCACTCTAATGTCCACTGTTTTCCCATATGTTATAAGTGATGCCATATCTATATATCAATTTTCACTTCTTCAGAATTTTAATAAATTCAAAATAAAAGTGAAGTTGGCTTCAACAAGTGTCAATATATGTAAGAGCTGCCAGATAAATTTTGTAAAAAATCGTAAATTTTTAATCGATATTAAAAAAAAAAAATTGCCAACTTTATTCTTCAAAATCCTTAAAATGATGATAAATCGTAAAATCTGGCGGATATAGTCGCATATATTTTAAGAGCTCATTACATAAAACGAATAAATGCAATGAAAAAGGACACAATAACAATTTGTTTGCTATACTAAAAATTCAAAAAGGGGAAAAATTAAAAATTTTTAAATTGTACCAAATGAGTCGCGGTAGTACCACGGTACTTTAGAAGGTCAAAATGTACCAAAAAAAGTACAATTGTACCAACTTTAACATCCCTGATTTGTATAAAAATATATTTTTAAATTGAATCGTGATCAGCTGTTTACTATGCTGCTGTCGTTTCCAAAATAATAAGTAGCTGACCACACGGCGACGATTGCAGTCAACGGCATTTGCAGTCGTGTAGCTCTGCAGTCTGCTGTGGTCTATGTGTTTATAGCATAACTTAGAATTTAATTTAAATTTTTGTTTTTAAAATATTGTTTACAAAATAAATTATTCAATTTTTCTTCAAATCAACAACATAAAAATTTTTATAAAAATAAATTATTTTTAAATAAGATCCGTCGTAAGCCTATAACACGCAATTGGACAAATTTAAGCTTACCTATTGAAATTATTAAATTTATATCAAAAATTCAGCGATTGTCTCAGATTTTAATCATCATGATAGCACATAATTAAAACCCTTCCGATGGCTTTCTTAACTTCAGTTTCTTGTCATTAACAATCGAAAACGCTAGATTTTCATTCAAAAAAGTTTTTAATTGTTTAAAATTATGTAATTATAATTATAATTGTAAAATAATATATATATTATAATTGTAAAATTTGTAATTTGTATATTGAGAGAGGGAAGAATGTTTAATAAAACATTATTTTGTACTAAAAATTTTTATTGATTAAATGAAAAATGTTTATGATTTTTTTACCATTTCATAAAAACAATCGATTTTTTTCAATAGAAATGTTAACTTGGAATAAAGAAATATCCGCTGAAGTTAAACGCAGAATTTTACAAATGAAATAAATTTTTGTATTAAGGAGAATTAACCAAAACTTTGAAATAAATTGATTTAAGGTATTCTCATACCATTAAGGCCTGATAAATTCTCTCAAAATAATCAAAATTTATGTCTGTACCATAGTTATGAATGTCCAATTTATATGGAAATATCTGTTGTTAATGTTAAACCCAAGATAGTTTTTAGAAAAGTTACTCGCCCTTAAGGCTTATACATAACTGGCTTAAGTCAGGTGTTAGTATGACACGAAAGTTGAGTTTTTTTTTAATATAAGTAATTGCATTTCCAAATTTTCGTTTCATACCAACACCTGACTTAAGTCAATTCAGCCAATTCTGTTTCAGCTTTAAGTGTATAAAGTGTTGATGTGAAATGACAACACTGTACAACACAAAAAAAAATTACAAGGTCCGACCAATAAATTTTGATAGAAGAGACAAAAAAAAAGACACGTGTATCGGCGTTTTGAAAGTTTACATCTGGGTTTCATTTTAGGGGGAGGTAAAGTTTCCCCCAAATGCAAATTTTGTATTGTCAATCGGCATAGAAATTCGAGTAAATCTTACGTTTAAAGTATATAGTGTCTTCAGCAAATTTATGTAAAATGTTACGGGAAACATTTTTGTAGAATATATTAACCCTCTAACTAATCAATGTAAGGGTCTTTTTAGTCCTTCTTTTAAAAAAGAGCAAAAACACCATTTAAACAGGTATTTGGGTAGGCTAGTTGGTAGCGTGCTGGCTTATCAGTGCGGGGGTCGTGGGTTCGATTCCCACCAGAGGCACTGGTCTGTTTTCGCGACAACGCGCGGAAACCCATAGTAGCTAGTGCTCGGTTAGGGTAATAGTATATAATTTGTATTTATATGATTATTAATTAATAAAAAAAAAAAAAACAGGTATTTAATATGTTAAAATTTTACTATATGTCTCTGAATACACCAAAATCAAACATTTTTGTAGGATATGTTAACCCTCTAGCTCCCCAAGGTAAGGGTCTTTTTTGTCCTTCTTTTAAAAAAGAGCAAAAACACCTTTAAAACAGGAATTTAAGGGGTTAAAATGTTAAACTTTTACTATAAGTCCCTGAATAAACCAAAATCAAACATTTTTATAAAATATGTTAACCCTCTAACTACTCAAGGTAAGGGTCTTTTTTTCCTTCTTTTAAAAAAAGAGGAGTTAGAGGGTTAACATATTCTACAAAAATGTTCCCCGTAACATTTTACATAAATTTGCTGAAAACACCATATACTTTGAACGTAACCTTTACTCGATTATCTATGCCGATTGACAATACAAAATTTGCATTTGGGGGAAACTTTACCTCCCCCTAAAATGAAACCCAGATGTAAACTTTCAAAACGCCGATACACGTGTCTTTTTTTTTTGTCTCTTCTATCAAAATTTATTGGTCGGACCTTGTAATTTTAGAAAATATTTGATTTTGTTGAACAGTGTAATTGACTACAAAATTCTTAAGTCGACATACGTGCTTTAGTAAAAAGTCAACAGATAAATAATGAACTCAAAGTTGAAGTTTATGACTGTATCTAGAAAATGTGGTTAGAATTACAGAAAAAAATTTCATATACACGCAGAAGAAAAGTGGGGAAATATTATCGAAATGCTTAATAATTATACATCGACATAAGTATCAAGTTAGTTTTAAAATTTTTTTAGAAATTTTTGTACTAGGCATATATATGTTTTACAAATATTTTTTGTATATATTTTAATAGAACTTTGTAAAACTAACTTGAAACTTATGTAGGTGTATAATCACTAAGCATTTCGAGAATATTCCCCCACTTTTTTCTGCGTGTACTTTAGGAAATTTTCATTGGGCGAATGAAACCCTTTATTAAAATTCATTTAATGAAACATGTTTCATTGATTCAATGAAACATTTCTTTGGGGACTTTTTTATGAAAAAATTAATTGCATTAATGAGAGAATTCATTAATACTGCAAACACATTTCTATCAGTCTATGGTCTGTTTCTAACAATCATCATGACGTTAACCAACTATGAAGACCAAAAATATTCTATTTATATAAAAAAAATTTGTTTTTACTATGTCTCAAGTAATATATTTTACAGTTTTATTAGTTTTTTGGTTATTTCTAATTTTTAACGAACTTTCAACTTCTGTATATTTACAAAAATAAAGCAAATCAGACTTATTATTGATTACTAAAAATCAAACATCAAAAACCAATCCTTACAAAAACTGAACTGTTTGTTATTCCTGCCTTTATTGGATTGCTTCCACTGCGAGAATTACCAAATTTCATAGAATTTTTTTCGTAGATTCAGTGAATAATTTCATTATATCCAAGAAAATTTATTAATATTAAGAAATTTTTCATTAACTAATTATCATAAAATTTCTTAGTTTCATAAAAAAAATTCATTCGATTTCATGTCTGTTTAAATTTAATGAAAATTTGCTGTAAACTATGAAATTATTTCAAAGACTTGTTTTTTTATTTTGTTAAAAATTTTATAATATCCATAAGTTTTATAAATTTCAACATATTTTATAAAGTGCTTTATTATTTCAATGTATCCTTGTATTAATTTTGGACTCCTATGAAATTGATATAAAAATCATATGAAGCGGTTCATTGGCTTAGTTCCATTCATGAAGAGTCTAATTAATTAAAAATCTTCTAAATATTTAAACATTTTATGAAACTGTTTCATAAATTCTATAAACGCTTCATTGTCGAAATGATGTATTGGTTTCATGAAGATTTTCAGTAATTCTACAAACATTTCATAAACATTGACTTGTATGAAAAGGGTTTCATAGATTCTATGAAAAGTTTCAATTTCAGTTCAATTTCAGTGAAGAAATTCATGACTGAAGTGAAGATAATTCTCTCAGTGTAGGTTATAACATTCGTGTGGCAATTTAATTTTAATTATTGGGAATACAAGTTAATAATGTCGATTTTTTTGCTTGAAAAATGCATTTATTATAATAACAAAATGAATTGATACATTATTCAAAGTATTGTCTATCGTTAGCCACTACTTTTTCCCATCTTTCTGGTAGCATATGGATTCCGCGCCAAAAGAACTGCTCCGGTTTTGAGGTAAAGAATGAATCAAGCCAATTTCTGATACCCTGTTCTGAAGTGAAGCGTATTCCAGTAAGGGAGTTCTACATCGATCGATACAAATGTATGTCAGAAGTGGCAAGGCCTGGGCTATAAGGCCGGTAAGCCAAAACTTCCCATCCACTTGTTTCCAAATTGTTTTTGACCGGTCTTGCAACATGTGGCCGAGCGTTGTCACGATGGAAGATTATGGCCGCATGTCTGGTCGTATATTCTGGTCGTTTTTCGTTGATTGCTCTCTTGTGATCGTCTGACATGATTTCAACAGCTCATAATACAAAACACACTTCTGATCCCACCAAATACCGAGCATTACCTTGGCGACATGGATATTCGGCTTCGACGTTGATTTGGCGTGTTGACCGGGCTTTACATATGACTTTTTGCGCTTGGGATTATCGTAATGTATCCATTTTTCATCACGAGTAACAATATGATCCAAAAATTACTTTTTTTGTAGCATTCAAGCAGCATTTCCGACTTGCAAAATCGCCTTTCAACGACTCTCGGCTTCAATTCATATGGGACCCAATTTCCTTTCTTTTGAATGAATCACAATGCTTTTAAACATAGAGGAATTGCTTGTTGTGTGACTCCCAATGATAATGCAGGTTCTTCTTGTGTCTGCCAACAATCTTCGTGGAGTTATGCTTCCAATTAACGAATTCCACAAAAATTTCAAATAAGATTTAGCTATTTTATTAATAACTCAGAATGGGAATGACTCAGAATGGGAATAACGTTGCAGAAAACAGCAGTAAAATTAGCAGAATATTTTTGCTAACTATTAGTAAATAAATTTTTGTTAAATTTTTAGTTGTTTGCACGAAAACTAAGCACCATATATTCGTGTATATTTTGACTATCAATAATAAACCAACCAACTAAAGCACAGTTTTGTATTTATAAGATAAACTAAAATACAGAGTTGTATCTATCTTTTACTTATCTTTATTATTTTCCTTGTTCCATTTTCATGTACATCGGAATGCTATATGCCAAAGACTGAAGAGTAATCTAAAAAATTAAAATAATAGAAAAATTTAATTAAACAAGAACTGATATATTCAGTCATTGTTAAAAGAAAAATATTTTTAAAATTATTTTAGTGATTTTTTTAACATTATAAATTAAACACAAAAAACTGCATCAATTCAACAAATATCTTTCCAATTTTTAATGAAAATGAAAATTATTCAAGTTCGAGGCCATACTCTATATTTCTTTATTAGGATATTGTCCTAACAAATAACCCTGCGGGAAATGAAGGGTCGATTGATCCAAAGCAGGCACGTAGCTAGGAATTTGTTTCGGGGGGGGGGGGGGGGGGGGGGGCTTTTCGATTTTTTATTTTGATTATATATATTTTTTTTTGCACACTAGTAACAGCTTTGTTTTTTTTTTTTTTTTGTTTGCTAAATTTTCATGTACATCGGAATGCTATATGCCAAAGACTGAAGAGTAATCTAAAAATTAAAATAATAGAAAAATTTAATTAAACAAGAACTGATATATTCAGTCATTGTTAAAAGAAAAATATTTTTAAAATTATTTTAGTGATTTTTTTAACATTATAAATTAAACACAAAAACTGCATCAATTCAACAAATATCTTTCCAATTTTTAATGAAAATGAAAATTATTCAAGTTCGAGGCCATACTCTATATTTCTTTATTAGGATATTGTCCTAACAAATAACCCTGCGGGAAATGAAGGGTCGATTGATCCAAAGCAGGCACGTAGCTAGGAATTTGTTTCGGGGGGGGGGGGGGGGGGGCTTTTCGATTTTTTATTTTGATTATATATATTTTTTTTTGCACACTAGTAACAGCTTTTTTTTTTTTTTTTTTTTTGTTTGCTAAATTTTCTGCTAAATTTTTACCTACATGAGTGGGCAATCATGTATTAATAATAGAAATCGTTTTCTCAGGTCATTTTGAAACAAAAACCTCCCGCATATAGTGCATTTTTTAATTTTTTACTTATTGTGTTCATTATTTTGCGAATTTTGATGTTTACATCGCGAAACAACGCTTTAATCTGTTTGATCACAATCCGCGAAACACGTCAAATTTGAAAACGTTTGTGTACTTTAAGTTGGATATGCATCGTTATTGACTAATTACGTTATATTTTTAGCTAAATATTAATTTTTAGTTTAATTAAATAAAAAAAGAATTATGCGGAAGACTTTTCGAAAACCGCGAAAAATAAAATTGCGTTACTTTATATTTTATGTGCTAATATACGTCTAGGGTAGCTAAAACTTGATAAATGTAAAAAAATGTAAAAAAGTTTCAACTTCTAATAACCCGATTAAAATTAATATGATGCTTTATATAATCATACGAAATTTAATATAAGTCTTAATAGAGTTTTATCCGAGAAATGGGCATAATAATTAGCGGTATAAATTTATATCTGAACTGATACTGATGTATACAAAATAAGCTATAGTTGTATCCGGTTTTTGATTTTAAAACGTCATGAAAATCCGAAATATCTATTAATCCTCTTAGACTTTAGCCACTTGCAAAAGGTTTACAACTTTATAATTTGTAACAAATTCCATAGCATTTGGAAATTTTATTATTTTCAAAAATAAAAAATAATATAATGAAAATGAAGATTTTGTGGAATTTATTAACTTACACCATTGAATAACAAACACGGAAAAAGCGTTGAAACTAAATTTAAAGTTTTAGATTGAAAAAAATCTTAGACTCAATTAAGAACTCATAATGTTACAAATGAAACAAATTCTTTTTTTAGGGTTAAGAACCAGAAAGAAATCAATTCAAAAGACAAAAATTGGGGTAAATTTTGTGTATACAATTATACATAAAATTATACAATTAATTGTACTATTGTATTGTTGTAATACATATTTATATCCAAAATATAATTGACAAATTTTCTAGTGTGACTCTGCATGGGGTAATATACAATTTTATCTAATATAAAATTGTGTTTTTTAAAATATGATATAATATCAAAATATATATTATTTTGCAATGTCTAGATATATAAATATAACGTAATTATTAATTGGAATAGTTTTAGCGTATTCTAAATGCAATATACAATTATACGCAACTATATATGACATCATATTAAATTTTTTCTGCGAAATTAATTTATATATATGAATTTATATAATTATGTCCGGTTAAATGCACTGGCAGACAAAACCTTATAAGTGCATATAAAATAATGTATTATTTTATGCAAACGTTTTAACTCGGGAAATTAAAGATTTATAACCGTCCAAAAAACAAATTAAAAGCAAATATCCTATATAAATTGCCTGACACTCATAAGGAAGCTTTTCCGATGGGTTCCCTTTGAAATTAATGAAATTCGGATAGGTGATAAAGCAGCAAAAATATATGAAAAACATGTCTATTTTTAAAATTGGTGGTGAAATTTAACACATCTTTGTATGAAAATATGTTTAAAGTTTAGGAAATTTAGACTTATTTAAAAACAGCGTTCAAATCCTCGAGAAAACGTACGTTTTGAAAACCATTTTGACACTATGTCGTGGACCCCGGCTGCCACTTATTTGAATTATTTTAACAAATTATTCACTATTTTTTCCCCTTTTTCATATATCCGACTTCATGTCTTGTATTAAAAAAATCGCAAATTTTACAAGCAAGCGTGATTATAGTCTGAAAGAAATAATAATAAAGAAAAAATATAAAATTGGAAAATTTAAAAATATACCTGACATCGCCTAGGTCTTATTTAAACTAAATTATGTATTTCGAATTCACTTTGATTTATATTTTGGACATTTTCAAACGCTTTTCAAATTGTTTTTAATCAATTTTTTAAATAAAAACCCTTTAAAATGTCAAAAAAAACCACATCGTTATAACACAAAGACTGGTTTAGCTGCTTGATTTTCAAATGTCGCATTTCAAGGAGCGCCGATAGAAATTTGTTTACATTAAGTCTAAAAAAAATTGAGAAAATTTGAGTCACATTGGACCACGTTAACACATTATGCATATCGATCAAAGTTTGAGACTTAAATTTGTTTAAAAAAATTAAAAAAATATATGAGATATCGTAATATATATCGTAAAAAAAATACTGAAAACTGTGTTACCAGATGCGTGCGTAGCAAACCAAATTTACCAAAAATATTGCACTGTAAGTGAAGTAACGACTTTTACGGCACAAGTAAACTTAATTTTGAATCAAAATATTTTATGTCAAAATACACAGAAAAAATCGTTGTCAAAAAAATTTTAATTAAACTTTTGTTTGATTTCAAACTTACTTTCAATTAACTGTTTAATTGAAAATGAATTTGTTCAGTTTTTATAACGTATACATAATAACAACATTGAAACAAATGCAAAAATTTTAAAAAGTCGCCAAAATTAAAAAAAAATCGTTTAAAGTTGAAAATTCGCGTTTCTTTAATTTTGATGATTTTTTTTAAATTTTTTTCGAATTTTGGCGTTTATTTTGGGAGTTTTTTAAATTTCTGCAATTTTGAGGATTTTTTTAAATTTTGGTAATTTTTTTTTTCAAATTTTGCAATTTTTTCAAATGTTCTCGATTTTTTTTAAATTTTGTCGATTATTTTACAATTTTGGTGATTTTTTTAAAATTTTGTAATTTTTCCCAATAGTAAACAATATTCAATTAAATTCTTAATAGATGTGAATAAAACTATAATTGAAAATAATATTAATTAAATAGATATAAATTATTTTAGTTGTTACTACAATTGCATCAACACGAACGAATTCAGTTTAACTTTTGCTGAATCAACAAATATTTTAATTAAAACTCAATTTTAATTTTTTCAGTGTAGACACATTTAATTTTTAGTTTGAATGGTCTCAAACAATTTTTTGATTATATTTTAAGTCAAAGACTTCGAAATCTCTTATGAAATGATTTTATTTATTGCTTTTTGTCGAAAATCCACTCTAACAATGATAGCCGCCCATTTGCAGGCGATGTTTTCTAACGAAATTTTAAGATTCGAATCATATTAAACTATTTCCTATTTGATCCAAGTCAAAAATAAATATTTTCATATTAAATTTATCAATAACATTGTTACTTTCTAACGAATTGTATTAAGTTTTTAAATTTGTCAAATCATTTCGGGGGGGGGGGGGGCTCTAGCCCCCAAGCCCCCCCCCCCCCCCTCTAGCTACGTGCCTGATCCAAAGTGACGATTTTGTGATATATGATTGGGTGGCACGTCACGAAACTGGCGAAACCGAAATTGTGGTTTACCAAAAAGTGTTAATTTGTGTGAAATGACCGTGACTATAGTAATGGTGACAAAACATTGACAAGTTGGTATCAGGTATATCATGTAACTGGTGAAAAAGTAACATAACATTATAGTGTACTGAAGCAACTAGGGCGGATGCAGTTGAAGTTGTTACTGGTCATTGAACAGGTTCAACCCCGTTAGCAGTTGATGAAAACATGGTAATTAGTGCCAAAGGATTCATTCCCTAGACTGCTACAAATCGGATATAACACTGAAATAAACTTATTTTAAAATTGAGTTTTGTTGTGCCTTTTGGAAGGTTTTTTTGAACAGGTGACCTGACACACTGGGTTGTATAAGTCCAGTGACTGGTTCCGGACGGGATTTTTAGCTACCCGTACATAATATGACACACGCTGAATAAAAAGAGTCAGGTTAATTGCTAATTATTTTACGAAACCCCTTAGACCAGTGCAGTGGTACGTCGCAAAACTATTCCTGTTAAACTATCCCTATCACAGAACACATTGCGCTTAATATGTGACTAGTTTTCCGTAAAAAAATTTTCTCCAGTTCTATGATACGGACACCTACACCAGCCACGTGATAAATTTTTTTCCACTGGTTCTGTTGCATATCACATAAATCCTAAAATGGTCATACTTTGACGCAACCTACTTCTAACTTGTCCCGTAGCATATTCATTTCAGTCGGTACGGTGATATGTTACCTTGGTCAAGTTATTCGCCACGTCAGACAGTTCTCCACAGGTGGCAATTGTCACCTCCTATGACAAGCCCATGTTAAAAGTACCGGTCACTTTCATATAACAGAACCGAAACTATGACAGGTTCATACACACAAAGTTCTAGTCACGTCACCATACCAGTGACTGGTGCATTTCCCGCAGGGAATCTTTAGAGTATCTGTTTTCAAATTTATTATTTGACCCTTTCAGGAATGTGTTGATAGATCTATTTCGGAAATTTTCTAATTTCCCATCATCAGAACACGTCTTTTTTATAAATTTATAATAAAACCATTTGCATAAATGTTTCTAAATATTTTTCTAATACGAGGTGCTCACTTCACTTGTCTATTTTATATTGACACAATAAAAAAAAACATACAAATACTAAAGCGCAAACATCACATTACAACGATTACCGAAAAATTATTTTGAGACTATAGTAAATTCAGCAAAAAGAAATTAGTTAAAAATTTAGTATTTCGTCAAACTAGCCAATTTTTTTAACTAAAATCTCAATTTTAACTAAAAACATATTCAAAACTTGCCTAGTTGTATTACTAACGGATTTACTAATTTTTGTACTTTCTTTTTTCTATGAGTATAGCCAAATTTGGTATCAACTGAAAGGTTTTTTGAAGACACATCACTGGTGTACAAATTATGCCAATAATTTCAATTATTTTTGTTTGTAAATTTGATGTTTTATTAAGGAATTTTAGTTGCATTGAGCTGAAAATTATTTAATGCCTATTTAATTTAACATATAGGGTGTGTCAGCTTTGTCTGATATTCGAAACCGTTCGGTTTTTATGCGACTTTTCTCAAAGAGCCTTATCCAGTATATTTAAAATAATTTCAAAATGTGGCAACTCAGGGTCCACTATTTAAGCAATATGGGTAACAAAATGTTTGTTTTCTTGAGTACTTTAACCCAGTGTACAAATAAATCTAGTTTTCATAAATTAAAGACATTTTTCCTACAAAACCAAATTGAAGTTTTTACCTTACTTGTTAATCCTTAAAAATGAGATTGGGCAGCTACACATAATATGTGTATATTTATGTACAACATACCCGAAGTTCATTAAAATCTGCGAGTTCGGGTCGGGATACCAACAAATGCATGGCTTTGGAGGATATTAAAGACACCGTTTTATGTTTTGACAACATTAATGCTTCAATGTGTGACATTGTACACATCTGCTTCAAAAGAATACAAAAGGAGCACAATGCCCTACCTAATTGCTTCATTGTATGCAAGCTATTAAGAGCTATTTTATAAGCATACAAATGTAGTTACTGCTAACAAAATCGATGTTATTTTTTCCTGGGACTCTTTCGAATTGATGTAAGCGACAAATCTTGATGTGACATGAACAACATTTTAATATTTTCAAACCCCGAAAATAAATTAGGAATTTCTTGTCTATATTAGGCTGTCCAAAAATTTATAAAATTTATATCGTAATAGCAATAGGAAAAATAAAAAAAATAAAGACAGTTTGCTTATAGCTCATAATTTTTGGAAATAATTCGGCCACTTTTTTCTTAGAGGTCCGATTGCAATGACAGTTGGAACAGGCATAAGTGACGTAATATCGGGGGCGGCAATATGACACCCTAAAGTGGGGTACTTTTTGCATAAAAATGTTTGAGTGCGCGCCATTTTTTTTTTTTCATCTAATTTTCAAAATGTTAATATATTTTTTTTGAATACTAGTTGTTTAATGAAATAAATTGTCCATTAAATAAAATATCGAGTTCGAAAGCGAGGGCTACATTTAAAATACTATGTAGCTAACGACCACTGCAAATGTAGTTAAAAACAAATGAAATTTCACTTAAAGAAAGGCGACTTACATTTCAGTAAATTCAATTTCATTTGTTTCTTAATATTCAAAAAATAAACCACTTTTTTATTTTTTAAATAAAAACAAAACTACTGCAAAAACATTTAAAATCACAAAACAGTGATTTGATGTAGTTTGTTTTTTAAATAAACTACAGGGTTAGTAAAAAATTTTATTTGTTCTACAAATGACTGACATTTATATTAAAAACTAGCTGACCAGGCAAACGTTGTTTTGCCTTCAAATTTTAATTGTAATTAATTCTTTAAATCAAGAAATTTCTTTTACGCAAATAAATAATTAAAAAAATAAATTCACATTAGTAAATCATTTTAAAATTTGTAATTTCATGGGAAGCCCAACGCCTCTTTGTCCTTCTATCGCATTTATTTGCTGAAGTATATAAAATGAATAGCTGAAAACAACTGCCATAACAACTGCGACGTCACCTATTACCGGTGCATTAAAGCGCCGCTCATGCTCACCAGCCGCTGTCTGGTCAGCTCTTATCACAACCGTAAATTCATCTGTCGGCATCTGGTCTAGGGCTGTTTTGAATAGACGGATGAGGCTGTTGTGTTCGTGTAACATAGCTTGAAGATTAACATAGGTTTTTTGTAAATATTAATATAGGTTTTTTGTAAATATCTTCGGAACTACATAACCGATTTAAGAGTTTGATATCTCGTTTTGAAAAACATGACAACGGCTTTCAAAAAAAAAAAAATAAATAAAATAAAAATAAGGAAAAAAAAAAATATATGTATATGTCATTGGTGGTACAATATGAAAATTGGATTTTGCCACTCCCCTCCACCCACAGACAGAAAATCAAAAATCAGAGTTCACAGTGTCACCCACCTGAATATTCGGAAGATTCCTTAAAAATTTCATCAAAATCGGCCCAGCCGTTTTGGAGTCCATACGTTACATACATACACACATCCTGTTTTATATATATATAGCGGTACCACGCCCATTTATCCCATTCCGCCCATTTTCAGTTCGACTACTAATATTTGTAATTGATGGACACGTACAAAATTTGAAAGCTATATAGCTAATATAGAACCCTAGATATTTAATATTAATATGGCTATTACAGTACTGTAGATATATGATATTAAATATTTACTTTGTATGGGAGCTGCCACTCCCACTGGTCCGATCCCGCCCATTTTTTTTCCGATTATTCAAATCAGTAACATATGGGATAGTGCAATGTTTCAAAACTCTTGCTATCACAATAGTCAAGATATATGATGTTATTCAATTTATGTGGGAGGGGCCACGCCCACTTGAAATATATATCCGAAAACCTAATTTGGACTATAACCTTTCAAATGAAACCGGTTTGGGCCAAATCGGTTGGATAGTTTTAGAGTCTATAGAGGGCAAACATACAAACATTGTATTTTATATATATAGATTATTTTTATAATCTATATAAAAAATTTCGGAACGATATATAGCCTATGTCCATAATGGAGGACCAAATTAAATATTGGTAAAAAAAATTTAGAAATCGTATGATTAGTTACGAAGATTACTTTCTACAAACAAACAAACAAACAAACAAACAAACAAACATACAAACATTACCTCTTTATAATATTATAAGTATTGATAAGGAAACTGTATAACAACCCAAACTACTAAATATTTTAAAGCAGAAGTTTCCTGAGTGTATTATTTTAAAAATTAGTTGTTTAATCAAATAAATAGTCGATTAAATAAAAAAAACTCTTTTTCCGCTCAAAAACTACAATCGCTTGGAATTATTGGTAAAAAAAATTAAATGTTTGCAATTTTTTTCCCAAAAAGCACCAACAGGCTTTTGCCTCCAGATAAGTATTTTCTTTTAAAACATACAAAGTATGATAACTGTTTTAAAACGTTTTTTTATTTAACAGCGAATTGTTCTTCGATTTGAATATATTATTTTTCCCTCCTGCCGTTACGAAATGTGCCACATTTTTCTAGCAAATATCAGTTTTAACCCACTGTTCCAAAATTTGCAAGCATCGAATTAGGTAGCGGATGTAGATAAATAGAATTTTTGAAACTGTTTCATTAAATTTTTATTATTAATAAGTTTGCTTGAGATAATAAAACTATTCATAAATATCTTAAAAATGCATTTGAAACTAAGCCAATGAACAGCTTTATATGATTTTTTAAACAATTTCATTGAAGTCCAAAATTAATTAACGGCTACATTAAAATAATTTATAAAATATGTTGAACACTTGAGAATGAATCTTAAAACTAAACTTGTTTAAAATGTTGGAAAATTAATGATATTATGAAATTTTATTTCACAGCTCTACAGAAATTTTTCATTAAATTTATGAAGAGATAATTTATGAAATCAAATAATTTGATTCTATGAAATTTTATGAAAAAAATTTTTTTTTGAAAAATGTCTTACGGCCAGTTTTTACAAGACGTGAATGAAACGAATACGTAATGAAATGAGTATTTATAATTCGTTTGTCTGACTTACGTTTGATTACGTAAAGCTTTTTGTTTTGTCAAACAGTAAGATTGCCAAGATAATGTTTTTCGCATTTTGTTTACTTTTTTCATATACAAAGAACTCATTTTTCGTTGGTAGATGTCAACCCAACACTGTAAATGAAATATCATCAAAAACAGCTGATTTTTGGTTGAAAAAAAAAAAATGTATTTATTTTGTTTATAAAACAACAAAAGTGGCGCTAAAAATATAATTTGTATAAAAAAAAACTAAAACATTTACAAATAAAAATGATCGGGTTGTTATAAAATTGTTAAACAAAAAAAATCTGTTTTGTCTGCTTGCATATTTACGTTTTTTTTATTGTTATCACAGCTCATTACTCTTTTTTTATTACAATTTTTTTGTTAAAAAGTATTTTTTTTTTTAATATTAAATTGTGTTGAATTTTTTCTTTGACGAATATTTTTTTCTGTTTCGACGTTTCAGATCGCAATGTGTAAACCAGAAAAAAAGACGAAAACGGCAGCTCTTAAGTTTTCATTCAATTCAAAGTGACATATGCGATACTGAACCTCACAATGAATTTCTTCACTCATTTACACGAATTTTTTGAGTGACACGTCTTATAAAAACAGGCCGTTAATATTAATAAAATTTCTTGGATATAATGAAAATTTTATGAAATTATTTAATTAATATCATGTAGTAAAATTCTTTCAGTGTAGGATTGTCTCGAGAACTATAGGAGATAACTCATACAAGTAAGTGGGTCTCTATTAGCAGATTAAAAATATGTTAAGTTTTTTTAAAATCGGATGAAAAACAAAAAAATGGCGAGCACTCAACAATTTTTATGAAAAAAGTGGCCTACTTTGGGAGGTCATACTTCCGCATCCGGCGGGTCTGCTACGTTAAACATCAAAACTTAAAGATGTCTCATACCTTATGCCTGTTCCAAATTTCATTGCAATTGGCCCACTAAGTAAGAAATGGTCGAATTATTTCCAAAAAATTGGTGATATATCCCAATGTACCCCTTTTGAAGTTGTCATTCTAAGGGCCATTATTACAACTTGCCTTTGAAGTAAATGTTAGTAAAAAGTAACTTAAGCTAAAGTGAGGAATAAAGTGAGCTATAATGTTTTTCGTTATTACAACTTCCCAATAAAATAAAATTAATATTTTTGAAAATGTGGCAGCACCAAACTAAAAACCGATTATTGGTTTATGAATTGGCTTATAAAAATACGTAGTGGCAACGTACTTTTATTTATTTGTTTACAAACAAACAATAATTTGTGAAATTCGGTTGTGAAATTCGGTTATTTTCTTCTTCTTTATAGAGCAGAAAATGTGGCAACTTTAAACACATAAAACTTACGTTTAAAGTTAAAGGCAACAATATCTTCCCTTTAGCTTATCGGTCACTTGTAGCTTAAAGTATAGTTATAATAACGAAAAACTAATAATCTGTCAGATAACATCCGAACTTTAGCTATTGGCAAGTTGTAATTATTCATAAAAAGAAATAAATAAGTACATTATGAAAGCCAACTTTAAACCTAACATTCTTAAATAACGTTTGGTCCTGTTCCCATAATCAGTTCATTAATACGCAACATTTGAGTGTTATTGAGAAAGTTGCTTTTGCTTGAGGGACACCCTAACATGCATACTTAAATAAATCGAAAACATTAAAATAATAATTCTAATTTATTTCATTTATATTTATTTATTTACAAAAGATACACAAAAGCAAATTAAACAAGCAAAAAAAAAAATAATAACCGAAAGCAAATGAATTAAGAAAGTTTGTTTTAAACACTTTCACAAGAAGACTATGAAAGAAGTGCGCTAATTTATGGATGTTTTAATTAGTTTATATTAACAACAAATATATCTAACAAAATTCTATAACAATTTCAACTTAAACTCCTTAAACTCTACTATAATCTATACAAATTAAAGACGAAAATATGCAGAGAGAAAACAAATGATAAAATTATGTAATCAAATTATATATGGATATAAAAACACACACAAACACACAAAAAAAACAAAATTGTGAATTATGATGGGGTTGGGAAACTAGTGAAAATTGATTGGATTAATGCTTTCTACCTCCTCTTTTTTGTAAGCCATATTTTGAATTTGACCTGATATGCCTACAATTCACTAGGGCGTTGTTAGACAAGCACTTTTACATAATATTTAAATAGTTAAGCCTTAATAATATTATGAAAACATGTTGTTTCGAGAATACCTTCTTTTATAAAGTTTTGGCACCCAAATTAAATTATGAATTTCGTTAGTTTTTGTTATTTCTTCTGTTGTTTTAATTCATTCAATTCATTAAATGATTATGTGTTTTTCACGATTAAGCTAAATGAAGGCCATGTTTGGAAGGTGTTAAAATTGGAACAAATTCTCAATTAATTATAAGCTCAATGTGTTTTTTTTGTTTTGTTTTAAAAGCAACATTTAATTGGATAAAAATCATGAAATGTACCCATGTACTAACAATATTATTGCGCAATTTTTCGAATTTGTTCTTTAAACTAAATACATTGAAAGCATTATCCTTCATGATATTAATGAAACAATTTCATAGCATTTTTTTTTTGTAGCTTAATATAGAATTTCATAATATCCAAGAAATTATATTAATATTAAGCAATTTTTCATAACCTCTTTTTCATAAGATTTCATACCCGGTTAAAAATCAACATACATATACGCATCCATATATGAATATATACCCAGCAAAAAATTTCCAAAAAGGTAAGCGGGTTTGTAATCAAGCATTTTGGGCAGAACGCATTCCTTACTAGATTACCTATTCGATTCTTTTAACAGGGCGTGAGACTAAACTAATTGATTCTTTAGAATTGATTATTTTTTTTACCGAAGAACCATTTGTGATCAAATTTATAAATATTACCCCAAATTTCGTTAATGTACACATATGGGTATGTATGGAAATGTATAAACATGTATTCCCAGCTAAAAAATTTCAAAAAGGTAAGGGGGTTTGTAATCAAGTATTTTGAGCAGAACGCGTTCCTAACTAGATTACCTACTCGATTCTTTTAACAGGGCGTGAGACTAAAATAATCGATTCTTTAGAATTGATTATTTTTTTATCGAAGAACTATTTACCTTCCATGAAAAAACTGCGAACTACTTACACAAAAAAAAAATAGTTCCCTAGAAAAAATAAGAAACAAATAATATTTTTTGCTTTTACCACTTTGTTTAAATATGGGAAAACTTACACAGAACAACACATGATTTTGGGACATCATTCGTTTTGTCAAGTTAGCTACAGTAATAATTTAATGGCCATACGAATTTTTTGACTCAAGGCGGATTTTTAGCACTTTTTCTTTATTTTAAGACGGTTATATTTCGGTATACCGTACGGAATATCTCTTTTGTGTCTGAATCAAAGTTCTAGATATTGAATAGGAGAAAAAAATGCGGAACTATCCTACCCGAAAAAAGTGCACCCGGTGCCTTAAAAATGGCAAAAATGCCAATTTTTCACCTTTTTATGCTCAATTTTATTTCAAATTAAGGTTCTTTTATTGAGAAAAAGTATTCGATTACTTCTTGAGTACAAAAATATAATAATAACATTGTTATTTTTTTTTAGTAAACAATTACTTTGTTATTGAGTTCACGCTTTCAGGTTTAAGTTTAATGAAATTGTGAAATTTTATGAAAAGATAAAAAAATTAAGTCTTTGAAACAATCTTATAGCTCTAAAGTAAATTTTCATTAAATGTACATATGAAAAAATAATTTATGAAATCAAATGATTTTTTTTTATGAAACTATAAAATTTTATGAAAAAAATTCTATGAACAATTTTTTTATGGTGTTCAATTATTATAATGAAGGATAATTATTTCAGTGCAGGTAAAGGTTTTGAAAAAAGAGCATTTTTAACTCGTACACTAAAAGAATTATATTGTATGATATTAATGATACAATTTCTTAGAATTGTTTCGTAGATATTACAATTATGAAATATTTCATATAACTCTTTTAAAAAAGTTCATAATTTCTTAAAAACAATTCATTAGTTGTCATAATTTATCTCCTCATATAATTAATGAAAATTTTCTTTAGAGCTACGAAATTGTTCAACAACATTTTTTCATTAATTATATGCAGCGGTTCATTGGCTTACGTTTTTTTTCATAATATTGTTTTAAAAATTTAAAAAGTGTATTATTAATGCAATAAAGCCTTTAATTCATTTTTAACTTCTATTATTATTTTTTTTTCATTGATAATATCAAGCGCTCATTAACTAAAATCTAATGATTATTTTTTTAATTCATAAAGAGTTTCATTAATTCAATGAATGTTCTATTACTGATGTTTTCGGTTGCTCCTTAAAGTATGCTATTATTTTATTTGGGTTTTTGTACACTGAAACGATAACTTTTAAATCCAAACAGATTTTGTCGCACAAGATTTCAAAAAAGGCTCATCAATAATTAAAAAAATTCTTTTTTACTTAATAAAACTTTTTCATAAATTCATTAATTCAATGCAACCGATCTCATTTTAATAATGAACAACTTCATTAATACTTTGCACAAAAGTCGTTTATAGTATTTAAGAACTTTATGAAACAGTTTCATAAATTCTATGAGACGATTCATTGTCGGAATCCTTCATTCATTTATGAAGTTTTACATTAATTCTATGAAGCATTTTATAAGAACTGACTTTAATGAAACCTGTTTCATAAATTTTATGAAGAGTTTCAATGGATGAGTTCCAGTGGCAATTTTCTTTAAAGCTCTGAAGAACTTCATTACTGAAGTGAAGATAATGCTTTCAGTGCAGTCAATTTGACCACTATTCATTTTTCTTAACTCAAATAATTTTTATGCATATTACAGAATAAGTTTTGTAATAAGTTTAAGTCCAAATTTGACCACTCTGGTAAAATATCAGATTTAAGCTGTTCAACATTGTTAAATTGCCTCCCATTGACGTAAACCCTACACAGAGAGAGTTTCTTAAACGAGTTTTAATACCAGTTTTTCACAATGTGAATGAAAAATATCTTAACCTTTATGATGAGCTTCATAATTTTAATGAAACTTCTTCATTAGCCGTATGAAATTTTTAATAAATGAAATTAAATTTTTCATTGAATTTTATGAAAACTTGCATTAATTTACACTCAGAGAATTATCTGCATGATATCAATGAATTTTTGCATTAGATCAATGAAATGTCAATAGAACTCGTCCATTGCAACTTTTCATTGAGTTAATTAAGTTTTTCTTCAAATTTAATGAAAAATTTTATATAATTTATTAAAAATTTCATACGAATATTCTAGGATGCCAGTTTCTTTCACTTTTTTCACAAGATAACGAACATACAGACCATATTCGTTCAGCGGAAGGATAAAACTAATTATCTGTCAAATCAGACATGAGCTAAGTGTTACCATTCACGAAATAAGCACTAGTTGAAAAAAAAACGTTAGATGGCGGATCCTTTATTATATTAATTCTATTTAAAATTAAGAACAACTCATACAATATTTAATTCATTTTTTAGTATTTTAAATAATTCTTCATAGATTTTGAGTTTTTTGAAAATTAAATTGCAAATGATATACATATTATTTAATTCAAATCAAAAATAAAAAAAAATTATATGGTTTCTAAATTTCACTATTTTTCCATAAAAAGAAAAAATTTATTTTCAGAAAGTTTATGAAATGATGAGGTCTATGAAACACTTGTCATAATTTTTTATGAAAATCTTCATCATATTTAGGAAAACTTTATACATATGATGAATAATTGATGACAAACGATTTATGAATCTGTGATCAAACTTTTGCCCTGAGTCCAGAGCAGTGTTGCCAATTCAGCCGTTTTCCGGCTAGATTTAGCCTTTTTTCAACACGTTTAGCCGGAAAAAATTGCATTTAGCCATTAGCCTTTTTTTTAGCCATTTTTAGAATTTTTTTTAGCCATTTTTTAGCCTTTTTTAACTTTTTAACTTTAAAGTTATGTTGCAGTTTTTTTTTTCTTTTAAATGCTAAAAAACGCTAAAAACGCTACATTTTCCACTACTAAAAAATTACAACCATGCAATATTTATATTTATTCAATGGCAACCCCTTAAAAAATGACATTTGATGAATAAACACATAAACAAATCAAACAATCAATCACTAAAAAAAACAAACTGCTAAAAACAAAAAAGTGAATTGATAAAAACTAGAAAAGTTTTTAATACAAAAAAATAGAAAAACAAATAAAAAAAGTGAAAAATCAAATATTCTCAGAAATTTCGCAGTGAATGGTTATCCCACCCAAAATTAAAAGAATGGGTTGCAGAATGCGACAATTCTGCAAAGGCATTTTGTAAATATTGTAAATGCGAAATCACAGCAAAATTATATGATTTAGTTGCTCACTCGGATACAAAAAAAACATATTAACGCTATTGGATATATTGTTAAGACCAAGCATTTGCCTTTTAAGCCAGTGAATTTTAAGCTACAACAGCAGGAGGCTACTTTGGCAATGTATATCGCTGTTCACAGTTCAATTCTACCAGTGGATCATTTAGGTGAGCTTTGCAAAAGAAAATTTGATTGCCCGTCTCTAAAGTTGCACAGAACAAAATGCAGCAAAGTGATTAAAAATGATATTGCTCTTCATTTTAATGAGGAGCTCTCCAATGACATTGGAGATAGCTTTTTTAGCATATTAATTGATGAATCGACTGACGTAACATTTACTAAACTTTTGGGTAAGTTTTATTATTAAATCATTTAAAATTGGTTTACTAACTTAATATTTCTTAGGACTGGTAATTATTTACTTTAGTAAAGCCAAAAGCAAAATTGTTTCTACATTTTTCAGCATAGAAGAATTGGAAAATGGATCAGCGGAGAGTATTGTCCGTGGAATTAAAAAGGCTATCGAAAAATTTAAACTAAATATAAAAAATTTGGTCGGAATTGGTACGAACAATGCAAACGTTATGATTGGAAAAAATAAGAGCGTTTACATCGCTTTAAAAAAGTGTGTGTGTCATTCACTCCAACTTGCAGTTAACCAGGCTTTGAAGGAATATATGCCCGAAAATTTAGAATTTATTGTCAACGAAACATAGAGTTGGTTTTCAAAAAGTACAAACCGCCAACGTTCCTATAAAGTTTTATATGAAAATTTGAATGGATGGGTAATAATCTCACATATTTATTTTTTTTATATTCTATTTTCTTCTTATTCTTAGGAGCCTTTGAAAATTACACGAACATCTGACACTCGTTGGTTGTCAATAGAATTGGTAGTTTCAAGAATAACATTTCAATGGGATGAACTACAGATGCATTTCGACAAGGCAATGGCCGATGAGAAATGTCATAAAGCCAAAATTCTAAGTGAAATATACAATGACCAAGAAATTTATTTATATTTATTGTTTTTAAAACCAATATTATCTGAAGTACAAATAGTCAACAAAGTTTTCCAAAGCAATGAAAACGATCCAACCCGTCTATTAAGAGAAATTACCTTGCTCATAAACTTTTTGAAAAGAAAGGTTTTAGACGACGCTGATGTGCACATATTGCTTGAGGATTTTGAAGAATATGTATCATATACTTGTAATCTTGGACATGAGTTCGAAACTTTCGTAAAGAAGTTAAAAAAATATGGTCAGTTAAAGAAAAGTCAAGAGATTAAAATTAGATCCAATTGTACAAATATTGTAGTCGGTCTAATAAATCAGTTAAAACAAAGGTATATACTATAAAATTTCGAATTATTTTAAACATAAATGTTAATTTTTTTAATTGTTTTAGACTTCCAGATAATATCAAAATTCTACAGAACATTGATTACTTTTCAGTGCAAAATATTTTAAAATCTTCTAAAGAAGATATTTTACCAATTTTACCAATCAAAAATAGATGAGCAACATTCTAACATTCAATATTTAAAATGGATAAATACCAACAATACCGTACACACAGAGAAATAAAGTGCCAACCGAATTGAAAATTATACATTAATGGTAACAACTTATAAATTTAGTTAGTACAACGATATTTATATTCGATTTCTCAATATTTTGGGTGTTGTAACTAAAACTCAGTTGACTTAACCGAATTTTGTTGCGAAAACTATTGTTAAGTTGTGCCAACCGTCTGAAATTCGTAATAACCGAATTTGAGTCTTAGTAACCGAATTTTAGTTGGCAAATAGCTAAATTTTTCTCTGTGTGTAACATTTTGGGCAGAAGTTTACAACTATCGAGATGCAGGTGGAAATAACAAATTTAAAGAAATTTCTGAGTTGTTTTGAAGCTTTTATGCCTTCCCTGGTCAAATGCTGATGTAGAGCGTGTATTTAGCCAAATAAATCTCGTAAAGACAAACGTTAGAAACAGACTACATTTGATAACAGTCAATTCAGTTTTATCCATCAGGTAAAATTTTTGATTTAACAAAACTATTGTTTATATAACTTTATTTATTTTTTATTATTCGCTTAAAAAGAAGCGATAAATGCTGCTTTCAATATGAAGTGCCCCAGAATTACCTTAAGTTAATAGGATCTAATGAAAGTTATGATGACAACAATAACAAGTTGGATGTTGATGATATTTGGTCATTCTAATAAGTTTTTAACAAATTTTAAACTTATTTTTCTTTTATTATTATTTTTTTGTTATAACTAGTCAAAAAATGTACTGAAAAAATGGTCTCAAATTTTACAATTTAATTGTAAAATAAAATAAAACATGAATTTTTCTTATTTTTTGTATATTATATTTTATATGATATTGAAGACTTTCCATTAAAATAATTTAGCTTTTTTTAGCATTTTTTTAGCCTTTTTTCCAAGAATTTTAGCCTTTTTGCCAATCAAGTTCTGGCAACACTGGTCCAGGGTCTAGAATTTAATTTTTTTGTCAGAAAGGCCCCCTTTGAAGGCGGCAAGGCTTTAAAGTTAAATTTTTAAATTTAAATTTTCAAAAATCTGTTCGTGAAAAATAATGTCATTGGAAAGCTTATAAATAAATTAAATAATTTACAATTAATAATTTACAATCGTTTTAACAAAAGATCTTAAGCTCGAAGAAGAATCATATAATAAAAAAACTTTAAAAGCCTAAAGAAACACAAAAAAATATTTTTATATGGAAAAATGTAGTCAGCTATTTTTTAAAAAAATTATTTAAAATAATTAGAATTCTGGTCCCAAAAAATTCAAAGTAGCTGTTTATTCCAAAAATTATATATTTTTCAAAAATGATAACATTTCAAAAATCGAAAAGTGCAAAATGCATTCAAAACTTACATTTGCATTATGAATACATTTTCGTAAAAATGTGGTTGTCTTTTAATAACAAATCGAAAATAAAATAATTGAAGCTTTTATATTCTTTTTAATTCTTTGAAATAGTCCACATACTTTAGAAAATATGACTTTAAAAAATTCACTGCTTTTAAAATTTTTTGGATTTTTTTAAAACTGAAAAACTGCAATAAAAACGCAAGTTTACAAAACTTGCAAATACTGAAAATGTTAGTGACCAGAGCTGTAAATGAATCATTAATTTTTTAATTAATTCGCGAATCATTCATGCACAGAATTAGTAAAATTTTGAACTAATTCTTTTCGATAAAAAAACGAATTGAATGAAATTTGAATCGATTCATATGCATTTAGCTGGAACGAATTGCAATTCATTTTAAATCAAATGAATTTGGCAAAAGAATTTTAATTAATTTTCAATTCAAATGAGTTTGGCGAAATGAATTGCAATTCATTTAAAATTCATTTGACTTGAATTTATTTTGAATTAATTCAAATGAATTAGAAAAATGAATTGCAATTCATTTTCAATTCATTTTCAATTCATTTGAATTGAATTGATTTTGAATTAATTCAAATGAATATTATGAAACTCTTCATCACATATAAGAAAATTTTATAAATATGATTAATAACACGGTGCTATAGTAAAAAAAAAACTTGTAAAATGACCTAGTGTAGGTTGTAGGAATTGTTGATTAAATCACTTTTCAATTTTCAGAATTTTGAATACACCCTCAAAATCTGAAGTTATCGACAAAAAACGTTTTTTCAGGACTATACGGACAAAAATATTTTTAACCCTTTGTAGCCCATGAGCTTAAAAATCAAAAATTTTTTTAGTACGGGAAAGGTTAGGGTAAATAAAAAAAAACGTATTACTTAGAAATTAAAAAATATCCTTTATTTATTAATTATTTGACATTTTAAGGATTGTGACATTACTGTTACATACCATAAAAATATAATTTTTTCATGTAAAAATGTAAAAATATGCATTGTATACAATAAGTAAAAAATATTATTCACAGGTTTTCATAAAAACAACCCAATTTTTTGCACTTTTTGTATTTTTTTTATAAAATTTTAAATTTACACGTGTTCAAACTTGTCACTATTCGTTTTATGCAAACTTCAAACTGACGGAAGTCAAAAAAATTACGCCATCTATGATATTTTTTTTTTGGTACTAATTAGATCAGTGGTATGTCACAGTTGGGTGACACAAATTTGAGCGAGCTAAATAAATTCAGTATGTATTACTTCGGGGTTTTTGGGGTTTGTTACAGTAATGTTACATGAGGCTATAAAGGGTTAACCTAATTACTTCTAAGCTAAATTTTAATTTTTTAATGGTTTTAGAAAGATTAATAGTTAAGCTTTACAAATATATATATATCTGTTTATACTTTTAATAAACAAATGTGAAAATATTATCCAAAATATTTCGAACTTTAATTTTTTTTTAATTTTTTCCTATTTAACGCCTTTTTTCTAACATTCTTTGAAAGCATAGTTTTTTCTTATTTTTATTTTAAAGGACACTTAATAATTCGTAAAGTGACTCCTTGTTTTTTTAAATCGGTTCAAAATTGTTAATGTAACGATTATTTTTAAATTATGGCGATTTTTTATTGTTTCTTTGCCTTTGAGTTGAGGGTATTCAAGTAATCGGGTTTCTAGTTTAATCGGTTAATCGAGCAAATAATTAATCGGGATTGAGATTTAATCGGTTAATAATCGGTTAAATAAGAATTATTCGGTTAACCGAATAATTTAAATTTGAATAAATAGAATGGTTAATAATAAAAAAACACTTATTTATTGTTTTGATTTTATATTTTATTAATAAAAAAAAAACAAGTAAAACATAATATTAAAAAAAATAAAGTAAATGAGATCCTTCTTTGTATACTTATATGTGTTAATTAACCATTAAAGAGATCTTGTGAAATAATCTTTTAAAAAAAGAATGTAACTCAAATGTTTTGCTTTTGTTAGTTTTTTGTTTTTATATACATCGAGATTATTTTTATGTTATTTTTAATTTTTAACGAGCTTCCAACCTCCGTATATTTACAAAAATAAAGCAAAATCAAACATATTAGCTAGGTTGATACTACTTTTAAAGAGTTCTTTTCTTTAGTTTTTATAAAACTTGACTTGGAGAAAACTCTTCCGCTGATTGTGTATGTTGGGGAAATCAAAAGTAAGGCATGATAAAGAATTTGTAACTTCTTAGTTCTTTTCTTTGTTTTTTCTAAACATATAAAATTCTCCATTATGCCATTAAAGTCCTTTTTAGATTTTTTTATATTTTTAATATTATTAATAGTATTATTTAATTCTGATAAAAGATTATTTTATTAATATGAGAAGTTTCTTCTATTATCATTCTAGAAAAAAGTTGATTTCCAAACTCCTTAGTCTCAGTTTTTGAACTATATTTTAAAAAAGTATTGCTAGAAGGCAATGCTCCTGAGTTAAGGAGTAAAATAAGCGTATTTAAAACTTTAGCTCGTCTATCATTTAGTCTGTACTTTAAGCTTTCAATTACATCATTTGCAATAGAATTGTTGGCCTTCTCCAAATTATTAATTAAAAATTTAATAGTTCCTTCAAATTCAATTAGAGAAGCAGAATTCTTACTTAGCTCTTTTATAGCAACGCTCAAAGGCTTTAAGGTTTTAGATAAGTTTTCCATTTCTTAATTAGAAAAAGGAATCAAATCGAAATCGGCTAGAGCATGGTTTACACATTTGTATATTCGAAGGACCAGCGATGTTTAACATCATGTATAAGTCGAATCTCTTTATTTTCTTGCAACTTTATATAATCCTGTAATTTTTGCTGTTTTTCATTCGATTTGTTAAAAAGTTTACAGCACTTACGTACGTGATTAATGGCATTGCATAATTCTCCTTTAAGTTCAAAATCATTTTCTACTTCAAGATCTACATTGTCACCATCATCATTATCTCCAACACCACCATCACTGCAATCATCTTCACTTTCTTCTTCACTTTCATATTGCCGAATTTCATTTTAAATATTTAAAATATAAAATAAAATAGACATATATAAAAAATACATAAAAATACAAAAAAAAAGACAAATTTCGGTTAATCGGTTAATCGGTTAATCGACACAAATTAATCTGTTTATTTGTTATTTGAATTAATCGGTTAACCGATTGAATACCCTAGTTACCTTTAAAGCTAAAGTCAAGGAAGTAGTAAAATATTTAAATTTCTTTTGTACCACGGCTGATGTTTGGTCGACGAAGCATAGGAGGTTTTTTGGTTATACATGTCATTAGCTGAGCGAAGAGTTTGAGGAAAAGTCAATTTCGCTAACGTGCAAACGATTTTTTGTTACACATTCGTTTGAAGCGATTGGTCGAATTATAAACGACATTCATACCGAATATTGCAATTAATTTTTATAATTCATTTGAATTAATTTAAAATCAATGCAAGTCAAATGAATTGGAAATGAATTGCAATTCATTTCGCCAAACTCATTTGAATTGAATATTAATTGCAATTCATTTTGCCGAATTCATTTGAATTGGAAATAAATTCCAATTTATTTTTGCCAAATTCATTTGAATTAATTCAAATTTCATTCAGTTCTTTTTTTATGTGAAAAGAACTATTCAAAATTCAATTCAAATTCGTAATGAATTGAAATCAAAAAAAAAATGATTAATTTACAGCTCTTGTAGTGACTAATAGACATCCTAGAGACTATGTGCACCCCAGGGCAGACTTTGGCCGATCTATCATGGAATGTACGATATAATTAGGTAGATTGATGGGTCTATTTCGATTTTCATGAATTTAGAATCAGTTACGAGCATAGAAAAGAGTGGGAATAATGTAAAACAAGAATACACTGCCAGAAATATAAAAACAAATACAATAAAAATATAAGATAAGATAAACGCAACAAAAGCAAGCTTGTAGAGAAAGTATCGGGTTATACTTATATATATATACTTATATATATAAGGGTGATTTTTAAAGAGCTTTCGGATTTGATTTAAAAAAAAAAAAAAAACACTTAAAATTTAGAGAAATGTATGAAATCTTTATTTGAGTCGATGGAACGATCTTTATAATTCAATGTTCAAAGATGATTTCAGGCAAATGTTAACCGCGGCTATGCCTTAAATGGTTCATACGCTGGGTCCAATTTTGGCAACAATCGGCCTTTATATCACGAATAAATTCTTCAATATTGGCTTCCAGTGCGTCAACCGTTGCGGGCTTGTCCCTATAGACATAAGAATTAACACACTCATATTAATCTATAGGTAAATACACGAAAACCGTTGTTCATTTTACGAAAGTTTTGGTTATCTTGACATTACGAAAAAATTTGTAGAATATACAAATCACATTTAGTAAAGTTTGTAAAAACTTTTTTAAATAAAAATGTGGTGCATAACTTACGGGTTTATTTTAAAATTAAAAAAAAAAAATGTAATGGTGCCACACCAGAATCGAACTCACGATTTCAGTGACATCCTGCTGTGTTGAAGTAGACCCCTCTACCATTTGCACCAAAGTAGCTGATGCAATACAACAAACTAAAAAGGAACTTAAGTCGAAAATATTATGAAATTTTTATGAAAACTAGAAAAATATGCTACTGTAGCGTGTTTGATAAGTGTATATTGCCATGTACTAGACAGACAATATAACACCCATACATTGTATGAAGTATTAACATACAATCTATGGAATGTCCATGCTACAAGCAACCTACAGTGTGGATTAATGCATACGTAGGCATTTCCCACGCTTTAGTTGTAGCTAGTATTAAGTTGATTTTTATATCTAGATTTAAGTATGTTTAAGAAACAATAAAACAGTTGCTCATCAGAGCTAAACAAAAGAAGATCGTTTAATAATTTGAAAACACTACATGGCGATCCTGCCAGACTTTATATAAATAAAGCGCATAAAGGGTTGGGTCCAACAGGACCTGACCCTGATAAAAAAAACAAAAACATTTCGTGACATCTCGGTGTGATCTTGTGAAATTTATTTTTTTAAATTTTCTACATATAAAACAATAAAAAAAAAAAAAAAAAAACTCCCCGCAATCATGAACATTTACAATAATATCATTACTGGCCATAAAATGTTTGCTGATACCTACAAAATTAAATTAATCGATGATGTAACTTACGGGGTTTATGGCAAAGTTGTAAGCCGTTCCAAAGGTGACAGTAGAATTGAAGGCTTCAATCTTTCGGCCGAAGAAGCTGATGAAGGCACCGAGTCAACTGTTGAGAAGGGCGTAGATGTTGTCATGCATCACAGTTTGCAAGAATGCTTTGCCGTCGGCGACAACAAAAAGAGGTTCACTTTGTACTTGAAGGAATATATAAAGAAGCTATTGAAAAAATTGCAAATCACTGTTCCCGATCAAATCGACGTATTCAAGACCAACATGAACAAGGTAATGAAAAATATTTTGGGTCGCTTCAAGGACTTATAACTCTTCACTGGTGAATCTATGGACTTCAATGGTATGATTGACATGTTTGAATATCGTGAAACTGATGGACAAAATCAACCCATATTAATGTTCTTCAATAATGGTTTGGAAGAAGAAAAATGCTAATTCAACATACAACAACTTAAAACTACAGCAATACAACAACAACAGTAAGATGAAAATTAATCAACAAGATAATAACAGATTTAAAGAAGGTAAACATATTTTAAGCTATAGCATCGTCTGTTCCGTACAGTACAAGTTCAGATGTTAAGTATTAAATTTTTTTTCTAACTACATTTTTTTTTGTTTTAAATTAAACTTAAACAATTTATATTGCACAACAAACACAAAAAAAAAGAAATATTTAAATTATAAAGTTTTAAAAAAAGATCAGTCAAAAAAAAAAAAAAATGTGTATAAGAATACAAAAAAAAAACTGAGTTATATAAAATTCAATTAATATTTTTTTAAATTAAATGATATTTATCATCTAAATTAATTTTAAATTTCTTTTAAAAATGTTTTATGTAAAAAAAAAAAAAAAACCTTTAAAACATTCTAAATTGAAATTTTTGAATATTATAAAAATTTCTATTTATTGGCAAAATTCCGTGCAAAGGAATATAATATTAAAAATCACAGCAACAATTTTAATGTTGTGATTATAAAGTTATAAATTTTAATCAAAAAATTATAAATTTTAATTTATAAATTATAATTTTCATTTAAAAGTTATAAGTTTTAATATAATAATTATAAATTTTAATTTAAATTAAAAATTTTTAAAATTATAAAATTGTTTTAAAATTTGAAAATTATAAATTCAAAATTT
This sequence comes from Delia radicum, assembly GCA_021234595.1. Classification (NCBI taxonomy): domain Eukaryota; kingdom Metazoa; phylum Arthropoda; class Insecta; order Diptera; family Anthomyiidae; genus Delia; species Delia radicum. The sequence goes on from CM037854.1 coordinate 156,834,019, forward strand.
TAAACTTGAATTTAAAAATAATAAATTAAAAAAAAAAAAATTATAAGTTTAATTTTTATTGAAAATATTGAAAAGTAATTAATTAACTACCGTGGTCTTTTCACACAATTCAATTAATTACAAAAAGATCTTTAAACAAGTTTTTTTAACAAACAAATATAAATCTATTCAAAGAAAATAAATTTTATTTATCTATGTCTCTTTAAACATTTTCACATTGCAAAAACAGAGGATTGTTTAAACATGGTATTGATATATTATAATTACCAATACGAAAGAAACAATATGAAATTAGTTAATTGAAATTAACACAAAAAAAGAGAAAGAAAGTTCAAATTAAATAAAAAAAATATTTTAATAAAAGATTATTGTCTTTTCAAGATCATTGAATATTATTTGAAGTTCATTGATTATTAAAAAATTACTAACAAACTAATAGCTATTTTTATTGACTATGGTGACTCCTACGGGACACTCCCCTAGTGCAATAAAAATCTACCAGTCATCAAATGATGTATGACCTATATTTGCCGTTGCAATTGGGATCTGTCTACCTGAAGGTGACGGATAACGAATGCCACGACAAATATATAATTTTTTTTAATTACTGAAAACAACTAATAAATCGAAATCCCTGTTAATAACAGCCCAATTAAACTTAGTTTAAGTAAATCAATGTAAACTTGATTTTTGCATATGTAATGGGTTGCATTATTGACAGAGATGGATAAGACCAGTGTTTTACACTGTAAATTTTATTCTTGATTTTAAAGAACTGGCCGCACTTTCATGTGCATTACAGTGCCAAAAATCTTATATCTACGAAAATTTAATAACTTTATATTAAAGTTATCCTTATTTGGAATCAAATATCCAACACTAGGAATGAGAGAAAAAGATTAAATGGCAGCACTAATCTGTGCACAAAAGTATGCCACACTATTTAATCATTAATTTATTTTTTAAACCGACCAAATATAATGAAGTATAATAAACTCCATGGAATTTTTAAAAAAATATTTTTGAATGTCCAATTATTAATATTATCAATTTTTTTTGTTTCTATATAAATTTCGTAAACTAAAACGATACAAAAATAAAGTTTCTCATATATTAAAGAAAATTTAATGAATCATTTTTGTATTTATGAAAATGATGCCATGACCAATGGATAAAAATTCGTTATAGTTTTCCTTGCAAACAACAAGAAAAACCCTTATAACAGGCGAATTGACATTGGGAATTTTCTAAAGTAATACTGAATTGAAATAGTAGAGTCTTTGAAATTAAATTTTTGTAGACTTTCTTAAGTCAAATCATAATTATTAATGGAATATAATTTTTTTTATTCCAAAGAAACTTTGAATATTTTTTTTTGCGTTTTAATTGTTTTACAAATATAATTGTTGTAATTATTATTTTTTATTGTTGTAAATACTAAGGTTCCTTTGAAATTCCTTAGATTTCTCAAGATCACTTTATATTGGTTAAGTTAATCTCTATAGAATATCTGGACTTTAAGTAGAATCATCACGGAGGACAACATAATGGCTAGGACTAATTGTACCCTGGCGTACACATTGCGATACCAAAAAAAAATTATAATAATTGGAACGTGTTATGTTACAGTCGACCACATTACTAGCGTTATTACCGCTAACGGTAAAATAACGTGTATTGATATGTTTTTGGACTACTATGAATGTTTAATGGTCTGATTGACAGGCAGCTTCACACAATGATAGTTGACCATCACCTACACCATCACGATAGATTATAACACTTTCCGGAAATTCATTATTTTCAATCTTAAAGGCCTTTAATGCCGAATTACTGCTTTACTATATCATTTTGTATAGTTTTGATTTAGCAATGCTGTAAAGACAGCTTCTGAATTTAACCTTTGTGCTGCATCATGATATAATTCTATGCCACAAATCATATTTAACAACAACTACTAATGAAATGCTGTATTATAATGAAGCTTAATCCTAAATAATCGTATAACCGATATATCTTGACTTTCATTAAAAATACCAATACTTTCTTCCATTATTGTTGGGATGTTTAAATGGTTCCCGATTTGTAGCTAATACTCGTATCGTATAAATCATGATGCATGACACGTCTTATTTCTTCTATCTCATCATGTAACAATTGTACCGTTAGATTTTCATTAGCAAAACTACCCGTTACTTTTGGTCCAATTATATCAAAATCAAGTAATATACGTTCTGCTCGTTCGCCTATAAACTGTCCTTGATTTTGATTTTCTTGCTTGACTTTTAACCCTTTTGGCAAATTGAAAAAGCTCTGCAATGCTTAGCCCATTTTTGTTGAGTAATAAAGACATGAGAAGCCTGTAGGAATTCTCTTCTCTAAAACCTTCAGGTTTAATCATCCTTTATATTGTTCTTAATAATCTACATAGCTTTTAGAAGCTGGAACAAACTCACACATTTCATTTATTAGTCAATATACTCATAATTTTGTATGGAAATTTAAGAAACCCAAATCAAATTTGGTTGGAATCTTTACACTGATGTAATCACTGTAAGCTATTAAGTCGTAAGTTTAGATTTCATCAGTACATGTTCCATTATGATTGTCTTTATTTATTTATTTATTTATTTATTTATTTATCTCTTTATATATATATAATTTTGTATTTTTTTTAATACTTCAATTTAGATTCAGATTCAACACTTGTGCATACTATACGGATGCATCAATCATCAAAAATTGATTCTTATACTTCATTATATCACAACATATCTACCCAGATGCAAATACGTTAGAAATTACTAACAGTATATTTACCCTTACTGAATTTCGATAGAGGTGCTTATAGTTTCAAAAGAGACTAATATAAATTTGAGGGAGACGTCCATCAAATTTTTAAATAATAAATGGAAGGGCGTTATGAAGATAATTCTTGATGAATTATATATATATACGGTACGTTAGCCAGCCCCTTTGTTAATAGGATATTGACCTAGACTCAATCATCCTAAGTCTTGAAAAAGTAGACGGCAAGGCGAGGTGAACGGAGCCCGTTAAATAGGCCACATATTTTGGATGGTAGAATAAAAAGTGCACTTTTTGATAAGCATTATAGAAATGCGCAATCGCGATTGTTGTAAGTACCGGGGTATTCCAAAAGAATATTTAGAGTTCTGATCTTAAATTGATAGAGCAGCTTGAGTGCTCTGGTCTGATCAAAGCTTAAATATTGTGTTAAATAAAGACAGGAAACCCAATACCGGAACTAGAATTCCGAAGAAGTTGTATACCAAGTCTATTAAATAGACTTAGTGTTTTGAAGTTAAGGCAAGCTATTGCTAAAGGCATTGGAAATAATTCCACACGCCTCAGGTCCCGAGACCGGCAATTAGAGTCCTTTTCTTAGAACTTAATAATAAAAAAGGAAGAAAAAAACGACGTGCCAAATGAATAACACAACTAAATTGCTAATGTATTCGAACATTACATTAGACATTAGTAGCACCATGGAAGAATATTAACAATACTACTTTGATAATAATAAAAATAGTAATAGAACGATTCAGTAAGAGGAAAAGGGTAAAAAGTTAACCTTGCAGTGATCAACGAGCTGCACTGACAATATGATTTTCTCATAAAATCTATAAATTATTTTGTAAATCTAAATTTTTTTTATTTTTCGGTTAACTAGCTTTTACACTAAGTGTAAACAGCAAAACATTATTTGATTAATGATAAATATACACAGCGCAATTATTTATGGTATTAAAATACCCACAATCTATAATAAATATCGCTGATAATTCTCGCATGTCCTTTAATAACAACAAATTTATTACCTGAATTATTACTTATGAACTTGGACACTGGAAAATACAATTATTACCAAGTCCCATTTTTCTTTGAAAACATCGCATTCTTTGACATTAATGCGGTAATGGCCATACCGGTGGGTACATGAAATTGAAAAGCATGTGATGTGTTTGATCTTGACAAATAGTTTAAAAATTATAGTATTATAAAGAAAAATGATAAACATAAGTTACGAATGGTACAAAAATAAAAATGTTGTTTGATTTCGCTTTTGCAATACATTTTATCTTTTTGAACAAAATTTTTTTTATGAAGATGAATTGCAATAATTTAAATTGTCTCTTAAATCCTTTCTCTAATTATCTTTTATTTTGATAATTTATTTTTTTTTATTTTCATTAAAAAGTTTTATAATAAATTGAAACCAATATTATTAGAAATAGTTTCTTATTTAAGATCGTTGGTTTAAATTTCCTCTTGTTAATGCAATGTAATATTTTTATTAAATAAGTTATATAAAAAGACCGATCAATAAGCTACTCTGATTGATCGATCTTTTTCCTAAAAAGGGAGGTGTAGCGTGTTTGATAAGTGTAAGTGTACTAGACAGGCAATATAACACCCATACATTGTATGAAGTATTAACATACAATCTATGGAATGTCCATGCTACAAGCAACCTACAGTGTGGATTAATGCATACGTAGGCATTTCCCACGCTTTAGTTGTAGCTAGTATTAAGTTGATTTTTATATCTAGATTTAAGTATGTTTAAGAAACAATAAAACAGTTGCTCATCAGAGCTAAACAAAAGAAGATCGTTTAATAATTTGAAAACACTACACTACAAATATTTAATAAAAAAGGTAAAATGGCAATTAAATATTTTTATTGTTTATTGAACTAAATAAAATAATATAATTTTTTTATAAATATATCAAATAATATATCAAAAAACAAAATAAAAAAATAATAAAATAATAATAATAAAAAACTTAAATAACAATTTCAAACTAATTGCATTTTATTATTAAATATTTTATCGTTTTAAATATTTGTTTTATTGAATTTCATACTAAACCCGGCAAATAAAGTGGAAGTAGTGTTTTCGGGTCCTCTTTAACTTGTTTTAGGATCCTCTTTATTAAACAAAATGCAAAATATCCATTTATATCAAAACACAAAAATAGTAATAATGAAATAAAAAAATAAAACATAGAAATTTAATAAAAAAAAAATAAAAACTAAAAAAAAAAAAAAAAAAAAAATTGTCCTGGCCAGGAGTTGAACTCGCAACCTTCTGATTGCACATCCGACCTCTAACCACATCAACCTCCATTTGTAATATTTGTAACATTACAAATTTTTGTACAATGTACTAAAAAAATATTACGAAATCATGTTTGTATTTTTTACGAAATTTGTAAATTTATATAATTTATTTTATACAAAAGTTTTGTAATATAAATAAAATGTTTGTACATTCTACGAAAAAAAATTTACGAAAAATATATTTGTATTTTTAAGCATGGATTATTATGAGTGCATAACCCTACAAAAAATAGTATAAAGGCGTTAAATCGCACGACCTGGGCGGCCAATTGGCCGGCCCCTAATGTGAAATAAACTGTTCACTGATCTCGCATCTCAATTGGGCCATTGTTGCGCGTGCTGTGTGGTACCACCGTCTTGTTGACGCCACATGTCACCCAAGTCCAGCTCTCCCATTTTGGGCAAAAAATGTTTGTAATCATCGTACGGTAGCGCTCGACATTCACAGTAACGTTCCTGCGTTCGTCGTCTTTGGAAAATTACGGTCCAATGATGCCACCGTCCCATAATCCACACAAAAAAGTGCATTTTTGGGATGCCTTGGCAGCTCTTGCAATGCTTCAGGCTGCTCTTCAAACCAAATACTTCAATTTTGCTTGTTCACGTATCTATTCAACCAGAACTGATTATAATAAAATGCAATAATCTGCAAGCGTTGTTCATTTGTAAGTCGAGTCATGGATAAATTATAGACCAAACCGAACATGTTTAACAGTAACATGTTACACGAAAGAAGCTGAGCTGCCAAAAACAGTGTTGCCAAAAAGAAAGTTGCTAAACAAACACCCTTATATATACCAAGAATCTATTGCCTATCATGAAACTGATCAAACTTTTTGAAAAGCAACAAATAAAATATAGATTTAAATTTTTTGACCTGAGGTGGAACAATATTCTAACTAAATATATGAAAACATATGAAGTCTGAAAAAACAATTTTTGTATGTTTTCTAAAAAAATTAAAACATTTTTCAACCGATTAGCATACCAACAAAAATTGTTTGTTGGGATATATGTTGTTTTAACAAACTGTAAAAAAACATACACACATACATACATGCATACATGTACTGACATATAAAGTATATCGATATGAAAAATGTTTGTCTTTCAATTAGTTTGATTTTCTAATTAGAGTTACCAGATCAGGCAGTTTATACAATAAGGCAGACAAACAGATTATCATAGAGTTTATTTTGTCTGTTGTATGTAATTGAAATTAAATGCATATTTTGTGTATTTTATGTACACGATAATAAATGCATATTTACTAGCAGAATATAAATTCAAGTTCAATAAAATTGAAAGGTGTGTCGAAAGTTTTTAAAAGCTCCCAATACCGAAGGTCTGCTTTTGTTTTTGTTTATTTTTTGTTGAATAACAGATAGAAAAAATAAAAAATATATTACTTTGGTAATTGAACTACACATTTAATTGAAACAAATTTACGAATTAACTTCTTAAATAACTGTTGAACTTTTATGAAAAAGTTCTTTTGAATGTAAAATAAATGAAAAATATGCTCGAATGTGTAATTAAAAAGACAAAATATGAATTAAAAGGCACAAAATATGCATAAAAGGTCCAAATGTGCCAAAATATGCAACTATAAATCGATGCTATCATTAAAATTAATTAAAAAACACGTATTTTTTTAGCTGCTCAATCTCACGGTTAATTGTTAAAAAGTAGGGTTAAAAATTAGTTTGCTTTTGTATGAAAACTTGTCTTTAATTTACGAATTATTTGTACGCAGATTTAAAGTAAAGTAATTTTTTTTTTTAAATTAATTTACAATCTGTTTTGACAACAATAAGTAAATTTGATAATCTTAAAATAATTTAACATAATCTGGCCAATAAACCAGTGGACATCTGTAAGTCCTTATGAATATTGTCATTAGTGACGAACCATGGAGCACTTGTGATTAACCTAAGAGTCTTTGATTGATATCTCTGTAGGATTTCAATATATGAATTACTAGCTGTTCCCCATAGCTGTATCCCGTAAGTCCAAACCGGTTTTGAAATTGTTTTATATAGCTTAATTCAGATTTTGGTCTAATGCCCGTAATTTCAAGCAATAGATACCTACCGGTGCTTAGATACCTACCCGATTTTGTTCGTGTACACGGTAGGTATCTAAGCACCAGTAGGTATATATTGCTTGAAATTACGGCCATAAGAAGCCAATACATTCGCCTTGTTTTTATTTTTAATTGTTCCTTTTTTGCTTTTATATGATCTTTCCAAGTAAGGCGGCGATCGAGGTGAAGACCAAGATATTTAACTTTTGTTTGTTTTGTAGTTTGTGTGCCATTTAAAGTGACATTTGGACAATCTCCTTTTCTTAGTGTAAAGGTAATATTTGTAGATTTCTGGGTGTTTACTTTTATATTCCTTAATATTAACCATACTTCAATGTAATTAAGTTGAGTCTGAATCATTGCTGATGCAATATCCGGTACATCCTTAGTAGCTATTAGAGCTGTGTCATCGGCATAAGCTGCAACTGTTATATTTTCTCGTACTGGCATATCGGACGTAAATATTGTATACAGGACAGGTCCTAGGATACTACCTTGTGGTATTCCCGCCTTAATTGTATATATATCAGATACTTCATTATTAACCTTTACATAAAAGAATCTTCCGTCTTAATATGATTTAAAAATAAAATAATATTGTGCTGGAAGCAATTTTTTTAATTTAAAGAGAAGCCCCTTGTGCCAGACTCGGTCAAAGGCTTGTTGAATATCTACAAACACAGCTGAACAGTTTTTTTTACGTTCCAGTGAATCTCTTGCAACGTTAACTAAACGATGACATTGCGCCGGAGTACCATGATTTTGTCGAAATCCGAATTGGTATTCTGGAATTATATTCCTTTCTTCAAGTATCGGTAATAATCTACGTAATAATATTCGTTCAAATATATTAGAAAAAGTTGTTAGCAAACTGTGGGAACTATGTTGTCTAGTTTATTTTGTTTTGGCACCATCATTACCTCAGCATATTTCCACTGACTCGGAAAATGGTATATATTCAAAACTGTATTTAATATTAAAGTCAGGAAAGTAATACCACTTTTTGGAAGGACTTTTACGACTTTTGCACATATTTGATCATTTCCAGGCTCTTTATTATTATTTAGCATTGCTATTTCTTGCTGAACCAGAGTTGTCATATTTTTTAATTATTTGAAATATAGGTGAAAAATGCTCTTCGCATAAAAACCGAACGATTTCGAATATCGAAAAAAGGTCAGACACACCCTCAGCCAAATTAAAGAGGTATTGCTTTGAATTATGTTTAGCTTAATACAACTAAAACTCCTTAATAAACCGCCAGATTTAAAAAAATATATATTTTTGTTTTATTTATTAATAAGTATATAATTACAATTTATATCCTATTACCCTAAACGAGCACTAGCTGTTATTGCTTTCGGCTCGTTGTACCGAAACAGACCTATGCTACTGGTGGGAATCGAACCCACGACCACCGCACTGATAAGCTAGCACGCTACCAACTGCCGTACCGTGGCGCAGTGTACACCAGTGAATGAGTACTCGAAATACATTTCATTTGATACCAAATTTGTCTATAGCTACTTTAAATAGAACGAAATATACCAAAAAAAAACGTAAAATGTGGTAATTTTTAACCCCTAAACATGAGATTTGGCAGCTACAAATAACACGTGTCCCTTACATTTTTATTCTCTACAACATATCCAAAGTTCATTAGGTTATGCCGGTCCGGGTCGGGATACCTCCATTGTAAGTAGCATATGCATAATTTCATTTATATTGTAATAAGATGGTAACATTTGATGCGTTTATGACCAAAAAATGTTGTAAAAAAGGTAAAAAAAAGTAGCAATACTACAAAAGAAAAATTTAACTTTTGAAATAAAAAAGTAAAAAAATAATTACAAAGAAACATTTAATTTTTTATTTTTATTTATTAAAAAATATTTCAATCGAAGAATGTCTGAAAAAACCCAATTTTAAAACTCAAAAATCTTAAGAAAAAGCTGTTTTTGGGCCCAAAAAATAATAATAATAAAAGGGCAAAAAAGAGGCATCTCTGGTAATCAGGCACGTAGCTAGGGGGGGGGCTTGGGGGCTAGAGCCCCCCCGAAATGATTTGACAAATTTAAAAACCTAATACAATTCGTTAGAAAGTAACAATGTTATTGATAAATTTAATATGAAAATATTTATTTTTGACTTGGATCAAATAGGAAATAGTTTTATATGGTTCGAATCTTAAAATTTCGTTAGAAAACATCGCCTGCAAATGGGCGGCTATCATTGTTAGAGTTGATTTTCGGCAAAAAGCAATAAATAAAATCATTTCATAAAAGATTTCGAAGTCTTTGACTTAAAATATAATCAAAAAATTGTTTAAGACAATGCAAACTAAAAATTAAATATGTCTACACAGAAAAAACTAAAATTGAGTTTTAATTAAAATATTTGTTGATACAGCAAAAGTTTAACTGAATTCGGTCGTGTTGATGCAATTGTAGTAACAACTAAAACAATTTGTATCTATTTAATTAATATTATTTTCAATTACATATAGTTTTATTCACGTCTATTAAAAATTTAATTGAATATTGTTTACTATTGGGAAAAATTACAAAATTTAAATAAAACACCAAAATTGTAAAAAAAATCGCCAAAATTTAAAAAAATCGAGATCATTTGAAAAAATCGCAAAATTTGAAAAAAAAATTGCCAAATTTTAAAAAACAATCCTCAAAATTGCAGAAATTTAAAAAACGCCAAAATTCGAAAAAAATTTTAAAAAAAATACCAAATTAAAGAAACGCGAATATTCAACTTTAAACAATTTTTTTTAATTTTGGCGACTTTTTAAAATTTTTGCATTTGTTTCAATGTTGTTATTATACGTTATAAAAACTGAACATTTTTTTTATACCAAATTCATTTTCAATTAAACAGTTAATTGAAAGTAAGTTTGAAATCGAACAAAAGTTTAATTGAATTTTTTTTGACAATGATTTTTTCTGTGTATTTTGACATAATCTTTTAAAATGGAGATACCACTAAGATTCAAAATTAAGTTTACTTCAATATTTTTATTTAAATTTGGTTTGCTACGCACGCATCTGGTGACATAGTTTTCACTATTTTTTTTACGATATATATTACGATATCTCATATATTTTTTTAATTTTTTGAAACAAATTTAAGCCTCAAACTTGGATCGATATGCATAATGTGTTATTGTGGTCCAATGTGACTCAAATTTTCTCAATTTTTTTTAGACTAAATGTAAACAAATTTCTATCGGCGCTCCTTGAAATGCGACATTTTAAAATCAAGAAGCTAAACCAGTCTTTGTGTTATAACGATGTAGTTTTTTTAGACATTTTAAAGGGGTTTTATTTAAAAAATTGATTAAAGACAATTTGAAAAGCGTTTGAAATTGTCCAAAATATAAATCAAAGTGAATTCGAAATACATAATTTAGTTTAAATAAGACCTAGACGATGTCAGGCATATTTTTAAATTTTCCAATTTTATATTTTTTCTTTATTATTATTTCTTTTAGACTACAATCACGCTTGCTTGTAAAATTTACGATTTTTTTAATAGAAGACATGAAGTATAGCCCCCGATATTAAAAAAAGTCGGTTATATGAAAAAGGGGAAAAAAAGAGTGAATAATTTGTTAAAATAATTCAAATAAGTGGCAGCCGGGGTCCACGACATAGTGTCAAAATGGTTTTAAAAATGTATGTTTTCTCGAGCATTTTAACGCTGTTTTTAAATAAGTCTAAATTTCCTAAACTTTAAACATATTTTCATACAAAGATGTGTTAAATTTCACCACCAACTTTAAAAATAGATACGTGTTCCATATATTTTTGCTGCTTTATCACCTATCCGAATTTCATTACTTTCAAAGGGAACCCATCGGAAAAGCTTCCTTGTCAGTGTTAGGCAAATTATATAGGATATTTACTTTTAATTTGTTTTTTGCACGGTTATAAATCTTTAATTTCCCGAGTTAAAACTTTTGCATAAAATAATACAAAGGTTTTGTCTGCCAGTGGATTTAACCGGACATAATTATATAAATTCACATATAAAATTAATTTCGTATAAAAAATTTAACATGATGTCATATATAGTTGCGTATAATTGTATATTGCACTTAGAATACGCTAAAACTAATCCAATTAATAATTACGATATATTTATATATCTAGACATTGCAAAATAATATATATTTTGATATTATATCATATTTAAAAAAACACAATTTTATTTTAAATAAAATTTCCAAATGCTATGGAATTTGTTACAAATTATAAAGTTGTAAACCTTTTGCAAGCGGCTAAAGTCTAAAAGGATTAATAGATATTTCGAATTTTCATGACGTTTTAAAATCAAAAACTGGAAATTTATACCGCTATATAAAATCGTATTAAATTGTATCGCGTCATTATTCGGATTTAATTTAATTATTATGCCCATTTCTCGGATAAATCTGTATTAAGACTCACATTAAATTTCGTATGATTATATAAAGCATCATATTAATTTTAATCGGGTTATTAGAAGTTGATACTTTTTTACTTTTTTTACATTTATCAAGTTTTAGCTACCCTAGAGGTATACTAGCACATAAAAATATAAAGTAATTTTATTTTTCGCGGTTTTCAAAAAGTTTTCCGCATAATCCTTTTTTTATTTAATTAAAGTAAAAATTAATATTTAGCTAAAAATTTAACGTAATTAGACAATAACGATGCATATCCAACTTAAAGTACACAAACGTTTTCAAATTTGACGTATTTCGCGGATTGTAATCAAACAGATTAAAGCGTTGTTTCGCGAAATAGACATCAAAATTCGCAAAAATAACGAACACAATAAGTAAAAAATTAAAAAATGCATTTTAAGGATATGCACTTTATGCGATTTCTATTATTAATTTATTAATACATGATTGCCTATCACGTGTAGGTAAAAATTTAGCAAACAAAAAAAAAAAAAAAAAAAAAAGCTGTTACTCTAGTGTGCAAAAAAAAATATATATATAATCAAAATAAAAAATCGAAAAGCCCCCCCCCCCCCCCCCCGAAACAAATTCCTAGCTACGTGCCTGCTGGTAATAATAATTTTGAATAAGTCAAGTGTATTTTTTTCTACGCAAGTGTTGTGAGCAATATAAATTGATTTTCTAATATTTTAATTAGCTATAATGATTTTTATATAAAATTGTACACATGATGAAATATCATAAAATACATATTTATTCCAATTAGAATACTTTAACATTAACATATTCATTGCGAGCTATTTAATAATAAATAACTTGCTATAAAAACCCAGCAAAAACAGACATTACCAAGTAATTAAGAGTGTAAGTAGCGCACAAAGAAATTCACTAGCTTAAAGGCTATATACTCGCTTGATTACTTTTGTTTATGATGATCCAAAATTCATGGGTGGTCACTACAATCGCGCTTGCAAAGAAAGTGAGAATAATGAGAGTTACATAATTGGTTACTCATAGTGAAAGAATAAGTAATTACTTTTATATTAGGAATAAGTGGTTACTCACAATGATAGAATAAATGGTTACCAAATAAGTGGTTATCTTTAATGGGAATGGGACAGTAATGGCCATATTACCGGGCACCGTACTATTTTGGACCAGTTGTCAGCGTATTGCGTCCCAGACTGGGACTGCGACAGGATTTCAGAGAGGTCGGTCACGATGCTCTGTGACACGTTAATCCCCGGCAGGGAACCATGGTTAAATGGGACCTTCTTGGGTAGCCGCCCGGGGATCCATTTTTACACGGATGCATCGAAACTGGACGGGAGAACGGGTCTGTGCTTCTGTGACGCTGACTTCAATGTACGTAAACGCTTCCGTACGTAAACGCTTCCGTCACTACAGGCGGAGGTCACCGCGATTACGGAGTGAATTAGGCAGGTGAATATCATGGGCTTGACCGCTGATATTGTGATTTTCACGGATAGCCAAGCGGCTATCCGGGCGCTATCTACGGACTCTGTCTGATCAATAACGATACTCAGGTGTAGAGGGGAAATTAACGATTTCTCTACACGGGGACGCATTGAGATTATATGGGTGCCGGGACATTGTGGTATAGTGGGGAACGAAATGGCTAATGAATTGGTTAGGGGACGAACTTCCCTGGAGTTAGTCACTTTGGGGAACGCTAGATCTTCTCGAGCTCTCAAGGTGGAGCTGGTCGATTGGGCTGACACCATGCATAGGACCATCTGGGAGAATGCGGGTGTTGGCAGGAAAACGGGGATTCTCTGGGGAAACCCGGACAAGGACAGGACGAGGGAAATTCTGAATCTCAGTAGGAAGGAACTGAGTCTTTTGATGGAAATCCTTACGAGACACGCGACACTGAGTCGGATTAGGGAAGCATTTCCTTTCCCGAATCCTCTTTTCGACCTAACCCTAACCTAAGTTATTTTTTTTAAAGAAATCTTGAAAAAAAAATTTTTTTAATAACTTTAGGTAGGTGCAATAATAAAATCAAAAATATAAAATCAATACTTATTTAACCAATTAGCAGTAACTCATTATTTTGCAATTACATATAAGTACCAAATATCAGTAAGTCATTATTTTGTATTTTAAAGCAATGCAATATGTAATGATCTATTATTACTTGGTCATCTATACGATAATGACCTGTCATGACCATGTTTTCGCTGGGAAATACATTTTAACTTGGGTGTAATGAATTCTTTTTAAATTTCGTCAACTAAAAGCACTTGAAGAGCTGATTATGGGAAAATAACGACGATTGAAATCAAAGAATTTTGACCTATATTCATATTTTAAAATCTCTACATTTGTCCTCCATATTCAAAAAAAAATTAACAAAGTCGATTTTAAAAGTTTCGTATTTTTTTTTTAATCAGTTTATAATTCATATCATCTTTTCTTTTTCAATGATATACAAAATATGAATAAATGCATTGTGACAACCAATGCGAAATTATTAAGTTTTAGTTCCAAAACCTGAAGTTAATACTGGTTCGGATAAAATATATTCAATAAATTTTACACAAATAAAAATTAATGTACATAGTTTTTAAAATTAAAGTGTAGAAAATGGTAAAACAAATTTGAAGACTTCATTGTTTAATTGATGTTAGGCTCTGAAAAATATTCGCGTCACTCTAATGTTCACTTTGTCTATAAAGTTTTTTTTTGCAATTAAATGAAATTTATAGATGGGATGAGGTTAGACGTATGTATTAAAATGTCTTTAGCATTTTTTGGCATTTTTAAGATTAAAAGACTTAAAAGTTAAAGGAGAACACCATACCTATTTTATATATTTTAACATCTTTTTCAAAATGATTAATGAATATGTTAATATATGTATTTCATAAGCAATTATAGTTATTAAGGTATTAAATTTATGGTATTTCAAAATGATACTACCTCTGCTCCATATTATTGTATTCATTCAATAAAAATGGGATTATGCAACGTTTTAAAAATTATATAGTTTTATACATTAAAACAACTAATGACAATATACTAGTAAATGTGGTCTAAAAATAGATTTTCCAAAAAAAAAAATTTAAAAAGTTTATATAAAATTTTTTTGTTATTGCCGGGACTCGAACCCAGGCCGCCAGATTGGCAGCCGCGACAAATAATACTGCATAGATTAACATGTAAATAAGTGATAACAGCTGGCTAACCGTTGAGTTTGTTAGTTTGAGAGCACTGGCATTATGTTTGTTTAAAGTAATTTGCCAACACTTTAAATCAAAAAAAAATTACGTCTGAAAAATATTTTTCACAAATTTACCATTTTTTTTTTTAAAGTGTCGAAAATTTTTTTTAAAAATCACTTTTTACTAACGTTGGCAAAGCGTTCTAAATCAGGAATTCGCATGTGCTTTAGTTTATTTACGGTTGTAAATTTTATAAATCAAGTACTGGCAAAGCACATTTTGCCAACATTGGGAAAGCGTAATAAATAAGGGCTTTGCCAGTGCTTCAATTTGAGTTTCTGCCAATGGTACTAAAATAAAGTGCTTGATTTTTCTGACCATTGGCAATTTTTGGGTGGGAATACATTGTATATGCTGGTATAAACAAAACTCCAATTAGCCACACACATCTCTGTATCGGCCGTGGCTCGTTAAGAGGTGATGCTACGAGTCATAGAGTGATGTATGACACTGGGTTTGATGCTAAGCCATTATACAAAAGTATTTCATTTAGAGCAATTTAACAGCATAAAAATACTTTGATCAATTGACAGATACGATAACCACTGACGACTCATTGAATGGGTTTAAACTGTGAGAGTCTGGTACATCCCTTGTGTCCGTTAGATTTTTCGATAAAAATGTTTTCTTCTTCTTCCTGTTAGATGAACTCTAACCGTATCGAAAAATATTTTGATAATTTTACCATAACAATTGTATTTTTTAAAATGGAAGATTTATTGATCAGACCAAGTACGTGTAAGTAGTTGTCCTACAGCTTAAAAATTTGACGCCAAATATTGCAGATTTTAATATGTCAGATCTTGGATTTTTCAATTTAGTATCTTAAGTATCAAGTGCACCAAAAACTCTTGATGGATTAATTAAATGTTGAAATGTATTTGAATTAAGTTCAGATAAATTTGGTGTTTTTTTTAACTTCGAAAATCTGTACGCAAATGGTGGTAATAATTACAAAATTCGGCCGAAATCGTATTTTTACTAGTTTATACACATGCTTTTTTACTCAATGTTTACATCACTCAATATAACATATGACCTTCTTCAAAAATTTTCGATACCTGCTGAAACTGACTTTAGAAGCCTCTTATTTCTTAAGGTTCTATGAGTGAAGAGGAACTATAGACAGGGTTAGGTTGACTATACTTAAAACTATGAAGTGCAGAGTTACACGTTCAAACGTCTTTACCAAAAGAATCGACCAAAAGTCGAAAACCTTTAAAAAATGACTTTTACATGAATATTTGTATTCATTTAATTTTATTGCTCATAGTTTTTAACTTTCAGATGCAAAACCAATACAAAATGGACTTGGGAGATACATTCACTGAAAAAGTAATTTCCATATCACTGCTTGGTTAAAGTTGTATGATGGTTTACAATGAAACCAAACTTTATCGATTTTTAAACATTCGCAGGTTTTTCTATAGAGTTTTTGCGCCGTTTAATGGAATTGAGTTTTGAGAACAGTAGTTTTGAGATGTAATTTTATATAGTCTTAGTTATAAAAATAATAATTGATATAATTTTTATTGTTAATAAAAATTATGATTTTTTGACCTTTATTGTGCAATGAAAATGAAGTTATTCAAGTTCGAGGTCGTATTCTACATTTATTTACCAGAATATTGTCCTAGTAAATAAATTATAGAATTTTTAGTTTTTCAATTTATTCTTTAACCACACCTTCAAGAATTTGTTGATAGTTCTATTTCGGGGAGTTTCTAGTTCCCCATCGTCAGAACAATTTAGAAAGAGTGGTAACATCATCATGCTCAAACTCGAAAATACATACAACTCATTTTTCTAACAAAATGAGAATTTAATATGTTAATTTGAAGTTACCAATAATAATCAAAAAACAAATTTAAATCCTTTATGTTTTTGTGTAGTACCCACCTTTGGTAGATTACAATACACATTTTTTGTTCATGTTTCACTTTTTATTTAAAGGGGAACTAACAAAACAAGACCATACTATGTCTTTTCAAATGATTGATATAATTTTTATTGTTAATAAAAATTACGATTTTTTGGACTTTTACTGTGCAATGAAAATGAAGTTGAATAACATGGTGAAGGCTGGCAAAGCTATCGCAGTATTCTATCCAAAGATGGCACATGTGACATGTATTGCCCATGGTCTACATCGTTTATGTGAACTTATTAGAGATTCCTATGAAAATGCAAATAAAGTAATTGCTAACGTTAAAAAAGTGTTTTTAAAATCTCCATGTAGAGTTGATATTTTAAAAGATATGTATCCGGATCTTGCATTACCACCTGATCCCATAATAACTCGTTGGGGAACTTGGCTTGCAGCGGTTAATTATTACGCCAACAACTATGAACAAATTTTAGAAGTTCTTGGTGCTTTAAACAATTAAGAGGCTCAATCATTTAGAATTGCAAAAGAAATGTTCAATACCGAAACTGAATTGATCTTTATTGCTCCTAATTTTGGATTTATTGAGAAATGCAAACAACAGGTCTTACACTTGTTGAGCAGTATGGGTTAGTAACAGAAACAATCAAAAATATTGACAAGGTACCAGAATGCTATACCAAAAAAGGTATTAAGAACAAACTTGAACAGATTGTAATAAAAAACGATGGTCTGCAAGTCATAAAAAGAATTGGATCTTCAATAAAATCAGTTATGGCATATGATATCAAAGAAGTACTAGCTTTTAAATTCGCCCCCATTACATCAGTTGATGTTGAAAGAACTTTTACAATGCACAAAAATATGCTTAGATGTAACAGACAACGTTTTTTATTCGAAAATTTAAGTCAAAATTTTGTAGTTTATTGCAACAACAACCACTATCGAAAATCGTATTTTTTATAAAAAAAAAACCGTCCAAAAATTTAAAAGCTGGTATGATGTCATTTTTGAAACATTTTCCTGTTCTTTTATTCTACTTATTGTTTTAATCAAAAAGAAGAAACCGTTAAAAAAAGGATTTATAAGAAAAAAATAAAATCGCTAAAATCAGACACGAAAGAGTTCGAAAGAGACAGCTTACCAAAAAAAATTATTTATATTTTTCTTAACTACATGTGGAATTGACTGAAATACAGAAAAATTTACAGTTTTTGGTAATACCTTTTAAAAACTTAAGTTTCCATTGTTTTGCATTCCTTTGTTTTTTTGTTTTAGTTGTTATGTGTATCTTATTTTTTTTAATACGCAATTTTTGTGTGTATATTAGATTGAATTGTTTTGATTTTTTAATAATATATGATTTTTTTGTTTAAAAAAATATATAAACTTTTTTAATTTTAGATCATATTTTTTAAATGTTAAGGGCATATTTCTATGTTTTTAGTGCATATTTTATGCACATAAAAAACATGAGTGAACATGATTGCGTACACGAAATTATCATATCATGATCCAAATTATCATATATATTATTCTGGGTGATCATATTATGGTAACCGAGGACGATTTCACAGCCATTTAGGATCATAATATGGTTGCTACGATCATATTATAATTTTAAGGCATTACAATCATAACATGATGCTCTTAAACTAACATAATATGATGCTCTTTTTTCTGCGTGTACAGTAGAGAAAAATATAATGTCCTAGTGCTCATAAATAGCGAAAAACTATTTACTGAAAATCTGAAATAGAATTCACCCTACAAAGTACATTTTTGCAATATATTTTATTTCCAAACATTTCTTAAAAGAACCAGAGTTTAATTTAACCCCAGACATTTTTATATAAATTTTCATTCATAACTATGGTTAAACGCTAAACTTTGATTATTTTGACATAAGCTAGCAAGCCTTAGATTGTTTGTGATCGATTTGGAAATTTGTGAAAAGCTATTGGAATTGTAAACAAATTAAATATTCTAGAGAAGAAACAAGTCAGAATTTCGTGTCAAACAATGAATCCCAAGGAGCCGAAATTGAAATTTTGTTTAAGATAAAACAATTGCTATGAACTTACAACAAAATAACAATTCGACTGAAAATAAAAAACTGAATACATTTTTTTCAGAAATTGAATTTCTGTCAAATGAGAGCGATCAAATTAATCGTCATTAAATTAAACTATTTACTTCTTTACTAAAAAGAGCAGCATGTTATGATTGAAACACTAGGAACAATAGTTTCCCGTAATCATAATATGATCAGCCAGAGTCATGTTAATGATTGTTAGGATCATAATATGATAATTTTGTGTCGACATTCATGAACAATCATATTTTTTCTCTGCTTGAAAAAGCACCAAATTGCGATTAAAATACATTTAAGAAATTTATAAATACAATTATTTAAATTTAAATATTAGCAGTTGGACCGGTAATCCTGCCAAGTAAAAAGTTTTAAGATTTAAAGCTGTTGGCTATACTTGTGGTTGGTTGTTATATATACATGATCAAACCTTGAGTTTCTTGTGGGTGGTGAATTAGAATGAGGCTGAAGATAACCTAGCCGATTAGGTCAAAAGTGTGGTACTCCCTCTAGCACTGATGCTTACAAGATCTTTTTCATCTTCTCTTACATTTATTAACAATTAGTGTTTTCTATTTGTAATAGTAACATTTAACTATGATGTCAAACTTGGCAATTCAGATTGAAAAAAAAAAATATTTTGTTTCATACCAACACCTGACTTAAGTTATTTAAGCAAATTATGTTACAGCTTTAAGTATTAGTGTTCTTCTTTTTTTTTTATTTATTTTTTTTTTTTTTTTGAAAAAATACTTTGAAAAATACGCTCATTCATTGTGCTTATATTTTTCCGCAGCGCTTTGGTTAGCAAATGAATTTAAAACATGTTCGTCCCGCAGAACGATACTTTTGTACTTCCTGGTTTACATGTTTCTTGGTTTAGTAAACCAAATATCATAAATTTTGTATGACTAAAGTCTATTTCGTCGAAACTTGGACGTGCGTGCCATAAATAAATTTTTATCGTAATTTGGTTTTTTTAGAGTATTATAGAAGAAAATGAGTTCATTTAATGGCTGATAACCAATTTTATCACTCTCAGTTAACAGAAAATCAGATTCTGAATAAAATGTAATTAGTTTTTTTTTTATTTTCAGGCGAATTGTTATTCTGCTCTACGTTCATAGCAGTATTTTTATCTTAAACAAAATAACAGATCTACCTTCAAAATGTGTTGAATTTCGAAGTTTAAAACAGTTATACTAACGCCTACAGATTCATTGTGATTCCAAATTTAATATAAAAAAATAAATTATTTGTTTGATACGAAACTCTGACTTATTTTCTTTCTTCCTTTTTTATTTTGTTTCAGAAGTTTCAAAGCGATTACAAACAAACTAATTCCTGTCTACTTATCTAAAAATAGTTTAGGGCTATGAATCATCATCATAGCTATGAATGCGGATAAACATAACTCTGGTTATTTTATGAAAAGTTACTTCTTAAACTTAAATTTTGGGCCAGAAAGTGATTGCAGGGTCATCTACACAATGCAACACGAAAAAAGATAACCATATACGGACACCACTACGAGATAAAAGAGAAAAAAAAAGACCCGTGTATCCCAGTTTGGCACAAAGTCAATCACTTTTTTTATGGGCCCAAAAAGATTAGTTGCCTCGGTGTCATTTTTGCAAAAAAAAGTGGTAATTTTCTCATGCTCATTAGGGTGATAACTTTTTTTGTACAACATTCTCCCTAGGGGTTTTCTAATGGTAAAAAATTAATGATAAATTAATTATTAACGATAAAAAAAACTATTTCAGTTCAATTTGGTAAAAAAAACCTTACGCACCGACAGTGATTTCTAAAATGCCTTTAATATATTAATATGTGAAAACAGATTATTTTTTTATATAAAAAACTGTAAAAAAAAATAGCGGAAATTAGAAGCAAATTTGGAAGAAAACTATTCCATTGACTCGAAAACGGACTTTACTATTGAAATCAGCATGCCTTAATTACATAGATGTGATGGTCAGACGTTGAGGCATCAAAAAAAGTTTTTTTTTAACTTTGTTTGATTCAAAACTTTAACGCGTTTGGTGCGTAACCTTTTTTAACGATAGCGAAAAACTAAAAACGCAGTTCTTAATATTTGTCCATGCCCTACACGATTTTGTCTGGGGAGATTTGATATTTGCAAAAAATGCAAAAAGTTATTACCCTAATGCTCATATCTTGCAAACCGTTTGGAATTTTGATTTACTCTCTGAGTCAAAGTTGTAGCTCTTGTCATAAGGAACAAAAATTATGAACATATTAGATCAAAAAATCTTCATCTTCAAGATCAAAATCGCAAAAAACATTAAAAAATTTGATGTTTTTTTTACCTTTTTTCACCTGTTCAGGTCCATAGGTAGCAAACCGTTCAAAATTCAAGGACACAATCAAACAACTCACGCACCTACCGCAGCAGCACAAATCAGAAAAAAAAGTTCTACAAGATTTCAAAAGGAAAAGAATCTTTGTGATTTGAAGGTCATCAACATTTTGCAAGGGATCATCGATAAGGGTATGTTGGTGGTGTCACAAGATCACCCTGTATGATGTTAATGAAGTATTTGAAGAATGAAAAGCTGATGATGGAGGGTAGTCTGGAAGCAACGTGCCTGTGGACACCATAAGTTCTGCATCAGAGTCAGATTCGGACGACAATTTGGATGCACAACTTAAGAGAGTGCGATTTGCAAGTCCAGTGCCATCAACATAATAAACATACGAATATTTTTTTTTATTATTTTTGTAGCACAGTATCTCAATGTTGAAGTAAAGAAAAAAACAAATGAAATTAAAAAATTTTCGGGAAATTTTTCACTTTTGCGGCTACCTAAGCGCTACCTAAACGGCATTAAGAATCATTCCTAGGAAGTTCATATGTTCTAGAAAGTTGTTTGTGGAGATCTTAGGTACATATCTACATTTCTAGTTGATTGTTTCCTTGAATTTTGAACGGTTTGCTACCTATGGACCTGAACAGGGGAAAAAAAGGTAAAAAAACTCGAATTTTTTAAAGTTCTTTGCGATTGTGATGTTAATGATGAAGTGTTTGTTCTTTGATCTTTATAGCAAGAGCTAAAATTTTGCCTCAGAGAGTAAATCAAAATTCCGAACGGTTTGGAAGATATGAGCCTGAGAAAATTATAACTTTTTTGCAAAAATTACACCAAGGCCCCAAATCCTTGGGGGTCCATAAAAAAAAGTGTATGACTTTGGGAAAAACTGGGAGATACTTGTCTTTTTTTCTAGTCTTTTATCACGTAGTGGGTTACGCATATGGTTATATTTCCATGACTTTAAAAAATTACACACAGTGATAGTTATCAATAATTCTTTAAAGCCCCAAATACTTTCCAGTTTATTGGCGATACGTTAACATAATTATTGTACATCCAATTTCGAATCCGCTCAACATTTCGGTTTTCAGTCTACATAAAAAATATGGTACTAAATTGTTGCATTTATTTGTTGGAAAACAAATATTATCAGATGTTACGTCCTCTCATAGCAAATGTCAAAGAGTAAAATATCTATATAATCTATATTGGAAAATGATTATTGAATTTTTTTCTTTAGGTTTGCTCAGAATATTAAAAACTTAGTAAATTTTGCATTACTTTACCTTGCCAATTTATCTAAATAAAAATACAAAATGTTTACAGAGAAACTTTGGATAAAAACGGTGTTTCGGTTAAACGGTTTGAAATTTATTTTTTTGTATTTTAATATATATATGATCATTAGGGTGGTCTTTCGTTGTATGGGCGAAAAATAAAAACGAGATTTTGACTGTACCCCCCTCTTAAAATATTTGTTTGGGTACAAAAATTCACCATGCAAAAAATTAGAGTTCTAGCATAACGGAAAGATGTCCCGCATCGCCCTTGAAAATCGGGCCCCTTGGGAAAATGGGCATAATTTAAAAAAAAATTACAAATTTTTTTTCTTCAAAATTTAAAAAATATAAAATAATTTTTGTGTTGGGTTTAATCATAACAACTCAGATAAAAAATATTACTTTCCCAGAAAATCGCTAACTTACCCTAACTTTGTGTCAAAAAAATTAATAAATATTTTGGGGGTACCTCAAAGTGACTTTTTTGCATTTTTGAAAATTTTATTCAACAAAAATCAAAAACCTAGTGTTTGCTGTCAACTATTTCATTAAGCACATTTCAAGTATTAAATAAGCCAGGTATTACGGATATCCGTTGACAAATTTTTTTTTAGGGCATTTTGATTCTCGGGGATTTCAAGGTTTTTTTTATTTTTATACATTTTTACTTTAAAACAAGGTTTTAATAATATTTCATCAATATTTTTGTATATGCCTTTTTATGTGATTGTAATAACTTTATTTTAAAATACTATATTTTCTGTTGATAGTTAACCCATGTTAACCTGGGGTCAAATATGACCCACTTAAGAAAAATGCAGCTTTGTGGCAAAATTTATAAATAAAATAAAGAAAGGAATAATTCAATTTATATTTATTCTAAAAAAAATTCGTTAACCGTTTCTAGTCTTCGAGTAGGTCAATTTAGTAGAAATTAGAACTTACAACTTTTCCATAATAATAACTTTGAGTGAAATAAATTTACACTATTAAATTAAAAATACGTTTTTCAAAAATACTCCTGAATATGTACAAAAAAATCAATTTAAATATGAATACAAATATCTGAATTTATACTAAATAATTAATTTTAATTAATTTTAAAATGTAAATAAATTACAATTAGAAACATAAACAAAAATTTATTTTGTCATCTTTGTGATTTTTGACTCTTTAAAATACGAGGGTCAATTGTGACCCCATGAAAACACAGGTTAACTATGAACACGAAAAATTATACTTTATAATAAAGTTATTACAATTATATAAAATAGCATACACAATAACATTGATGAAATATTATAAAAATCTTGTTTAAAAAAAAAGTCTATACAAATTTAAAAAAACGTTGAAATCCGCTAGAATCAAAATGCTCTAACAAAAATTTTTGCCAACGGATATCCATAATATTTGGCTTATTTAATACTTGAGATATGTTTAATAAAATACTTGACAGCAAAGACCAGGTTTTTGATTTTTGTTGAACAAAATTTTTAAAAATGCAAAAAAGTCACTTTGAGGTACCCGCAAAATATTTATTAATTTTTTTGACACAAAGTTAGGGTAAGTTAGCGATTTTCTGGGAAAGTAATATTTTTTATCTGAGTAGTTATGATTAAACCCAACACAAAAATTATTTTATATTTTTTAATTTTGAAGAAAAAAAATTTGTAATTTTTTTTTAAATTATGCCCATTTTTTCAAGGGGCCCGATTTTCAAGGGCGATGCGGGACATCTTCCCGTTATGCTAGAACTCTAATTTTTTGCATGGTGAATTTTTGTACCCAAACAAATATTTTAAGAGGGGGGCAGCCCCAAAAATCGCAAGTTGAAAAATAAGGACCACCCTAATGATCATATATGGACTTGTACAGTTAAAAACGTTTAACAAAATCAGAAAATTTTTTTTTTTTTGAAAACTAATTTTTTATAAAAGTTAGTTTCCTTGCCTAAAATTAGTTTTAGGTTAAGAAAAACCATTATCAAAAGGCATTATTATAAAAATATTTGTAAATATATAATAATATAATTTATAAATTATAAATTATAAATATCACTCTAGTTCCTCTAAAGTGTGCAACAGCAATTTTGAAAACTGTAAAACAGACAATTGTACAATTTATGTTTATAAAAACTTAAATGCCACTCATGCGTCTGGGGCATTTTGTTTTCTTACGCCCTGTTTCTAGAACACGTTTTGCTTCACGTTCGTCTAAAAACAATAACAAAATACATGCAATGCAAAAACAAAATACATGTAGTCACCCGTTCGTGTAGAGGCGAACGTGTTGTAGAAACCAGGGGTTAATATGTTTCTCGATATAATGCAACCACCATAAACCTACACTTGTCGTATACGCAATACCAATTATACGAAATATTTATATATCACTCATACGACTGGGGTGTTTTTCTATTATTTTATACATAGTGTTCGGAAAGTATGAAAAAGCTGGCAATGCCACTTAACCATTTTTCTCGAGTAGTCATGAAAAATATAAAAATTAAGTCTTAATACTTAGTTGCGATTTATTTAGTAAATAATTTATATATTAGAATTCAAAAACTTTTTTAAAACATATTTTTTGGGTGCATTAACCCTTCGTCAGGCACATATTTTGAGCCCTTAGTTCTGACACATGGTGTCTGGCCAGACCCCTATACATTTACATGCATTTGTATGGAAATAAGGGCTTTTTGCCGTTAAAGTTTTTACTAAGATAGGAAAATATTTGTTATATTTTGTGTTTCTATTTCTTTTTACTATGTTATTAGCTACCTGAGGAAGAAAAAATAGACCTGAAAAAATCTTTGGAATGAAAAGGGCAACAATTTTTTTGTTCTATATATATTTCTCTTTATTATGGGTAAAGTAATAAATGTTTATGACAAAATAGAAAATTATTATGAAGAATACATTGATTTTTTTATTCAGAATTTTGCGGAAGGCAACAAAAACATAAATAATCTACGTTTGAATGTTGCTGACAAACAGGATTGCTGCATTTGCAGCAAAAAAAGCGTGTCTTACGGCATATTTTGTCACCTTGCTGCAGGCAAATTCTGCAATCTTTTTTGGCAGCTAATGTGTCTGGACCACTGCGTGAAGTCACATTAACCCTCCGTGACGCACATGTATCTGGCCAGATATTTTACGAATTTAACTGTGATTTAAATATATTTCTAATTTAGCTAGGGGTTTGAGTCTCCAGGTACCCTCTACAAATATTGTTATTTATCGTTTTATGAAAAAAAAAAATAAAAAAAAAAAAACAAGAAACAACATTTATGTGGATTTTTTCATCTATACATCGTATACGTAGCGCATGTATCTGGCCAGATACACACACATTTTATATGAAGAGTACTGTACTTTATTGGTATTTTTTTATTTTTCTCTGCTTTTTTTTCTCAATCACTCTCACAGTAATGAAAGCAAACACAAACAAGGTTGTTTTTTGGTTTTCATATTTTTTCGCTTCAGTTGCATAGTGATCTTTGAAAGGTACAGACAATAATTTACGGAGGAATTTTTATTTATTCGAAAAAAAAAATGGGTGAAGAAGTACAGTTTGTTTATAATACGCGATATAGTAGTGGTAATGTGAATTTCCATACACGACTAGCAGAAGCATTGGCCAATGAGTTAGAGCGTGAAAGAGCCGCTGAAGAAGTGGTTGCAAATGATGAGATTGATGACTTCCCAGGAGATGACGACGATATGGACGATTATATTCCAGACGATGGCGATGCCTCAGATGTCGAAAACGATTGCGTTGTCGAAGCAGATGAATTGTTTGATAGTGATGATAGTGACGACGATGAAGAAATTGAAGAACAGAATGCTACCGAAGATTCTTTTGTTGGTAAGGACGGTACTATATGGTGTAAAAATGAACCAAATAGAGGAGTTCGTTTGCGTCCACACAATATCATGCGTTTTCGACCTGGTCCGAAGGAACAAAACAGTGTTCCAATTGAGGTGTTCAAAAAATTTTTCACACCAAATATAACATTTATTATCATTTCTGAAACGAATCGCCATGGAAAAGCTGTAGTCGAAAAGTGGAATGCAGCTAATCCCAGCAAAAAACAAAAAGTTTGGACAGATTTGACCGCAACTGAATTATACGCATTCGTCGGCATTCTTTTGGCAGCTGGTTATTCCCACAATAATATGCAAACCACAAAAGCTATGTGGCAGTCAAATAATCTACCCATATTCAGAGCAGCCATGTCTTTTAATCGATTCTCTACACTGGTACGATACATTCGTTTTGATGATGGTAGAACACGCGCTCAACGATTGCGCGATGACAAAGCTGCACCCATTCGTGACGTTTGGAATTTTTTAAATGAAAATCTTGCCAAAAACTATAGTCCGCATGCCAGCATAACAATTGATGAACAACTGTTCCCATATCGTGGAAAAACTAAATTTACTCAGTACATACCATCAAAACCAGCGAAATATGGCATCAAAATTTGGTGGGCTTGCGATTCCAAAACAAAATATCCACTGCAAGGAAAGCTCTATTCCGGCCGACAAGAAGGAGAAGAACGGGAAGTGAATCAAGGTGAAAATGTTTTGATACAACTCGCAAAGCCGTACAGCAATACTGGCCGTACAGTTGTAGCTGACTACTTTTTTACTACTTTAGAAGGAGTAAAGCGTCTGGCCAGAATTGGTCTGGCATATTTTTTTTATTTTTATTTATTTATTTTTATTTATCTCTTAATGTTCAGTGCAAAGAATTAATCTTATATGAAAGCACTGAATTACTGGAATAGTTACAATGAATATTTTTTTTTTTTTTTTTTATAATTTAACCAATACTCAGGGGATGCCCCCTACTCATGCAGTGCATTGTATTGATCAGGAAAATAAGGTATGGGAAGGAGGAAAGAGGGAGTAGTGTTTGTGGATATTTGATTTAAATTTTTCTAAATTGTAAGTAACAGGGAAGACTTCTGCGGGAAGTTTGTTCCACATACGAATCGTTCGACTAAAAAACGAATTTTCTCTATAATGCGTTGTGCGAAACACAGGACAATCAACTACAAACGGATGTGCTCTACTAGATAAGCGAGTATTACGAATAAAAACTCGGGCTCGTGGAATAAGTTCACTTATCTCAGATGAGCATCTCCCATGGTAATATCGATAGAAAAGTGTCACACAACCCACATTCCGACGATGCTCCAATGAATCAATAGAGTTGGATACACTACTGTCATTGATAAGCTTCACCGCCCTCCCCTGAACACGGTCCAGAAGCTTCAGAATAGACAGTGGAGCCCCTGCCCAGAGTTGTATTCCATTTTTGGCCGGATATAGCTGGTATAAATAGTAAGGAGATCGGATGGAGTGAAGTAAGTCTTGCACCGTTTTAGAAAACCGAGACACTTGAATGCCTCTTTCGACACTTGAAATACGTGCTTATTCCAACGGACATCACATTGTATTCTCATGCCCAGAGCATCAAGAGTATTCGATTCCTCAATACCTATACCATCCATAGTTACAGATGACAATGTCAATTCCACAGCCCGTCTGTGGGTTAACATACAACATTGGGTCTTGCGTGCATTAAAATCGACCTTATTCGCGCGACCCCACTCGGAGATTGTAGAAAGGTCTTGATTGAGTGTGTCATTCATGTTCTGCCGCATGCCCTCTATCTCCAAAGAGCTTGGCCTGTGATCGAATGAAAATGAATGACAAATGTTGCTGTCATCTGCAAAAGAGTAGATAGGGTTGATGGTCTGACCAAGAAGGTCATTAATAAAAATAAGAAAAAGGGTAGGAGAAAGAACAGAACCTTGCGGTACCCCTGAATTTAGCTGAAACTCGTTTGATGAGACCCCATCTAAAACAACACATATAGTGCGGTCTCTGAGAAAACTCGTTATAAATCGAGAGAAGACATTACCGACACCAAAAGCAACTAGCTTAGTCACGAGTGCCCCGTGCCACACACGATCGAACGCCTTAGAAATATCTAGAGCAACCACTTTACTCCCACCAAAGCGGTGGATTGACCGGCTCCAACGTTCCGATAGAAACGCCAACAGGTCTCCCGTAGATCGACCACTACGGAAGCCATACTGTCGATCATTTAAAAGTGAATTGGTCTCTAAATATTTCACAAGATGGTGGTTAACCATGGTCTCCATCACTTTGGAGAGCGCAGAGCAAATTGCGATTGGGCGGTAATTTTCAGGGTTGTTAGCCGCACCCTTTTTAGGGATAGGCTGGACATTGGCCACCTTCCAGCAAGAGGGGAAAATTCCCGCACGGTACGAAGAGCTGAAAAGTTTTGCCAATGGACGTGCCAACGTTAAAGAGCACTGTTTCAGCACCAGTGCTGATATGCCATCCGGCCCCGGTGACTTATTTACGTTGAGATCCGCAAGAACCCTTTTGACTGCCCGGGCCCGAAAGAAAATCAAAGGCATAGTATAGGATACCCTTTCGAGAACGGGCAGTGGTTGATCGCTTTCCGGCAAGAAAGAATTTCTTGCAAAAAGTTCAGCGAAAAGGTTGGCCTTATCAACCGGGTCAGTGAATGATTGATCGTCCTTTAAAAGAGTTGGAATAGAAGAACTAGCATTATCCCTTACTCTTTTAACAAACGACCAAAAGGTCTTACTGCCCCGAGGAGCAGAAAGAACTTTGGCACGTAGACGCTGTTCGTATAAAACCTTTTCGCGTCTAAGTACCTTGGCACACTCGGTTCTCGCCTTTTTGCGGTGCAGATCAGTAACGGCGTTCTTATTCGAACGCCAATTACTGAACGCTGCCTCTCTGGATCTGACTGCATTTTTGCACGTCTGGTTAAACCAACACTTGTGTGTTGATTTAGCCGAAATATGCTTCGTTGGAATAAAAAGTTTCATTCCTAGCATAATAATATTGACTACCATTTCTGCAGCGGCATCGACGTTGTCGTCGAGAAAACAGATTTTCCAGTTAAAATGCCGAAAGAAATCGTTGAGCTCGGCCCAACGAGCTTTTTCATATAGGAAAATAGAGCGTTTTGGCGCTAAGTTGGAAACGCTACGAAGAGTAGAATATGAAAAAGATGCAGAAATAGTACTGTGATCCGAATTGCCGAGAGGTGCAAGTATTTTCACTTCATACTTTTCAGGGTGAGAAGTGAGGAAGAGGTCGAGAGTGTTCCGCGATTGCCCTTCAACACATACATTGTGTGTTGGCTCATTCACAAGTTGCGCAAGATCATTATGCGCGGCGAAAAGCTCAACGTATTGGCCCTCGGGAGTTGTATGGCTCGAATGGCGAATCCAGGATGAGTTGTGGATATTAAAATCACCAGCAACAACGATTTCACTATTCGGACAACCCTCCAAGATTTTCGAAATTGAATCGGAAAGGGCATCGAAGCCATCAAGGGATTTAGCCAATTCCGTGTTTGGACTTCTATATAGAAACCCGAAGTGCAATATGTGCGACCTGATCTGGAATTTAACCCAAAGAGAGCTAAATTCCTTATCATTACAGTACAACTGTTGCTGATACTGGTACACAACATCATAGCGAATGTACATTGCAAGGCCCCTATGTAAAGAAAAAAGGGATAGAAGGTGATACCCAGGTATGTGAAAATCCTGTGGATCAGCATCCTCACAAACCTGAGTTTCACATAAGGCGAAAACATCCGGCCTATGAAAACGAATGTGAGCATATACAGAAAAGTAATTCGCTCTCAGTCCGCGTATGTTGCAGAAGTCTATACGAAATCTGCCTGTCATAACAAAATAAGAAAAAAATAAAATCAATGTTCCTTACGAGTGTATATGGGGCACAGTAGTCGAAATTGTTGCTGTAATTGGTTATTTAATGTCCAGTGTTATACCTTTGACAGTAAACAACCAGGCAACAATTTGACTCCCCGCCCCCTATACACCGTAGACAATGGAAAGGAAAGGACAATGACACTTATTAAGGAGGCATAAAAGCCCCTTGCTTGGTCATTATAAAAAACAGAGCCGTATAGCGAGGATCAGATGTATTTTTTTTTTTTGTTGATATATTTATTGAAAAGTATTGTTGCTTGATGATGTTGATGCTTGTTGTTATTGTTGTTAATGTAGTTGTATTTAAATGTATTGTTATTTGATAATGTTAATGTTTGTTGTTATTGTTTTAAATTTATTTGTTATTTAACGTTTTTTTTTTATATAGATTTATGGTTGATGTGTAGTCTAGTTTTATATTATGTTTTGTGTTTGTTATTTGTTATGGATATGAATAATTTTTGTTTTTTTTTTTAACAGAACGACACTAATAATGTTATTTGTTTCATTTAAATTTAAACGGAATTTATAGGGACAAACGCAAACACGACAAGACAAATTTAAAAACGTGTTGACAGCACGACGGACAAAACAATACAATTAAAAATTTAAATACTAATACAAAATTAAAATAATTGTAGAAAAACATAAATTGTTCTAACAAGAACGTTAATAAAAATTAAGTAATAAAAAGCAAACAATTTTTTAATTATATAATAAATAAAATATGAAATAAAATGAATAAAAATTAATATAACATTTTTTAAATATTTTAGACAAAAAAAAAAAAAAGTTACAAGAAAGATTATTTGTAATAATCAAATATAAATTTTTTAAATTGCGTTGCGCTGCGGACTACCTGTAAATGATGGGGAAGATGATTCCAAATACTAATGGTATAAATTGGTACCATTCGCTCCAATAAAAGATGTATTCCTAACGAAATGAGAAAGGATCGTTCTCGTCCTGTTATGTCATCGTTATTTGGATTCCACGAAAATTTGGTATCAATTTGCAGCTACGTGCCAAAAAAAAATAAATGTGTGAACCTACTTTCGACCGTTCATTATACGAAACATTATGAAGGGGA
Source organism: Delia radicum (assembly GCA_021234595.1). Classification (NCBI taxonomy): domain Eukaryota; kingdom Metazoa; phylum Arthropoda; class Insecta; order Diptera; family Anthomyiidae; genus Delia; species Delia radicum. Next base: position 156,865,462 of record CM037854.1, read on the forward strand.
AGCAATGAAACCCGAAGCAATTTTATTTTACAATGAAAATAAAGCTGGCGTAGATTGTATGGACCAAATGGTTACACATTTTACTACAAAACGGTCAACAAGACGATGGACTTTAGCGTTTTTCTGCAACATGTTGGAAACCATGGCACTGGCTGCATTTTGTATTTGCAAGGAAGTTGATGGTCTCAATCAAAATAATGCTAGAAGAAAATTTCTCACTACGTTAGCTGATTCATTGGTTCTTCCAAATATTGAAAACCGAATGAACAACATTCACATCATGAAACAGTTCAACACTCGTTTGGCCATGGAATCGTATTTTGGAAGACCACTAAATGTAAGTTTGATTGATATAACATTTGCCTTTCATTACATCTCATTTTCCTCGTTTTTCTTTTTCATTTCAGTTTTCAGTAGTAGTTCCTAGCCCAAGTGGTGCTGATACTCTACAAAAGAGAAAAAGTTGTCAGCTGTGTACATTGGGAGATGACAAAATTCGCCGACTAACTCGTTTTTTCTGTTCCAAGTGCTCGAATCCGGTATGCCTACAGCATTCGAAATCAGAGTATACATGTTTTAGTTGCTTACCTGAAGCTGTGTAAGACTTTTTTACAACTATTTTTTTGAAATTAAACACAAAAATAAAATATTTCTGTTTTTATTTCTCATTAAAATTTTTTTTGCTCGGGTAGAATTAATTTAGAATTATTAAAACTTACTTTATAACTACTAAATTTAATTGAAATAAACTTTATAACAACTATTTTTTTAAATTAAACACAAAAACAAAATTTTTCTTGTTTTATTTCCCATTAAAATTTTTTTTTGCTCGGGTAGGTGGTTTAGCATGTACTAAGAACAAAACAAAAAATTCAAAATATATATCTGCCTGGCGTGATAACAATATAGCAATGTAATATAAATGTACTGAAATACATAGCGTATCTGGCCAGATACATGCGCTACGTACGTGACTATCGGAACATGTGCGTCACGGAGGGTTAAGGTTTGCTATATTGAGAGGTCTCCCAAAGAACGCTTCAAATGCTATACGAGTTGTTGGTTGAGCCACAATGTGCGGATTATTGATGCGATTTTCAACGTTGGCCAGTACCAATTGCTTTGCAAGTTTATATAAAAATATGCGTCTTCTTTCTTTTCTTGTATTTTCATCATTTAGCTTACATATAATGTAACTTGCCAATGCCATCACATCAATCATGTTGCAGAAAAACGCGTATGTCCAGCGTCTGGTTGACCGTTTTGTTGTGTAATGAGTTAGCATTTGATCCATCGTATCGACTCCGGCTTTAGTTGAATTATAAAATAAAATAGCTTCCGGTTTCATGGCTACGCCTTCAACATGTTTCGTGTAATGCACGGTTGAAATTAAATTGACTGCCTTATTTTTTTTGGGCACGTAGCTGCAAAGTGCAACAAGATTTTCATGAAAACCAAACACACTTGAAAGAATTGGTCGTCTGGTGCTCTTCATAACTTCCTTAGGAAGACATTTTTTGTTTGCTCGAATGGTGCCAACAAATGCCAGTCCCATAGCAGCAAGTCGTTTAGCGTCGTTCAATGAGGTGAAAAAATTATCAGAAATAATTGTTCTGCCGCTGTTTGCGTAACAATTTGCGTAATACATTAGAACGTTTTCACCTTCAATGGTATTTACATTGATTTGTTAGTTGGGATCTCTTTAATACTATACTCTCTTTGCTTTGCCTATGCGTTCATACAAAATGCATAGGGGTCTGGCCAGACACCATGTACCAAAAGTAAGGTGAAGATTTTTTATTTGGCTTTTTTGTCCTGTTCCAAGGACTTTTTTTCAATTATTAATTTATACATCGAAAGCCAACAATATTTTGGGAGATTACTTGAAATTACAGCCATGTACCTAAAATATAAGTATGATAAATTGAAGCATGAAAATGAAATATGTCTGGCCAGAACCATGTGCCACTTCGAGGGTTAAATAATGTATTTAAGTTTTAATTTTCATCCATAATAGCAAAACAGTCAAAAATATCCAAACATCATTAGTTTTTAAAAAGAAATTCGAGCTAAGTTTTCAAAATTCTTTGGGGGCTTGTTATACTGACAGCATAGTCTTATTTCCCGTTGCTCTCGTTATGGATACAATCACCCTTATTGTGTATGTCGTATTTAAAATACGCCTACGACTGTTTTGTAATATATTAAAGAGAACGTAAACTTATTTTCTTTAATCTATTACAAAACAGTCGTAGGCGTATTTTAAATACGACATACACAATAAGGGTGAATTTCTTGTTGCACAGTGTAATCAAGGGTTAATGAAATTTTTGAAAAGATTTTTCTTTCCAATTTTGTTTTTGTTTGACTTTTTTACAAATTTATTTCATATAAAAAATTATCGAACTGGAACAGAAATTGGTACAGGTTTTTGTGTACTTTGATTGCCATCTATGAGAACGTAATGGTTTTGGTTCTTTAATAACAAATAATATACACATTACAAAGTTTCAGATAGCATTGTTTTTTCAGTAAGTTAAATGGCTAAAAGGAACCCCGAGGGACCAAGAGGATTAATTCGTTATAAGCGAGGATCGTATTTACTGGATTAAATTTCTTTTAAATTTTTTTATTGCCCACAAAATATTAAAAAGTTTTATGAACTTTTCTAGATATTGTAAAATTTTTCATTTGATTTTATAAATGCATACATTTTGATACATTTTTAAAAGATTTTCTGTGTCTTGTGACTAAACTATGTTTCAATTTAAAGAAATTTTAAGAATATTTTAAAAATTTTGTGTTAAAAATTATACAAAAATATGTTTGTGGGATTTTTCTCTGAGAGTTGTTATTGAAATGTCAGGACTTTCAAATTAGTTTGCAATAGCCAACGTCCATGATTATAACCGAGTTCATGTTAAACGAGTTTTATTGCACGAGATTTCTAAAAAGAATCATCAAAAACAAAAAAGTTTGAAGAAACTTTGTATATTTTTTTAACAATTAAAAGAATTTCAATAATATTTGATCCATAGAATTTTATAGTAGTTTTTGAATAAAAAAAACACTGTTTGAAGAACTGCTTATAACAAAAAGGTTTTAATTTTTAAAAATACGACTTTAGACTGTTAGTGTTTTAGGACTACTTAAGTCAAGGGGAATACAGTCATAACTAGATTCACAGTATTTTTAGTAGGAATAGGCTTTAAAAGTTGTTAATAAAATCAATTATAAAAACAACTAGTGAGAGGTAGTTATAAAATATAGTGAACACAAAGGACCTATTGTAATTTCTAGGAAATTTAAGACGAGAATAAGTTCATCTAACTAATGGAATCAAACACAAGTGTACAATTATTCATTTACATTTTTTTTTAATCGGTGGTAGATTAGAATGAGGCTGATGATGACCTTGTCGCTTGGGTCGAAAGTCCGGCACTCCCATCTTTCTCTTTCATTTATTAACAATTAGTGTTTTCTATTTAAATTAGTAACATTTGAAATTATGATCTCAAACCTGACAATTCAAAATTAAATGAGACTTATGTATCCTTTACGAATTCCAGTTTGATGCTTACCTATCAGATCAGATTAGCAGTTCTATATTACTTATATTTCTTTTCAAATACCCCCCTGTATAAAGTTCTGCAGAAGTTGTATTCTATGGCGTATGAGTGTTATTTATGTTAACGTTGAATAATTATCACTCATACGCACAGTGGTAAAATTGGACCTTTTTTGAGCAAAATACGCTACAGCTCAAAGTTTTAAACCAATTTGGAAAAATTAAATTTTTGAAATTAGTTGAATTAATGCCAGTTCGATTCCTAATGAACGATTTTGGAAAATCATTTATTATAGATTCCATTAAAATATATAAATGTTTTTTGATATAAACGAAATGGAACTCAAATTAAAACTAATTATATATTAAATCTGCGATCGCTCTTTAATTTCCATTATAATAGCCAAATAAATTTGATAATAATCACTTTTTGGGTTTACTACTCCATATTTAATATCTTACATAGGATCTTTTTTATTTTAATGCATAATTGTAATTAATGTTTTCTATTTATAATAGTAACATTTTAATTATGATCTCAAATCTGACAATTCACATTGAAATAGTGTTCAATATTAATAAAACTGCATTAAATTTGTTCTGAATATTAATTTTGTCGGAAATCTTCGCGGAACCCCCCCCCCCCCCCCCCCCCCGAATACTTCTACGGACCTCAATTTGGGAACGCTGATCTAGCCTCGTACTTTATATCATTTTTGAGTAAAAAACATGCTTTACTTGTAAATATACGGATAAAATGCGTAAAAATACATTTTATATGCGTAAAAACCCCCAAAAATGCGTATATTTACTTTGCGGTAAGAAAGGAAACAGCTCAAAAAATTAATTTTTAGAAAGAGTTTTATTAATATGTTTTATAATAATAAATTTAATAATAAATATTTGTATATAAGTCGTTGTACATATACAGAGCCTCAAAGATTTAATTCTATTTTGAAAAAATCAAATCGGATTTTTTAAAATCGAATGATGTTTTTCCTAATCAATCGCAGAGAATTCATTCTTCGGAATTCACTAGTGGGGAATTCAATCAATTTGGCTCATTCGATATTATCAATTATTGAATTCAATTATTGGGAATTCAAACGTTGGGAAGTCAATCGTTGGGAATTCAATCATTGTGAATTCTATAATTGGGAATTCAATATATCGATTTACAATTTGGGAATTGCCGAAATAGGCGAAACTGAAAAACATCGCAGGATTTAAAAAACTCGCTAAAATTGAAAAAATATCGTTAAAATGAAAAATATCCCAAAAAATTTACGACACTCTCCAAATTAAAAAATGGCCAAAAATGTAAAAAATCACTTAAATTAAAAAAAAATCGACAAAATTTAAAAAAATCTTCAAAATTCTTCAAAATCACTAAAATTTATGAAAATTGAAAAATCGCCAATTTAAAAAAAAATTCACCGAAAAAATAAAAATATCGCCCAAAATGAGAAAAATTGCTAAAGGTGAAAACATTGCCAAAATGAAAAAAAATTCAAAAACGGCAAAAGTAAAAAATCGCGAAAATTAAAAAAAATCACCTTAGTTAAAACAAAAAATAGCTCAAATTGGAAAACGTTGTCCGTGTAATTTATTTATCTCTGTTAGTTTTTGAAACATAGGCAATGTTTCAAATAAATACTGTTTTTTATCTGCGACGCTTACTTTTCGAGAAAAACGCGATACGAATCCAGCAAATCAAATAGAAATTTAGGTGAACAATGGTGCAACCATTTGTGTTTCGAAAACTAATAAAGATAAGTTTACATTTTCAACTATTTTAAATCTATCGTCAATATTTTTTGTTTTTTCAGCTTTCTTTCCAATTTGAACATTTTTTCATTTTTTATTTTTAATTTTAAAGATTTTTTTTTTAATTTTTGCCAATTTTTTTTAATTTTAGGGATTTTTCTAATTTTTGGCGATCTTTTTAAATTTTAGCGATTTTTTTCATTATTGGTGATTTTCTTTAAATTTTAGCGTTTTCTTTCAAATTTGGAGATTTTTTTAATATCAGCGATTTTTTATTAATTTTAACGTTTTTTTTTTCATTTTTGGTGATTTTTTTTTATTCTAAAGATTTTTTTCAATTTTAGCGATTTTTGGCTATTTTTTTTAATTTTGGCAATTTTTTCAATATTGACGATATTTTTAAATCGATTGAGTAAAAACCGACTGAATAATTCGAATGAAGAATTTAATTCTTTAAAGCTCTGTACATATATTATACTCGTATTCTGAAAATATTTTTCCACAATTAGGCTGCTAACACTTGGAAATAAATGTTTTTGGTACAAAATTAAGTTTTTTAATTCACTATCACAAATACTACATTTATAATTTTTTTTTTTTTTTTTTCATTAAAATTTTCTTTGTGCGTAATAATTCTATTTAACAAAATAATACTACTTTTAGGCATAATGTGTTTAATTGTAAACACATAATTGGTAAAAATACTGTAAGTGTGTATTATTGTATATAAAAGTGTGCGCAAAACTTTACTCGTTTATTAGTAGTAAATTTGCAATAATTTGTTAGAGTGTATTTAACAAGTTTTAAAACAATTTTTTACACAAAATTTTGAATAAATCTTATCAAGATATATAAATACAAGTAGGTTAGGTTAAGAAGGGTACTCGCACAACCCGCAAAAGTCCGGTATGTCCCTGTCCCATCTGCTTGTGAAAGCCCTGACAGAAGAATGACCGGTCAGGAACCCCGTAAGAGTCCTGAGACCATCCCTGTCCAGTGCCAAAAGAACATTGGTTGCCCCTGCGTCCAATGCGGGCCATAACGCCCTAGACACCCTGCAATCCATTCTGTCTCTATATACTATATAAATACAAGTAGATTTAAAAAAATAATTAAATTTTCTTCTACATATTTTCCGATATCTAAAACGACCGGAAACGAAGTACAGGGTTTTTAAGCTAGTTATCAAAAACTCCCAAAATTCAAAGTTTTGAATTGGAATTGTATTTTTTATTTAATTTATTCATTTAATATACACTCTAAAAAATTATTGTAAGTTTACTTCGAGTAAAGTTTTATGTATTATTACGCAAATTCGGTAATAATACACACTTACAGCATTTTTACCCATTATGTGATTACAATAAAAAACATTATTTTGTTAAATAAAATTTTTATGCACAAAGTTTGCAAATGTACTGACGTATAATAAATATTTTGACATTTTTTAATTGAAAAAAAATAACAAAACGCTAAATAAAACTAAAAATTAAAATTTATTGAGAATTTTTGTGTAAACACACTAAAATGTATAAATGTAGTATTTATGATAGAGAATTAAAAAACTTGCTAATGTTTGTGGAAAAATATTTTTAAAATATAATATATGTACAGAGCTTTAAAGTATTAAACTCTTCATTCGATTTATTCAATCACTGAATTTAGTTGTTGGAAATTCAATCGTTTTTTACTCAATCGATTTAAAAAAATCGCTAAAATTTAAAAAGTTTCAAAATTGGAAAAAAAATCGTTAAAATTTAACAAATCTTTAAAATTGAAAAAAACTCCACAAATTAAAAAAATCGTTAAAATTCAAAAAAAAAACAATTAAAAAAACGCTAAAATTTAAAAAAAAAAAAAAAAAAAAAAAAAAAAAAAAAACGCCTAAACTGGAAAAAAAAAAATTCAAAACCGAAACAAACAACAAAATTTAAAAAAAAACTACAAAATTTAACGAAAATAGACATAAATGAAAAAAAAACGACAAAAATAAAAAAAAAATCCTGCAAAATCGCTAACATTGGAAAAACTTTCAAAATTAAAAATAAGCGCTGAAACTAAAAAAAAAACGTCATAAATGAAAAATACGCTGAAATTAGAAAAAAGCTAAAATTGAAAAAAACGAAAAATGTTGACGAGAAATGGAAAATAGTTGTCCCTGTACTTTTATCTTCATTAGTTTTCGAAACACAGGCGATGTTCCAAACCTTTTTCCACTAGCTCTTTTATTTTTTGAGTTATGGACGGCTTTTATTTAGGCGATTTTTAAAATCTAACTGAAATTCGGTTATTACGATTACAATTCGATTACTTCGAATTTCAGTCTCGGTTGGTACAACTCAACATTATTTTTTACAACAAAGTTCAGTTAATTCCACTGAATTTTAGTTGCAGCACCCAAAATATGCAGAAATCTGATTCAAATATCGTTGTACTAACTGAAGTTATAAGTTGTTACTATAAAAATATACTTTCCAATTGGGTTGGCACTTTATTTCTCTATGTGTACATATTTCGAAAACTAATGGAGCTAGAGGAAACATGTTTGAACCATTATGTAAAACTCAATCCCATTACCCCTTCAGCGATCCTAAATTTCGACTTGATTGGCTAGATTCGTAAATTGCATTTTTCTCGAAAACTAAGCATTGCACAGAAAAAAGAGTATTTATTTAAAACATTGCATATGTTTCAAAATGTAGCAGAGATAAATAATTGTACTCTGACAACTTTTTTCAATTTGATCGATTTTTTATTCAATTATGATGATTTTTTTAAATTTTAGCGACTTTTTAATTTTAGATTTTTTAAGTTTTGAAAATTTTTTCATTTTGGCAATGCTTTCACTTTTAGCAATTATTCTCATTTTTGGCGATACTTTTTTAAATTTTATTGATTTTGTTTAGAAATTTCAGTGATTTTTTACATTTTGGAGAATTTTTAAATTTAAGCGTTTTTTTTTTCAAATTGTAAATCGATTGAGTAAGAAATCGATTCAATTCCTAATTATTGAATTCACAATGATTGAATTTCCAACGATTGAATGCAACACCATTGAATTCCCAATAGTTAAGTTCAATGATTGATAAAATAAAATGAGCTAAATTGATTGAATTCCTTACTAGTGAATTCCAAAGAATGTATTCTCTGGGATTGATTAAGAAAAAACTAATTCAATTTAAAGAAATCCGATTTAATTTTTAAGGAATTCCATCAACATAGAATTCAATCCTCGAAGCTCTGTATATGTAATACCAATGATCTAAAAATATTTATTGTTAAATTTATTATTATACAACACATTAATAAAACACTTTCTAAAAATAAATGTTTTGTTTTATTTGAAATATTTTTTGGGCGATTTTTCTTTCATACCGCAAGTAAATGTACACATTTTTAGGAGTTTTTACACATAAAAAATGTATTGTTACGCATTTTATCCGTATACTTACACGTAAATCATGGTTTTTACGCAAAAAATTCAGTAAAATTATTCATTTATTTCTAAATAATTATTAGTGGCTTGGGGACAAAAAAAAAAAGCCCTTGCAACTTAATTTTAATTATTAAATTGATAACAAAAACCTCCACTTAATATAAATAATTATTTTATATAGGTTGAACCATATAGGGTTCAATTTTATACCTTATTAGACTATTATTATCTTTACTTTTATTCAAATAATCTTTAACTCTTAGTTGCCGGCGGACAAAAAAGAGCCATGAAACTTAGTTTAAATCATGACCTCAAGAAACAAAACATATAAAGACTCTAAATGGACCAACAATAAATTGTCCACTTGATAATAACAGTTAGTTTGCGTAACTTGATCCATTTTCACTTTTCACCATAAAATATCCGCTAAAGTATCATTTTTGAAATTTTTCTTAAATTTATATATGTATATGGTAGATGGTACTCAACAAACAAACAACCCAGTAAAAAACGCTGCTTACATGTAAGCAGGTTTGTAAGGGAGTGAACCGAAAGTAATCCCTTACAAACCTGCTTACATATACCATGATTTTTATATGGCGAATTCCCACTTGGAAGCATTACTTTTGGGCATAATAAGCGCGGATTTTAGCGCTTACAAAAAGCTGTGAATACATGGCTTTTAGTAAAATCATATTTCATGTCTACATTATTACGATTAAAAGTAATATGTAATATGAATATACATAATTTATTTTACATAAAATTCTACAGATATTAGTTTTTTGTTGTTAAAATTTTTGACATAATATAATTATTTTATTTTTTTTTTACCGCTCCACGTGCTAGCTCTTCAGAAACAGTTAAATGTTTTTTTTATTTCATACTCGAAAGCACCAAACACAATCGGAATTGTTTATAATCCACGATATGGAACTTTCTGCATTACAAGCTGCTTACAACCTGCATCCTGGTTAGGGAAAACAGTAAGCTTAAAATTTTTGTTTGTTTATTTTTATACGAAATTTATTCGTTTCTTTTGCTGCTTCTCAGTATTATTTAATAGTAAGCACTTACATCAGCGCATTTGTTATATCCTGCTTCTAAAAACAGGAAAAAAATTTACTGGGAAGCGCAATTATTTATAGTCCCAATTGTAATTAATTTGATACTATTATAAATAGGAAACACTAAACGTTAATAAATGTAAGAGAAATATGGGAGTGCCGCACTTTCGACCTTAACAACAAGGTCATCATCAGGCTCATTCTAATCCATCAACCATTAAAAAAAATTAATTGAACATTTTTTCGACTTCATTAGTTAGATAAACTTATTCTCGTCTAAAATGTTCTATTACTTACAATAGGTCCTTTTAATAACAGTGCACCTTACTTGTATTTATAATTGAATCTATTTATGATTGTATTCTCCATGATTTAAGTCATCCTAAACAACTCCAAAGTCTTATTTTTAAAAATTTAAATTTTTTATGAAAGAAGTTCCTCAAAAAAGTTTTTTTATTTCAAAAACTCTTAAGTAAATTATATGGGTCAAATATTAAAGCTTTGTTGAAAGTTTTTTAAATGCTAAAAAATCTAGAAATTTATTTGCACACTCGTGTAGAAAAACTCGGTTAAAACAAAACCTTGGCTATTAAAAACTAATTTGAAAGTCCTGATGTTTTGGTAACAACCATAGGTTACGATGAACTGTTTTTAACAGTCCCACAAACAAATTTTCATATCACTTTTAGTTAGAAACTTTTAAAATATTCTTAACATTTCTTTAAACTTGAACATATTTCAGTCCGAAGATACAGAAATTCTTTCCCAAATGTATCAAAATCAAATGAATTATATCAAAATATCTAAAAAGGTTTATAACATTTTTAAAATTTTGTGGGCGATAAAAAAATATGAAAGAAATTTAGTTCAGTAAATATTACCTTCGCTAATAACGAACTAATTTTTTTGGTCCCTCGGGGGTCTTTTTAATTGCATTTGGTTTTTGTCATATTTTTTTTTTTTTTTCATATAAAAAAAAATCTAATTTATGTTTGTTTCTTTACTTTTAAATATTATTTTAAATATTTTTTTTTAAATATATACATAAAATATATATACGCAGATATATTTGGGGGTCCTTGTATTAGTAGAAGAGTGTCGAGGGGTCCGTGAAGCAAAAGTTGGTTGGAACCGCTAAGCTAAATAAAAACTTTTGGAATTTTGGGCTATATCGAAGATGCCAACTCCCCTTAATTAGACAGGTAGAAATTACCATCCGTACCAACAAAATAGTGCTGGTAAACCACTGCTATTTTTGTAAAACCAAGGGTGTTAAAAATTACCAAAGGTACAACTAATATTGCACTAGGAAAAAACCATTTTGTTTGCAAAGCACCAGTTTTACCAGTAACACGCGTGCAAAATTCTATGCCAATATTGTTTTTAAAAAATATGACAACCAGTTAGAAGCATTTTTATTTTATTATATTTCACAAATTTAAATATGATGTATAAAAGTAAGCCCGAACTGCATCGCTGCTTTTTATCTATCAAAATAAATTCAATTTAAGCTATTTTAAAAGCATTTTTTTCACATTTTTTTCAAAATGCCAACGGTGACAAGTTCTTTTAAACCAACGGTGATATCAAGCGGGTAACAGGACAATGCTGCGAAGATTTTCAATCCCATGTTCTGCCAACGCATAACTGACCGTCGCCGACGCTTTGTCAACACTGTGCCGATTGTATTTTTCTGCATGGGTAGTCATTCCGTATTTAACATTCATTGAATAAAAAAAAATTGCTATAAGAGGCTAGATAGATCACTTCTGAAGTTTTTTTAAATATGAAGAACGAATAAATCAGGTTCGACCAGATAGTATGTCAGAATTTTTGAGTTGATTAAAAAAAAGGAGGATTCATGCATTATTAAAACTGCTGCTTTAAAATATTTTTCTTAAATTTTTGTAAGTTTTTATATATTATTCATATATGAATAAATATGAATAATATATGAAGCACTATTTAATTTTGTTATTCCTTTTTAAAAGCACTGGATGTAATACAGTTTCTTTATTTTTTATGTAAATGTCAGTCATTTGTAGAACAAATTTAATTTTTTACTGATCTTGTAGTTCATTTAAAAAACAAACCACATCAAATTACTGTTTTATGATTTTACATTAACTTTTAACATTCGTTTTTTGTTAAAAAAAAAATAAAATTTTTGTTAATTTTTTACTACAAATATTAGTAACTTTTTGAACAGTAATAACAAATGACAAATGTTAGATGAATTTAATGAAATGTTAGTCGTCCTTTCTTTAAGTGAAATTTAATTTGTTTTTGACTACAATTGCCTAAATACCTAAATAAAAATTTAAAATAACAAATAAATGAATTTCTTTTTTGTTAAATGTTATTAGTTTTCCATTGTTTTAGATAAACGCTTCTACTTATTCTTAACTTATGAAATTTAGTGAAATTAATGTGTAATAATAGGTATGTAACGCAGTGTACTTATTCAGCACTTATCTGTTTTGAAGTAATGTTTTACTAATATTTTAATAATGTTTACTAAATTATTTTGCTAAAGAAATTATGGTGATAAGAATATTAACAGTGTGGATGACATGAAAGATATACGCATTGATGATGGAAGATATACGCAGAATCAAATACAAGGTGGCGCAAAAATAACCTTCCGATGTTTTTTGGCTGTAATTTAAAAAAAAAATGAAAAACTTTGATTCTTCTTGTGGATTATTTTTATTCGGTATTTTAATTTTTTTTACATCAAGTCGAGAATATGATGTCATGTAAATGGCCGCCGCTACAGTTGATTGTCATCTGAGGCTTGTTGACATAAACCCGCGACTTCAAAAAGCCCCACAAAAAGAAGTCTGGAGCGGTCAAATCAGGCGATCTTGCTGGCCAGTGCAAATCGCCAAAACGGGAGATTAGGCGCCCGGGAAATGCATCCTTCAGCATATCGGTTGTGGCACGTGCAGTGAGTGCCGTTGCACCGTCCTGTTGGAACCACATGTTTTCCAATCCCAATTCATTAAGTTGCGGCAAAAAGAGCTCGTTGATCATTGCTCTGTAGCGCTCACCATTCACAGTAACCGTTTGGCCCGCGACGTCTTCGAAGAAAAAAGGTCCGATGACTCCTCCAGCGAAAACAGCACACCATACAGTGACTTTGAGCAGGTGTAATGGCTCTTCGTGGGTTACACGCGGATTTTCAGTGCCCCAGAAGCGTAAATTTTGCTTATTTACGTACCCGCTAAGATGGAAATGGGCCTCATCACTCATGATTATTTTTGATGAAAAATCATCTTCCTCTTGGTGGTGATTAAGAATGGCTTGAGCGTATGTTACACGCGATTGGCGGCCAGCAGCTAACAGCTGATGCACCGTCTGGACTTTGTACGGAAACATCTTCAAATCTTGTACCAAAATTCGCTGTAAAGACCGTCGACTGATACCCATTTGCGTGGCACGTCGTCTGGTCGATGTCGACGGCGCTTCCATGACATCCTCGGCTACAGCAGCAATATTCTCTGCAGAACGGCTACTCCGGGGTCTGCCACGCCTGGCAGCATCTCGTGTTGTGCCAGTCTCTTCGAGGCGAGCGGCTAAACGTCGCAGTGTTTCACCAGTAGGCGTTGGACGGCCAGGACATCTGCGACGAAATTCACGTTGTGCCAAAGTCACTGACCGATTATTGGTCAAATAAATAGTCACCAATATTCCGCGTTCTGGAGCAGTGTAGCGTAACATTGTTTATTAACGTGTATTTCGCATGTGTTTACTACACAAATGTCAAAACAGAACTGACATTAGGGGCCAATCGCAAAATTTATAGCATTTTCTGATAGGAGGATTACTTTTGCGCCACCTTGTAGATGTCGCGGCATGTCAAGATGTAGTAGAGACTAGGAAAATTATACTTAAAAGTGAAACTATTGTAAGACATATAAAAAAATTAACCATGAAAACTTTCTGTATCTGGTTTTCATACATAAATCAAAAGGACGCCAACAATGTGCATTAATATAAATTGAGGATTAAAAAAATTTTAATTTTGTGTTGTCACTGAATTGTCAATGTAATTGTCTATTACTTATTTAAATTAAAGAAAAATAAATTTAAAATTAATTAAGATTAAGATTAAATTTGTATTTGTAAACTAAATGTTTATAGTGATGAATAGTGCAGTGTGGTGAAATTGCAAACAAATATACGTTCAGGTTGACAGACTAAAGCGAAAGACAAAAACACACATCTTAAGTAATTTTTAGTTTTCTTTTTCATATTGCAAAAAAAAATGTTATATATGTCATATTTGGTTATTTTTCTGTTTCGTTTCTAGAATAACTGCATTTGTCAGCCTTTAAAATATGCCATTGTTTATAAAGGGTCCGCCATCTAACGTTTTTTTTCAACTAGTGCTTATTTCGTGAATGGTAACACTTAGCTCATGTCTGATTTGACAGATAATTAGTTTTATCCTTCCGCTGAACGAATATGGTCCGTATGTTCGTTCTCTTGTGAAAAAAGTGAAAGCAACTGGCATCCTCATCGATAAACCAAAGCGTGAAAAGCCAAAAACAGTGCGTACACCCGAAAATATTGCTGCTGTTGCAGAAAGTGTGCGTGAAGCGCCATCAACATCAATTCACCTTCGTTCTCAACAATTGAACATTTCGGAGACATCATTGACACGAATTTTGCATAAAGACCTTGGTATGACGCCATACAAAGTCCAATTGGTTCAGGAGTTCAAAAAAAAAAAGTTATTTGGCGGACCCTTTATTATATATAATTATTTCTATATATTTTAAGATATTAAACTAATTCATGTCGTCAATGTTATGGTATGAACATATTAATATTTTGTACGGTATTGTAAATTATTTTTAAAAATATCACATGTTTTTTTAAGATTTTCAGCAAATAAGTTAACTTAAAAATAATTTTTCTTAAATTTTTTTTGATTTTTTTTGCAGTCTAATAATATTCAGAAAAATTTTATCAACTTTTGGCAAGGATTTTTAAATGTTTAATCAACCAAGTGTTAGCAAAACTTTTGCTAAATATACTAGTATTGTTGCTAAAAATCAGCTCGCTGTTTTTCAGCAGAAGATTTTGCAATTTTTCTGCAAGAACCACATTGACTTAAATTTTGTTGATTCAGCAACATTTTTTGATGACTTTTTTCTGAGTGTATCATTTTGCATAGCTGGGAATATTTAACTTATAATTATTGTGCATGCGAAATAAATATAAACAAAAAATCGCTCTAATATGAATTTAACTCATATTAAATCAAACGAAGTCGCTAAAAATTATGCTGATATAGAAGAGAAATATAAGAGTTGAATAAACCGAATTTCTGCACGTTTTCTTACAATCTATGGCGAGATTTTTAGCGAATTCTGTAAAAAGAAAATATTTTGCGCCTTACGTGTTGAGTGTGGGTCTTATCTACCAAAAGCTTAGTGGGTATGCAGCATGTGATTCCTAACTGTAAAGTTTGCGATTTAAATGCCAAACATCTCTTTCAATGCAGCCGGTAAAAACATTTAATTGTGAACAATCGTTAGGTTAGGAGACGAAAGACGAAATATGTACCAAATCATAAAGCAAATTGTTGATTACATTGAGTAGTAAATACATGCTGTTAAAAATGTTTAATTTGTGTATTAAAAACTCAAAATTTGTTTTTACGGACTTTCTATATTTTCACATATTTATTTAGAATGTTGTTCTACCTCAAGTGCAAAAACATAATATGATATTGTCAAAAATCTGATATGATATTGTCATATTAGATTTCATTTGTTGCTTTTCAAAAAGTTTGATCATTTTCATGATATACAATGCAATTGTTTCATTGGCACCACCCAAATCTTCAGTTGTCTGCAATAGCAGTATCTTAACTCATGATTAGCTCGTGATTCCCTATGACACACGAAGTTTTTTCACTAAATTTAACTCAGCAATCAGCATTTTACATTGACCTAAAAGTAAAAAACTATAATTCAACATTTTTACGATTTACCATACACATCCACCAGCTGTATGTAAAATAATGTAATTAAATGGACAGTTTTGCTTTCACTTAATTCACACAAAATTGACCCCAAATTAAATCAGACAAATTAAATAAAACATTCACAAAACCATGCGAAATACTTGAAAAATAATGCTGACAATTTTCTAAATGAATGCACTGATTAAATAAAAACTAACGAACGCTAGCATATATAATTTTAATATTACATACACTTATCCCTCGATAAACATAAACGTTTCTGGTAAAGTCATGTAAATAAAATCCAAAATATTTTGTTTTACATATGTGTAAATCTTAAACGCACATTTCTTTTTAAGATAATTTAAATAACCCAGGTGAAAATGAGAATATATGATAGTATATAAACATGCACGACTTCATGTAATGTATGGGCCATATATATCCATATATAGCCATTAGAGCCGCATTGAGAGAATATTGTTGAGATTATTGTAGAGATAGATATAAAAGTTAAATGTTGTAGCACTAGACTCAATCGTTTTGTGGTGCGTAATTTAAGAAAAATCGGATTACTTTACCCTTGGCGACGTGCGAAAATGACTCTGATATGTAGACAAATAATTTAAATGAAATTTAAAAAATATATTTGTAATACATCAGCTCCAAATTCAGACATAATTATGACTAATTTGAGTTCAAAAAAAATTCTAAGATAATTTTTAAAAAATTCTTATAATAGACGAAAAAGATGATATTTTTATTGGAAAGCAAATTGCAATATCTCGAAAACCGTTAGTCCGATTTGAAAATTTTTACAATATTCGTATTCAGCAAAATGTAACCCTTTCACCGGCAAGCCCGCCTTTAGGCGGGGTATTTTAAATTGGCCATAAGTTCGCCAAAAAAGTGTTTTATTATAAAAATGTAAGCTATATCGATAGAGAACGAAGTTAGCCACATAGTTTGCGAAGTAATGTTTTGTGTACATGTCATGGTTTGGAAGCGAGAAAGCGTTATAGTTAAAATTTTCAGTAATTTCAAAAAATAAATATTTTCAAACAACCACAATTTTGAAAAGTCCTTAAAACACGTTTCTGTTAACATGAAACCATTCATATTCCACAGAAAGGAAGATTAAATCTTAAACTTTTGGAAAATACTCTAAGTTTGTTCCAAGGACATACAGGACTTAAAAAGGACACATATAAAGGACATCATCTTATCTTGAAAACGAGTAGACGGATTTTTATGAAATTTGGCAGAAATATTATATTTGCTAACACTATCAAAGCTTCAAAGTTTCGTCAATATATATTAAAGTTAAGGTTCGTTTTCACTCGATTTCGCGTTTTTCGAAAAACGAAAATCGCCATATCTTTTTATCTGAAAGCTCAGACGGACTAATTTTTGGACTGTTGTTATATCTTTGTAAGAAGAATAATTTATGCCTTAACTTTTTAAATTTTATAGGTTAGTTTTGAGATAGCCTCTAAAACTATTTTGACCCATATCGCCTAAAATAGGCAACAAAAAAAATTTCGCTAAAACAAAATATTATTTATTTCTCGTGCGAACAAGTGGAATAAATTTCAGTCCAAAAAAAGCGTATGCCGGTTAAAGGGTTAATAAACAATGATGTGTAGCAAGACATATTTCTATTAAAGCAATTTAAGAAATAAATTTCAAAAATCGAAAATTTGGTTGCTGGATGTCACGGGTTAAAGCTACCCAATGAAATAAGTTTCTATATACTCATATACAACTTTATATCACTATAAATGCTTATGTGTGTGGCAATATATTAGTATATGTGTTCATATCATATACTTAGTAGATGAACATTTTTTAATACAGTAAAACCCGGCTAAGACGAACTCCGAGGGACCAAAAAAATTAGTTCGTCTTAAGCGAGGTTAGTATTAAGCGGGTTTTTTTTAACGATAAAAAATATGTATTTATTAAAACAAAAACCAGATTATTCAGGTTTTTACATAAATAAAAGATAAAATTAGCATTTAATGCTTTCACAATTAAAAATTCAATTAAAATTCTGCATTTAAAAAAAAAAAACTGTTATTTTTTTCTGAATGACTGAATTAACGATTTCATTCGTTATAAGTTTTTCTATTAATAAAATATGATTGTCAGCTTCATCGGCATACGATTTTGTTCGAATAGATTTTTTTTATGTTTATTAAGCTATTGTGTACCGTTTGTATATTAGGTACTTCCTCCTCTATTTCGACTTCTTCATCACTTGACAAATTTTCAACATCGGGAGGATTAACAATTTCCAATATTTCTTAATCTAATAATGTATGTGATCAAGACATTAGCATCTATATCTAGAAAGTCATCCACGGATATGTAATTCATACTAGGTCTATCCCATAAAACGGATAAAGAGTGTACTAAACATGGTAATTTGTATGAAAACGAGTTTTTGGGACTGCTTAAAACAGTTGGTAATAACCGAGGGTTCGTATTAACCGAGTTTGTATTAAAAGATGTATTTTATATGAAAATTGTTCCAAAATGTCGCGACTTTTAAATTAGTTCGTATTAACCGAGGATTCGTCTTAAGCGAGTTCGTCTTAAGCGAGTTTTACTGCATGTATCATTGTATTGTATGTTATATACTAGCATATGTTGTATACCTAATCCTATGAAATATATACAGATATGACCATATACTATATATGATATGATATGTAAGTGTATATGGTACAATTAATCAAAAATAATTCTATCACTTTTATATATAATTGTATATGGCAAAACATATTATTATACATAAATATATACAGCAAAATTTAATTAAAAAAATTGTTTACAATTAGAATATAAATGAGTTGTAAAATTCACTGCAAAAAAACATAAAAAATTACTGTTTTTTTGTTTTGTAATGATTACACATAGTCACAAAATAAAAAAAGTCAATTTGGTTTGAACCGCGATATATACATATTTTTAACAGATTTTGTCCCACTTTTCTTAAATATATTTTTTAATATAATACCAAATTTAAGCATCGATAAAACGTGAACAACAACGAATTTGAAAAAAAAAAAATTAATAAATTTTTTTGTCATACTAATTAGGAGATTACATATACCAAGTTTACGCAAATCGGAAGCGGTGAAGTTGAAAATGTCAAATCGCACATCTTGTTCAAAAAAGACTCAACTCAAAATTTTTAATTTTTCAGAAATCGAAAAAAAATATTTGCAACTTTATAGCAATTGAAACATAAAGAAAGACTAACTGTTTTTTAGCAACAGTTAACAACAACAAAATATTCTGATATTTTTTTTTATAGATAAACAAGTGTATTGTGCATAGTTTAAGCATATAAACCCGAAAAATTAAAATTTTGAGTTAAGTCACTTTTGAACTAGGTGTGCGATATGTTAGTAAATTTGACTTCTGCAATGACTCGATAGTATTATATGTGCAAGACACACCAAACTTGGTACAATAAAAGTGTTACAAACGCTCTTGAACTGGCTGGCACTGGCTGGATTTAATGTCAATATTTAGTTTTAAGATTTGAATAATTTTTGTTAGTTCACTAAAACCAATAAATAGAAATAAGAACAAAAAGAAAAAAAATATGTGCAAATCGAGGTATGTACTAGTTTTAGAATATCGTGTTAATCGGGGAATAGATGTAAAACGTGCTAATACGAAATGTGCGTTGCCCAACGAAACTTTCTATTACCCGGTAATAAGTTTGGGAATAAGAAATTAAAGTCGGTAACTTGTTACTTTTCTATTACAAACCATATTATTTTAACAAGGGCATGTCTAGATAACTATTTACCTCGGTAACATGTTATTCCTCACTTACAGGTACAGAGTTATGAAAAAAGTTTTTATTTAAATCTTTAATTTTTAAACCGAATATTATTTAAAATTGTAAAAATTTACACAATGAAACAAATATTTTTCTCACACATGAAAAAATCAATATGTACGAGAAACTAGAGACAATATATAGTTAAGCTGCGTCAAAATTGGTTCTAAAATTATCTTAAAATTTAGGTTTTTCCAAACAAATACTAAAAGTCCTGTACTTATTTTGGGATGCCAATATGAATATCAAATAAAATGTGAGAACATTTGTAGTTTGCAAAATATTATTGGTTATAAGTTTTCACGATTTAAATCTTTACAAATGTACTTTAAACAATTGAATTTTTCAATATCCTCGACTAGCTGAAGTGCCCGGTGTTTCCGGGGCAACTGTAATTTTTGAATGCAGAACAAATTTTAAGCTAAAAAATAGACGACATAATTCTGTTGTGTTTTGCAGAATCAGTTGGGATTTTAACGTTAAACTTTAAATTAAAGATTCCATTTGAAATTTATGAAATAAGGTTACAAAATTAAAAATTATTTTATCTTTAACGATGTTGAATACAAAATAATGCTTTCAGTAGCAATTCACGACTATAAATCAATGTGCTTTATCAATAAAGATGTCTCATATTGATTTTAGTGCATGGTTTCGAAAAACTTTATCCTTAAAGAAATTTTTTTTTGTTTTTTTTTTAATGGACTTGTTATTTCCAAAAACGGTAAGGAAAAAATAAAATTAAAAAAAAATTAAATCATAAAGACATTGCGAAAATATCAGTATGTATATTATACGGGGGAAAAATTCTTAAAAACGAAATGGTTTTTCCTAAAATGTTTTGATTGGATTTAATACTTTCAAATTAAGAAAATACGCTTTATTAAAAATGGTGGAAATTTTTGATTTTGACGTTTTTCATCAAAAGTCGGTATTAAAGTGGGATATGGCAATGAAACTTTTACTGAGTCCTTCATCGGCAAACGTAGAATATATGTGAGTAATTTCAAAGAAATCAGTTAAAACTTTCTTCGAAAAAAACGGAAAAAGTTGAAAAAGGTGAAAAAATGTGAACTTTACATTTTTGTCAAAAGTAGGCGTAGAAGAGGGCATGGTCTATGAAAACTATATTACGATCTAAGTTGAGGTCCGAGGATTATTCATGCCAAATTTAAGGCAAATCCGTTTAGAATTGTAAATTTGAATGGAGAACAAACAAAAAAACAGAAAATGAGTTTTATATATATCGAAGATTATTTTTAATTCGTCCTGCACATGCTTAGTTTTACATAGATTATTAGACATCTTTCCAAGCACTTTCGTATTAAAAATTACTTTCGTATTAAAAGTTAGGATTTTAAATGTGTAGGTACCTCTAAATGTTGCGTGTAAATTAATATTTGTCAGTAGAAATTCATTTGTAGGCGCCTAATATTATTTCTTAACCTATGCTAGAGGTGCATAATATTTTATTTTCACTACCTCAGCTGTTAATCACCACAGAAATTGTTTTTCACCTTAAAATGTTTTTTCAGCGCATCTACAACAAAATGATGTATAACACACATCTATAATGTTTCATTTCAATTATTTTTATGTTATGCATTAGTAATGACCTAAGTCTAAAAAACTGCAATTCATTTTTGATCCTGCCTTCAAGGACTGGTTTAGTACATATGTAAACATGTATTTGTTTGCAAAAAAACGTATTATTATAATATTATCAAATTAATATTTATTGCCGAAATAAAATTAATTGTGTTTAAAAGTGCAAAACTAAATGAATTTTATAAGTGGAACCGATTAAATCGGAATTTATTCAGATTTCGTATGGTGAGAAAACATGATTTAAATACAAAAAAATGTCACAGAATACAGTATGGGACCTCTAAGTAGTAAATAGTTCTTCTTACAAATATTCTTCGATAATTTGGACCTGCACTAAAAAATATTAGTAAATTCAGCAAAATGTTGCCAAAAAAGTAGCTAATTTCAGCCAAATCTTACTTGATTAGAAATTTAAAAATCCTTGATAAATGTTAATAAAGTTTTTGCAACCCTTTTTAGCAATAAGAAAAAGGAAAAATAAAAAATTGCTTAATATGTGTGTGCTTGTGTCTCAATTTAGTCTGTCTACCTGAACGTATATTTGTTTGTAATTTTACCACACTACATTATTTATCACTATAAGCATTTAGTTTACAAATACAAATTAAGTCTTTATTAAATTAAAATATTTTATTTTGTCTTTAATTTAATTAATATACAATTACTTTCACAAGGCGGTGACAATACAAAATTAAAGTTGTTTTAAGCCACAATTTTTTTAATGTATGAAAAAAAGATGCAAAAACCTTCCATGGTTGATTTTTATAAATGTCTTAAAGGAGTTGTACTTTTTAATATCACTTTCCTCGTCTCTACTAAATCTTGACGTTCCGCGACATCTACTTCATTCTAAGTATATCTTTTAATCTGGTTGTCGTCCACACTATTATTAGTATATAAATATAAGTAAAAAATTAGTCCAGAACGCTAAGTGCTAATAAAATATTAATAAGATTTTAGCTAAAATCAAAAATTTCGTAAAATATTTGCTGAAAAATACTTAGTTTACAGCACGTTTTACTGACTGAATGTGGTTCGTTATGTTATTCAAATAATATAATAAAATATGTGGAATAAAATATATGGGTTTTATTAGAGATGCGAACTACAAACCACCCAGAACTTTGGCTAATGAAAATTTTTTTTTAAAAAAAGTGACAATTTTTTTTAGAATATATCAAAAACAGCCAAAACAAAAAATTTGTGAATTTTTGTCGAAAATTCTCTAGAAAGCTCACAAAAATTAAGCTGTTTTTAAATTTGTTATTCATTAATGAACAAATTTAATTTTTCTAAGAGTTTACAACAATAAAAATATTATTTGCAGCTAAAATTTTGAGAAAAACCCCCAAAATACTTATGTATCCTAAACCAATCCCCTAACACGCCCATAGTTACCATATGGTAACACCAAAGCCAGTCGTTAAAATTGTACAACAACAGAAATATATATAGGCAGTAATTTTAAAATATTGGAGTAGTAGTTTCAAATGAATAATACTTGGCTTCAATACTTTTAATAAATATATCAAATTTTAATACATTTACTTTTAAAAGTCACTTTTTTGCATTTTAAAAAATTGTGTAAGTTTGATTTTTTCTAACTTTTATAATCAATGAGCTATTATCCTAAAACCTATTTTAGTGAAAATTACAAGTCTAAACAAACCCGTGTTCACTTATAACGGGTTTTTCATAACATTAAGTATAGGCACCCTAAACGGACTAGGATGCCTTGTGCCACCATATTGGAACTACAGGGTGGTATTTGTTAATTAGGAATTAGTACTGATCAATAATTCATTGTCCACTAATAACATCAGGAATTGATATTTTATGATGTTAGGTCAAAAAGCCATTTGGAAAATATTCAATTTTTGTTTCCATTAAATAACTAAATAAGAAAAGTCAGATTGATAATATTTCGATATATTTTAAACAATTTATTTTGGAAACATTTATAAAGGTCACGAAAGATATTGAAGGATACATATTTTGTAATAACATTTTTGTTATTGAAAAATTATAATCAATATTTTTTTGTGTAAATCAAAGTTTCTCACAAAACAGGATCACATTATATAAGATTATATAAGCGCAGAGAAAAATATGGTTGCAATATGATTGCCGCCACAAAACTATGTTTCCTACAGACATAATTGGTTGTTTAAATAAAGTTATTATTGTATCAATCATATTTCATCAATAATATGGTTGCTTTAATCAGGTTCTACTAAAAATCTCTCTGTTTTTCAGTTATCATATTACTGTCTCGTCTAATATCATAATATAATATTTATTATCATATTAGTTTCTCTAACTACAGCCATATTATAGTTGCGCCAACTATAAGAAGATCCATCTGTTTTTTATCAGCGTCTTCGTACTTTTAGATTTTGTGAAAAGAAGTGATAAGTGATTTATTTTAAAATTTAAAATTGTTAAGATAAATAAGAAAAATATAATGAAATAAATTTAAACAAACTACACGTGCTTTTAAGTCTATAGTACGAAATAATCATAATATGTTGCAATAATCATAATGTGGTAATAAATGATGACGAAATTTGTATCGATGATCATAATATGATAACTAGGACTATATATGGTCAAAATACAGATATTATGATTGCTGAAAACGTGGTTTGATCATTATAAATGTATTGTAAAATTGTATTTTTATGCGTGTATAGCTTGTATAGCAGACAGAATACTTCACAAAGCTTATTCTTCAGAACAAAGACAATTTTATTACTTAAATTATTTTAAACTTAAGTTTATTTAAATCTGTAAATTATTAAATAAATGTACTATTAAAAAAACATGCATATCTCTTTAATACAGCTTGAACAGAATGCTGGGAGAATACTGTTGGGCTCTTATTATGAAAATTCATAAAAAATTTCGGAACCATAATATGATAATATTGGAATCTATTTGAAACCATAGTATAGTAGACTAATTACCATGTTATGATACAAAAACAGATCAGAGTATGTTATCACAACCATAATAATATGGTGGTCTCAATGTCAAACATGCGTGTAATATTATTTGTAATCTTTTCGTGTAATATTATTTTTTTCTCGGTTCCTTTTAAAATTAATTAAAAACGCAATTTATATGGCTTCTAGTTTTACGTACACTCAGGGAACTTCTGCTTTAAAAATATGTAGTTGTTTTGGTTGCAATACAGTTTCTTATTTTTAATGTAAATGTCAGTCATTTGGAGAACAAATTACATTTGTTTACTAATCTTGTAGTTCATTTAAAAAAACAAACCACATCAATGACTGTTTTATGATTTTACATTCATTTTTTACACTTGTTTTTTGTTATTCAAAAAAAATAAAATTTTTGTTTATTTTTTACTAACATATGTGGTTAATTTTTACTACAATTGTGGTCCATTTTTGAGCATTACTGAAATGTAAGTCGTAATTTCTTATAGTGAAATTTCATTTGTTTTTAACTACATTTGCAGTGTTGTTTACCTATATAGTATTATAATGTATATATTATTTTGGCATGTGTTAAAACTAATGTTGCACAGTGTTATAAAAACATTATTTTTTGAGGGCAGCCAGTGGTACCAAATGTTGTGAAGTAATGCAAGGGTAAGGAGTTTGCTGGGTAAGCAGGAAACATGAACGACTGGACTATAAGAGTAACAAATACGATGAATAAAGAAGAAAGAACAAACAAAAAATTAATAAAATCACAACTATGAACACAATTAACAAATCGGATTTGTAATAATAAATGTATATACAATTGAAGAACATCTTGAATATCTTTAATCAAATTGTATTAAATATATGGATGTATATAAATAGAAAATTGTATATTCCAACAATCAACCATCCCACACTTCTTACGTATTTCGCGTTCAATGTAAATAAAAAGAAGCTTAAGTACATATTTAAGTGTACAATTTGTAAGTTGTACAATTTGGCGCCACTTAATTAGACTAAATACACAATTGAACAAATGGCATTAAGTAAAAAACTTAAAAAGGAGGGATTTTTGGCAAATTTGTGAATTTGTCGCTTTTCGAATCAATTGTGTTCCGTACGTGTCAACTGTGATCGTCTGGCACTATTTCAGCAGCTCATAACCAAAATCAGAACTTCTTAACCGCATAAGCGTCGGTGAGCAATCGGTATGCTTCAGCTGCACTATTCTTCAAATTGCAAAACTTCCCGCAAATAATACCTTGTTGGCACAAAATTCGACATTTTCGAAGCAAAAAAAAAACTTTGTTAATGACAATATTTCGTTCAATGACTAATGTAAGTGATAATAAATGACAGATGTTTACCCTCCAGAATTCAATATAAGTTAGTGAAGACACAAACCATGGTACGCCATCCGTTCTGAATCCCGCATTTTTAAGTATACATATTTTTTAAATCGTTGATTCTAGCATGATTTTTGAGTTTTAGGCTAAAAAATTTACGATAATGCTTAAATTATATATATGAGTGTATCAGCGCTTAGATACATATCGCTTACGCCTACACTAATAGAAATAGAAAAAGAGCAGAATAATACTACTAAAAATAATTTTAAAATTGCATTGCAGAAAAAACTGCTAAAATAAGCAGATATATTTTTTGCTAAGTTTGTTTATATTCCAAGTTTTTGTTATATTCGAGTTGAATTTAAGTTAATTGAAAAAAGCAATTTTCGTTGCAAAAGTTAGCAAAATATTTTACTAAATGTTTGTTGTCCAAACAGCATACAAATGTCAGCATGTAAATCAAATTTAGTAGAAATCAAAGAACAGCATATATTGCTAAAAATAACAGAAATTTTTGCTAAAACTAACAGAAATTTGTACTAAAATTGTTAATTTCTTACTTTAAATTAACTAAAGTTAGCTCAAATATAACTACCACTTCCACAGATTTATTTTTGCTTATTCCTATCTTACTAATATTTAGTAACAAATACTGCATTACCAATAAATAATAACCATACGTTTTCAAGTTAAGACGATGTCATTTACATGTATGCTATTCAATCCGTATGTCCTTGGGCCAAAATTAGGGCCTTGGGCCAAAAGTTTAAGCTTCAATTGTGTTAAGTCACAACGGTTTCTAGTTAACATAAATATTGTTTCTAGATTTTTGAAAATTGTTTTCATTTCGAAATATTTTTTTTATAATATTTTACGAAATTTTTTAACTTTAACGCCTTCTCGCTACCCAACCGTGCCACGAATACAAACAATTTCTTCACAAATATTGTGTAAATTTAGATTTCTAACGAAATAGCTCAATTTCTTATTATAACACACTCATACGGAGCACTCGTGGACAATTTAAAATACCCCGCCTGGAGATGGGCTTGCCGGATAGAGGATTAAAAAAAATGCCAAAATTTTAAAGAAAATCTCTAAAAATATTTCATTATAAGCGCGATCGTCATGCCGTGAAAAAATCTGTTAAATAAGAAAAAAGAATTGACCAAAATTGAAAAAAAAACTCCAAATTATAAAAAAGTCACTAAAATATGAATATTCACCAAAATTGGAAAAGTAACTTATATATGAAAAATCACCAAAATTAAAAAAATCTACAAAATTGAAAAACGCGTATATTGAAAAAATCGCTAAAATTTAAAAGCAATCGCGATTAGTTTTTGACGAATGTGACTATTTTCTTTTTCAAATTTTATTAGTTTTTTGTTTTTATATATGTACATCGACATTATTTTTAAGTTACTTTTCAATTTTATACGAGCTTTCAACCTCCGTATATTTACAAAAATAAAGCAAATCAAACATATTAGCTAGGTTGATACTAGTATTTCGATCTGGCTAAAGATCTCATCAGAATACGAAGTTTTAGAAAAGCTAGAGTCTCTATAATAGGCAGAGCTTTAACAAAAACCTATTAATCATCAATTTTTGCTCCATTCTTCTTAGTAATCAAGCACGTGGTTAGGGTTTTTTCCCAACAAGCATCATGACGTTACTAAACTTTAAAGACCAACAATGTTCTATTTATATGAAAGAATTTAGTTTTTACTTTTTATTTATTTTCTATTTTAGCGACTTTTAATGTTTGGTGTTTTTTTTAATTTTTACGCGTTTTTTATTAATTCAGAGATCTCTTTCACGGTCGCGGCCACGTTGAAATATTCACTCTCTTCTTTTTGATATATGTATATTTCATAACCAATGTTTGATTTCAAAGCAATCCTCTCAGAGAACAGAAAAATTATGAAAATCCTCTTAAAAACAGGGAAGTTCTACTCAATTTGTCTGTCTTTCTTCGTTTTTATATTTGCATATTTCATAAGAAATTGATTTGATTTCAAAGAAAATCCTCTCAGAGCACAGAAAAATTAAGAAACACCTCTTAAAACAGCGAAATTTTATTTAATTTTGTCAGGTTTTCTCTTTTCTGTAGTTGTAGCTTGGGCTCTAATCTATACTCTATGTTTTTTTTATTTTTGAATTTTTTAATTTAGGGTATTTTTAAGATACGTGCAGTTTTTTAATTTTTATAGATTTTTTTTCTATTTCGTGATTTTTGAATTTTGGTGTTTTTGTTAATTTTGCAGTTCTTTAATTTGTAGTCATTACCCTATGGGGAATGAGGAGTCAATTGACCTAAAAGTGACTGATTAAAGAAAGACTTATCACAGGACTGGAATAATTAATACTGAAGTGATTTTAAGCAGTGTCAACTGTCCTAAAATTACCAATCCTGTGACAGGTAAAGGGAGGACATACCACTTAACCAGAATACTTATTAACAAGAAAAGACAATTTGCCAGAATTTTACCCATGGAAGCTGTTTAGTTTTCGTTTATTTTTATGCCCATCTTTGGTAGTCCTGTGGCATGCCACTATTGTGGTTTAAAGCAGGACAAATGACCCCCTCCTATGACAGTCCATGTTTAAGTTGCCAGTTGCTTACATAGGGTAGGGTTTAGCAGAGGACCGGTCTCTGGCAAGAAGGACTGATCATGTGGCACACGCAGGACCGGTCCCATTCCCCATAGGGTATGAGTAATAAAAACTGAAAATTGTGTGCTCACTAAATTCATAAAAATTAATACAGTGAATTCCTTTGGGCTTTAGCAATATTTTTGAATTTTACAATAAAAAGTGAATATCTAAAAAAGTCTAAAACATCAAAACCGTGATATTTCGATTAGTTGTCAATTAAACAAAAATTAAAGCATGCGTCCAAATTCCCAAATTTGCACAGATGGACAAAACAGGATTTTGCAGAAAATAATATCGAACTTGAGATGGAAATCCTGTTTTGTCCATATGTGCAATTTCCATTTGGATGCACACGCATGCGTTGTTTTGTCAGATGTCGTGTCGTATGATCTATTCGATGTTGATTGCATCTGCTAAATTTAGCACTCCTTGCTAAAAACTCCACTTAAAGTTCTCAGCTAAAACATTTTAATGGGTCAAATTATTATGCTGCAATGCTTATCAGTTCTGCACACATAAAAATACAACAAATACAAAAATTAAGTAACTTTTGATCTCAGATTGAAACTAAAATGTTAAATTTGCCGAAAATATTTTTTTGCGGGGCCATCAAGTTTATTTCATATTTTGTAAATAAATGCAGTTTAAAATAGTTGTCATAATCTGAAAAAATAATTTATGACTATGGCGAAATTTGGGTTGCATATCATTATTGATATACACTGCGTTGCAAAACTATAATTACACATTAATTTCATTAAATTTCATAAGTTAAAACAAAAGTAGAAGGACATATATGTAAAACCAATGGAAACTTAATAATATTTAACAAAAATTAAATTCATTTATTAACCAATGGAAAATTAATAACATTTAACAAAAAAGAAATTCATTTATTTTCTATTTTACTATTTAAAAAGGGAATCAATAAGTGTTCATACATATAAATACACTCCTTTATTTTTTTAATCAACTTGAAAATTTGATCAGATTTACAGTCTATCAGATTTATTCGAAGTCTTTCCGCTGTAGATCTCAATGCATCAATAACAGCGTCTTTTAGATAGAAAACGATTTCATATTGACGGCTTTCTGCGTAAACTCAACGGGATATACTCCCTAAATATTTCTCAATAGGGTTTCTGATCCGCAGAAACATGCGGAGCATTCCAAAACTTTTATATTTTTTGATAATAGCAATTCCATCGTCTGACGACTTATGTACATGAAACTGGGGCCATTGTCTTGTTGGAAAATAAATTCTTCTTTGTTGCTATTTTCAATAAATGGCAACAATTCATCTTCTATATACTGTATTGTACTCAAACTAATTAATTCTGGTGCTTGAAAATGCCAATAAACCTTACCGTTCAAACACAACGGGCCCCAAACCATTATAGCTGTTAAAACCAAATGGACCATCAAGATTGATCTTTTTCCTCATCAGAAAAAATCACCTTTAAAATAAATTGTGTTCAAACAATGATACCGGCAATAGCGATTATTGGCTACCTTCCTGCAGTTGGTTTCTAAATTCCTTTTGCGAATTCAAGTCGAGCAGTTTCGTGGCGGGGTAATAGAAACCTTGGCATAGACATCCGCTTTTGGTGAGTAATTCTCTGGGAATCCTTTAAGAGCCTACTTATGGTTGATATGCACACATTTTACCCTACATGATTGAATCTCTTCATTGAGTTGCTGGTACAGTTGATTATTTTACGCCTGTCCCAATCAGAAAGATTTTTTTTTGTGGTCTGTTTTATTTTTAACATAAGCTCTCCGGTTATTTGCAAATTTATGACAACCACATGTTGGTGCAATTTCCCGAAAACTTAAGTCAGTTTTGAAATAGGCTGAAATTTTCCTTTTTTCATAATCGCTTAGATATGATTCAAGCGGCATATTATTGGAAATTGATTAAAATTGCACAAAAAAAGCAAAATAATTCTTTAATTTATCTTTATTTGCTATTAATTTTTGGTTAACGTTATATATAATTATAGTTATGAAATACTAAAAAAATATTAATAAACAATGTGTCTCTTAAATCAATTAAGTAATCTCTTAAATTTAACACACTAAGAGAACAATCATAAGTTTGAAAAAACTTTTGTCATATTAAAAAAAAAAAATCAATTGTAATTATAGTTATGCAACGCAGTGTATATGAAAAGACTCCCCAAAATAGTTCAAGGTTTTTTTTTTTGCAACACTAAAATATTTTTTAAATATTATGTCAAAAAACAAGATTATATTATTGTTTATTATTTTTCATTAGTAGTGAGTAAAATATGTCCTTTCGGCAGGACATTTCCAGGATTTTCACATTATAACTTGCAGATGACAAATATATTATTGCCAATTTTTATTAATAAGCATAAAGTCGCTACTAAAACTTTTAAGGCACGTATAGGAAAGAGTGAAAAATTTACACTCCATTGACGTCAATGTAAACCTGCCCAAATAACTTAATACCCACCCCTATTCCAAAATAACATAAAATGCTTTAAATCGTGTAGATCAAGATAAACCGACTCAAATTAATGATGCCAAGGATTTCCATTATATCAAGATTCACAAATTCAAAATTTAATGCAAATTCTTTAATTTTTTTCAAATTATTATGAAGTACGACAAGTTAATTTCTATTTGTTTTTTAAAGTTTTTAATATTTTTATGAGAAATATAAGTCGATTAAAAAAATATGTTTATCATTAATTATTTATCGAATAAGGATTATTTTGTCTTTTTTAGAATTGGCATTGCATCTCCACACTTATAAAATAAACCTATAAAAATAGCAACAAAAAAGCTACTAAAAATTAGTTAAAAATGATCTTGCAGAAAAACTGCTAAAATTAGCAGATTTTTATTAATATTAGTAATATAAGAGTAGTACAAATAAATCTATTGAAATAACAATATTTAGTTCTATTTGAGCTATATTTTAGTTAATTGCCAGTAACAAAATAATCTGCTAAATCAGCAAAACAAGTCAATAAAAAATGTGAAATTTGAAAAGTTTCTTTTTCATTTTTTTTTTTTTAAATGAGAATAAAAGGCTGTCCTTATGAATAAGCAATTCTAGCATTTTTTTAGCAAAAATATCTATTGATTTTAGTAAAATAAACTGTTTTTTTGCATTGTACTAAATTTCAGGTAATTATATCAAAAATTTTGGTTAATATTACAGTTCTTGTTGCTATTTTGAGTGTACAAATATTTAGTAAAAGTGTTTGCTAATTTTACAGAGTAAATGCTAGTTTCAATTAACTAAAGTTCACGTTCGAATATAACTAAAGTTTGTAAAGTTAACATATTTATTTTTGCTGTTCATATTTTATTAACATTTAGCAAAATATCTGCTAAATTTAGCAGTTTTTTCTGTAAGGTAATTTTTAAATAATTCTTAGGAACTGTTTCTGCTATTTTTTCAGGTTTATTTCTATGAGTGCAGTTGACGATAAATTGTTTTGTGTAGAATTGACTGTATACAAATCTAATGAGTTCTGGGTATTTTAACCTCACAGGCATTGTGATGGCTGACATATTAGCCGGGAAAGATTTTATATTAATGGGGTTGGCTTTTAGGTCTAAACTACATGAATAGATGCTACTGTTCACAGAACAATGTTAACACCGCGAGAGAATGGAGATAATGTCTAGAATTCGATATGTCAGTCCAAATGGAGGCAAAACTAAGCGACTTTTAAACTCGGATATGTGATAAAGAATAGAAATCTGAGCCAAAGCGGTTTTTCATATGCCAACTAAAAAAGGGCGTCAAAAGTTGGTACTATTTTCGTTAATACAATATATTTAATCATTTATTTCTGTTGTTGTTTATAAGTTCCAACTTAATATTATAATAACTACAACCTGAATTAAAGTAGAGGGGTGAGGGTGCAATACAAATTGACGGCTTACGCCTTAAATGTTCAATTATGTGAAAATAAGTAGGTATGGACTTCTAAAAGTATGCAATTATAGAAAATGTTGAAAGTTTCTTTCATTTATACAAAGCAATCATATGTATGGGTGTGTGTATGTGTATGTGTGTGAGTGTGTCTATGAAAATATCATTTTTGGAATGTTATACGTTGTTCAACAACTGTTTTTACTACCGTAGCAGTAGAAGACTAGACCAATGTAGACTAATAGAAGGTAAACTACCGACTACATAAATCGTACACTATGTTGTTGGTTCATTTGTGCCTTTGTTCGAATTTGAATTAACATTTCCTTTACAAATTATTGCCTAAATACAATACTCAGACTCCCTCGTGCCCAAGTCTATGAATATTTTTGTTGAATTGTGATTTATGTTTGCAATCATGGTATGAGTTTTATATACCGGGTATAACGTTATTGCCCAACTACAGTTTGTTTCCCGCCTTTCATGACTTATAGAAGTAAAAGTTGTAGATTTCCTTTTCGTAAGGATATTTCTAATAACAAAATTTAGTTGTGGTCTACTTTTCTATTAGACATTTTTAGCCGGTTTATTATTTGTATGGCCACTAAACAAAAAAAAAGGCAAAGCATAATAAACAAATCGCAAATTCTAAAGCACTTTAATCATTGGCGGTAGTGTAAACTGTGAAGGTGTCAACTAATGTTGAATTTAAATGTTTAATATGAAAATTTTGTATATATTGAGTGTATAATGTAGGGTGATCGATTATTTGACACTTTTCGAAAACCGGGTTTCGGTTTTTCCGAACAGGTAAATTTAAAAAAAACAGGAATTTTAAAAAACTGATTAACCGGATTTTAAAAATATACAAATATACGCAGATATATAATTTTTCTTATGAATTTGAATCATTTTTGTACAGTGTTCTTTAATTTAACGTCATACAGACAGTCGCAATTAATTTTTAATTAATATACATTTGACAAATTTCTTTTAGAAATGTTAAGGTTAAGAAAAAGAATAAAACGTTGTTCTTTAAAAATTACTTACACTATCAGTTTTTAAATTGGACTAGTTTCTGCCTTTCTATAGACAGCCGTCATCAGTGACTTTCCATTTAAATTGTATTATTATTTGTGTGTCTTAATTGTAAGATTATCTCTATATGATTAAAAGACCCAAACCACGTTCTTGATTACTAAGAAGACAAGAATGGAGCAAAATTGATGATTTATAGGTTTTTGTTAAAGTTCTGCCTATTTATTTCAATCTTATATAAAGCTCTGCCTATTTGGAGGCTCTAGCTTTTCTCAAACTTCGGGTTCTGATGAGATCTTTAGCCAGATCGAAATACTAGTATCAACCTAGCTAATATGTTTGATTTGCTTTATTTTTGTAAATATACGGAGGTGAAAGCTCGTTATAAATTTAAAAAGATTATTTTTTTTTCAACAACTTGTGGCTGTAAGAATCGAACATGCATTTCTTCTTACATTACAAACGTAACGACCGTTTAGCAATCACACCCAAGTATGGCCTCGAATGTAATGCAGCTAAATTGCCGTTTTTTTCAATTAGCTTTTCTGATATTGTACTCAGAAGTGACAACCGCTAACAAACACAAATATTCTATTTTTAGATTTTTGTTTAATCTAATCTCCTCCGTCTCTATTTAACAACGTTACCAGATTGACGTATGGTTTTTACGTTCAGTGTTGCCAACTTTGCGTTTATGTTGAGACATCGCCACAAGGAAATTTTTTAAACCACCTATCGCATGTTGAAATTGTTGCAACATATTCAGGATAAGCTTCGGTAAGCAATCGATGTGCTTCAGCTGCACTTTTGTTCAAATTGCAAAACTTCCCGAAGATGATGCTTTGTTGGCACAAAACTCTACATTTTCGCAGCAAAAAAAAGCTTTGTTGTTTACACTATTTCGTTCAATGGCTAAGTGAAGAAAAATAACAGATGTTTACCCTCCAAAATGCCATATAACCGTGTGCAAAAGATACGCTATCTGTTCTGCATACCACATTTTTAATTTATACACCCAACATTTTACTCACAAGGGAAAAATATTTTTTTTTTCAAAGTTTCCTTTCGACGTAAGTGCTATGTACTGCTCTTAAACTTACATATAGACGTAAAACAGTAAAAGCAAACTTTAAAAACTCGAATGAATATTTTGGTGTTTTCAATGCCTAGAATCATAATTTCTGCATTAAAACAGAAACCCAAGAAAATTTTTTGTTTTGTCGACCGGTGTAATCATTTTTATAAAACATTTAAAACTTGTAATTATGAGCGCTTTTAAGATTTCTGTGATACGCCATTTGCATTCAAAAACAATTTGATAAATTCCATTCATTATTGAAAACGGCTCGAATTAAGTATATTCATACTGAATCCCAAAATACATATTTTAGTTTTTTACAAGATTTCAACTTTCATATTCAATACAAATTTTATACCGAGAGCTTGAAAAAAACGAAAA
Source organism: Delia radicum (assembly GCA_021234595.1). Lineage (NCBI taxonomy): Eukaryota > Metazoa > Arthropoda > Insecta > Diptera > Anthomyiidae > Delia > Delia radicum. Next base: position 156,900,124 of record CM037854.1, read on the forward strand.
TACTTATTTTGGGCTAAACAATGACCGTAGCAGAAAACATAGTTTAAAGAAAAAATTTTAACATAAATTGTTTAAAAAGCAAAAACAAGATGCGCTTTTTAAAAAAATATAATATTTTTTTTGTTTGTATTTGTTAATAAATACTTTTTATTTTATTAATAATATTTATTCTTTTTAGTTTAAACGAGCTTAAGATCATTTATTTATTGATTATTTATTTCCAATATTTCGTCTCCACATTGGGTGACTTCTTCAGGGAAAAATTATTACAATTTGAAAAACTAGTTTTAATAATTAAAAACTTATATATATATATAATACATTTTTTTACACAACGCATTAACTATAAAACAGACATAGCAAATGTTGCAACAAATTCCAGACATTTAGTTAATAGAAACTAAGATAATTTTTTATGATGTTTACTAATATGTGTGTGATTTCAATATTCTAGTTAATATTTTAAATATTATTATAATTATATTTGTTTTCTGTGATATTTTTATTTAATTTGATTTCTGGGATAGTTTTATTTTTTCATATTGACAGAAAATATTTTGATTTCACGCCTTTTTTAAAAAAATTTATTAAATATATATAAGTTTTTAATTATTAAATTTAGTTTTTCAATTTGTAATATTATTTCCCTGAAGAAGTCACCCAATGAGGAGACGAAATATTGGAAATAAATAATTAATAAATAAATGATCCTAAGCTCGTTTAAACTAAAAAGAATAAAATAAAAGAAGATCGAAGAAAACTAACATTAGTATATTTATTTTATTAATAACCATATGATTACAAATTATATCCAATTTCCCTAACCAAGTACTAGCTACTGGCGGTATGAAACAAGACCCCAATGAAATAAGGCCCCAAACCAACCGAAAATGAAGTAAGACCAAAAATTTCGATAAAAAAAATTGGGGTGTTATTTAATTTTTAGGGACTTTATTTCATTTTTTTTTTTTTGGGACTTTATTTCATAATGAAATTAGGCCCCAATATGAGAAATGAAATAAGTCCCCAAATAATTTTTTTGGGGTGTTATTTCATTTTCTTAAAAAGCACAATTTTTAAGTAATATAAGCAAAATAACCGTTAAATTTCTGCATGAATTATCAAGTTATTAATGTAAATAGTTATTTGCTATTAGTAAGTGAGATTATACCGTGTAGTAATTTTGAAGTTTCTTTTATGTCGCACGCAGAAAAAAACTGTATTTCGCGAAGCCGCCTGCCGCGTTCTACGGAGGAAAAAAACCCCTAAGACCGGCCGAAGGCCACCACCCAGAAGAACTTGATTTTCAAATCAAATGTCGAATCCGTTGAAATCTTATATTTTAAGACATCAAGTAATTTGTAAAAATAAGTTTTTCTGTGTGGCGGCCTTCGGCCGGTCTTAGGGGGTTTTTTCCTCCGTAGAACGCGGCAGGCGGCTTCGCGAAATAATGATTTTGCTCGTGCAATTATACGATTTATAAATTTAGTTTTATTTTGTGCTATACTACTAAAAAATATTAAAAAAAAACTGTATTGATATACTAAATATTATTAATCTTTTTATTTGTAAAAGGCTGAAAAAAAATCGCGCAATTTTTTTCAGCCTTTTTACTATGTATTAATTATTAATAAAGAAATATTTCAAAGTAATATATAATTTTGTTTTTTTTTTTTA